>JANIHY010000210.1:31666377-31678306 GCA_027479065.1 Erythroxylum brevipes | reverse complement strand
AATTTTAACGAATTTTTATATCTCAATATTTTTAACAAATCAACCACTATCAATAATAATAGTAATTATTTATTTATTTTAATCAACTATTATATTTATAATAATTATATTCATTATTATTATTAACCTTATTCATTTCTATTCTTATTTTCCCTTTCATCTATAAACCAAACACCCCTTTTAACGTCGGTAGCATTGGTAAAGAAGATTGAGTAGGTTGTTACTATTGGTAAAGAAGATGAGCAGGAAAATGGAGCACTGAAAAGACAAGTCAAATGAGAACAGCACAGCAGGGCTCAAAATTTGATAAGACAAGAAAAGAAGGGTATCTCATGTTCGCACAGACAGCTTGGGAATTATTTGACAAAAAGTATGTGCTTTCCACTCAAGAACTTGTAACAAGACAAGACAGGAAAGAGTCCAAAAATATGTGCTCTCCACTCTGAGCAACGTTTTCCAATCAAACGCCAACGTAATCTCTCACAAATCCAACAATTATGGGAAATATGTCCACGCTGCACTTTATTTGAATTTTTTTAATCCTACTACAGTAAATTGTGAAGTTGTCCGATTCCTTGCTTCTTTTTCCTTTTGGAGCAGCGATATTATATTTATATGAAATCCCAATTAGTGGCGATTATAAATGGAAACTTTATCTTAAACTTTGCAGTCTTTCCTACAATGTTCACATTCAAATCGCCAAATATCAGATTCTACCCTCCCTTCGTTAATTTCTCTGCAACCACTCCCTTCGTTAATTTCTCTGCAACCACCGAGCGCAAACTTTTTGTCTAATTTTATGATATCTTATTGTATCCAGTGAATTTCAATCATCTATTTATGTAAATCTCACGTGA
The DNA here is from genome assembly GCA_027479065.1 of Erythroxylum brevipes. NCBI lineage: Eukaryota > Viridiplantae > Streptophyta > Magnoliopsida > Malpighiales > Erythroxylaceae > Erythroxylum > Erythroxylum brevipes. Next base: position 31,677,449 of record JANIHY010000210.1, on the reverse strand, counting down.
ATCCTACATAAATAAATATAAATTCTGCATAAATAAATAGTTGAGATTTATTAGATATAATAAAATACCGTAAAATTAGACGGAACTTATCTCTAGATATTCCATATACTGTCGCATCCCATTCGTTTTATTAAAGGTGCAGTTTTAGCAGATTTTGTTTTGCACATATTAACTAATATTAGCAAGCCTGCTTGAGACATAAGAAACAGAAAGAAACTTCTTTAAAAATGTTGAAAGACGGAGTCGTCGTCGCCACTCCACTTCTCACCAATAATGATAAACTTGCCGTCCCGTAGGCCGTAGCCACCAAACGCGGGAACTCGAGTCGTGCCGGCCTCGAACTTTTCTCTCTCTAGAAAACACAACGGTCCAACTTATAAGAATATTTTCTTGAAGAAACTCAAATAATAATAAACTAATTCGTTAGAGCAAAACAAGAGAGAGAAACAAGTTTCTATAAATGCCGAGACGCTCTGCCTGTTCCATTTTTCTCACATTTTCGTTCCCTTCGTGGTTTCCGTTCTAATGCTCGCTCTTCCAAGAAGAAGAGTGTAGTTTTTGAAGCCGTTAATGGCTTCCTTGAGAGCTTCCAGACAACAACAGCAGCAGGCCCAGCTTCCGCCTCATGGATCTTCAGCTTCAACTTCTTCTTCTTATTCTTCTAGGGCTGTAAATGCTCAGTCTGTTCGGTCTAAGGCTACTCATGCTTCTTCTCGGCGCTCTACTACTCCAACTTCTCGCTCTCACTCTCTCTCTTCCTCCTCTGACTTCCACTTCGACAACGGTCTCTCTCTTCCTCTCACATTACAAGATCTGCTGAAAGCTTATTACTACTGTTCTTGTGATGTTAGCTTGCTGCGTTTTCCTAATTAAGTTTTCGTACATTTGGTTTCCTTTTTCCTTTTCTTCGCTGTTTTCTTTTCTTGCTTTTTGCGGGAAAAGATTATAAACGTTATCCTTTTTTTTTTTCTTTAATGTAAATGCTTTGAATTCAGTGTTCTAGGTCTTTTCCTTTACTGTAAACCCTGTAGTTACTGTTTCGCTATCTTAATTTTATTTTTGCCATTCTTTTGTTACTTGTTTTTAGTTCTTCCTTCTTCCTCTGTTTTTGGAACTAAAGCATGCAGTGGATACAAGTGACGAAGAAGTTCGAAAAATATTCAAAGCAGAGTTTTATGTTTCTTGAAATTCTGTCGTGCCCTCTTGCTTCCTTCTTGTGCATTGTGACAGATTATTGTTGTCAAATTTAGAATGATATTGTGAAACTTCAAGAACAGTTTGCATGAATTCTTGATTTTATGAGTTCATGTTTTCCTGTAGTTGTACGTCTAATGTTGTTGTATGACATTGAATATTCTATATTTTTATCCTGGTTCTTGTTCGTCAAACGGAAGATATGACATTTTCCTCCTATGTACCATAATCACAAATCATGACAAGTTGGATATAACCTAATCATTGTATTACCATTTTTCTCCTTAGCAGATCCCGGAAGGGTGAGAGTTGCTGTGAGACTACGACCCAAAAATGCCGAAGATCTGATTTTAGATGCTGATTTCGCTGACTGTGTAGAGTTGCAGCCTGAGGTAATTCAAACTTAACCTCGAGAACTAAATACGCATCCCTTTATCCTGTTAATGAGAATTTGTTCTTTTGGTTGCAGTGCATGGTTATGCATCCTGTTAATGAACTCCTAAATATCTGTCTCTACTCATCTGAATACTTTTTTGAAAATGATATCCACAAAACCCTGAGATTGATATAAGTTTGTTTCTTATTGCAGCTGAACAGGTTGAAATTTAGGAAAAACAATTGGAGCACTGAATCCTACAAGTTTGATGAAGTTTTTGCAGACACTGCCTCTCAAAAACGTATCTATGAAGCGGTGGCAAAGCCTGTTGTTGAGGTAGGTGAAGAAGGAAGCTTTGGGTTGCTACATTACATTGATAATCACCGCTGAAGTTTCAACATAAAAATTTATTGATAAGTTAGTTTTTTGTCTAAGAGAAATGCGATTATATATTTTAGATGAACTATGATAGTGATTTTATATGTTTAAGAGGTTGGGTTGTAAAAGAAAATATGTACTATGTGTATATTAAAGCATAGATCTTCTCCTACATCATCGACTTTCATATACTTTTCCAGGGTGTGTTGGATGGATACAATGGGACTGTTATGGCCTATGGTCAAACTGGTACAGGGAAAACATATACTGTCGCAAGACTAGGCAGAGATGATGTATCTGAGCGTGGGATCATGGTTAGAGCTCTGGAGGATATAATTAATAGCACGATTAGCACTGACAGTGTGGAAATCTCTTATTTGCAGGTAATGAAATCTTTTTTTTTTTTTTACGGGTGAGTATTGTAAATTATAGGATACACTTTGTGTATTTGACATATACATTTGAAATAAAGAAATGTTCTATATATTCTTTTAATTGTAAGCTATGGTTGGATTTGACTCATGCAGAAGCTTACCTCAGAATTGTGTTTATTCTTTATGTTTTTGGTATTTCCTTTTTTGTCTGCCTACAAATAGGACCAGTTTCATTCATGCTTGAGATCATCTATGATGCCAACTCAAAAGCATACTTTGGTTTCAAGTGACTGATCATCGTAGTTTTCTGGTGGAAATGATCACTAGCTCATTCTCATCTTCTTGCTTCAGTTGTATATGGAATCTATACAAGATTTGCTTGCCCCAGAGAAAATTAATCTTCCTATTAATGAAGATCCGAGGTCTGGGGAAGTGTCAATGCCAGGTGCTACGGTAGTGAAAATCCAGAATCTGAATCACTTTATTGAGCTACTGCAAATTGGTGAGGTAAACCGCCGTGCAGCTAATACGAAACAGAACACAGAATCTTCACGTAGTCATGCGATCTTGATGGTACGTATGCTGTTGAATATTCAAATATCTTGGCAAATACATGTACACTTTCAAGAATGTTTCACAATGTTTCTTGAATAGTACAGTGCTCGAGTAAATGAACTTATCTGGCCTTATAGGTGTATGTACGAAGACCCATCCATCATGATGCAGAAGATGAAATATTTCCACGGGATGAAGATAGATCAAGTGATTTGACTGGTGGTAATGGCATTCCTCGAGTTAGAAAGAGCAAGTTGCTGATTGTGGATCTTGCGGGATCTGAGAGACTCGACAAATCTGGTACGTCTAGGATCATATGATGATGTCCTTTTCTATATCAGCTGTTCTGCTCGTTTATCTTTCAACTAATTTTTTAAAAAATCCATCATATATTGCAGAATATCTAATATTAATGCATTTTATCTGGTTACATGGATAGAATCTCAAAATTGACATTCCCCAACTGAAACTTACAATCATTAACTGCTTGTTTAATTGTTTCATGGTGCAGGAAGTGAAGGCCAATTGCTTGAAGAGGCCAAGTTTATTAATCTTTCTCTCACATCCCTAGGCAAATGTATCAATGCATTGGCTGAAAACAGTTCCCATATACCTACACGGGATTCTAAGCTGACCCGATTGTTGCGTGATTCATTTGGAGGTCAAAACCAATTGTCTCGTATAACTTTTTCTCTTTATATTCTTTTTCCTGTACGTGCAAAGTTTACTAAAATTTCAGGAATTTTCTTTGAAGGCTTAATATCAAAGTTTTTAACTTCCCTCGTTTAGAAAAGAATTGTCACTTCTAAGTAGCTTAACTATGTATTAGATCTATTGCAAATGGATTCAGCTGAAAGAAGAATGTAACTTTCAGTTGGGGTTCTTTGCAATATATCGTTAGCGCAGTTGAGCACTGTAGTTTTCACTTCTAGTGTGTGATGGCTTAAATGCTTTTGATTGCAGTCACTTGTAGATTATCCAATTTCATATAGTGTAAATTCATTTTGAGGGCTGTATATTTTGATGCTTTAGTGCCATGTGGTCCTACTGTTTATTAAAAGTATTGACTACTATATGAAACTTGTTTAACTTCTTTCTGTCAATTTGTTGTGCTACTCCCCTAGGTTATCTCAAGTCTTTTAACTGTCATCCTTAGCATTATCTCAAGTCTTTTAACTGTCATCCTTAGCATTGTTACATCTAATTATAGGCTCTGCAAGGACGTCACTCATTATAACAATTGGATCATCTGCGCGACATCATGCAGAGACTGCCAGCACAATCATGTTTGGTCAACGGGTGAGTGGTGAGGGATTTCTTATGTAAATTGTTTTGCAAGTCTCATATCAAAGTAACTAAAAGAGAAAATGAGCTATTATAAGGGAAAATGAGCTATCAAGTTGCGCGTAAAGTAAAATGAGCTATTAAGTTGTGACGCTTTTCAATTTCTTTCACAGTTTTAGTCTATCATTTCAAACTTTTCAAAAGCTGTCAGTACATATGTGGCTTGATATGGTGAGGGTTTATTAACTCCCTAAGTATATTTTTGCAGGCCATGAAGATAGTAAACGTGGTAAAGCTAAAAGAAGAATTTGACTATGAAAGTTTATGTCGGAAGTTAGAAAAACAAGTGGACAATCTTACTGCAGAAATAGAAAGGCAACAGAAATTGAGAGAGAATGAAAACTATTCATTCGAGATAAAGTTCAAACAGAGTCAAGACCTTTTCGCTGAGGCAAAGCATAACCTAGTCACAAGGTCTGAGGTAATTACTCTCCTATTTGTATATCATGCTTCTTAACTGCTTAGTTTCTATTATAATTAGCCAACTTTTCTTTTCATCCTCAACACTCAAATGTGTCTTTCAAAGTTTTAAGATATTTAATGGCTCCTAGCTTCTAGAGAAAGAAAATAGTCATCTACTATTGAAGTTGAAAGAAATGCTGAAAGAGTTGGAAGGCCAGAAAGCTCAGTGTGGATATTTAAATGATAAAGTTGCACAGTTGGAAATTAACTTGGAGAACAGTCAGGTATGTGTTTGTTCAAGGCTGAAGCTAGCAATTCTATTATTGACTTGAAGCACTTATACTGTTACTTTGTAGAAACGCCAGCTTGAAAATGCCATGAATCATAAACTTCTTGCTGAGACGACCCAGATGTACGAGGACAAAATCTTGGAATTAGTAAACCGGTTGGAAGATGAGCGATCCCATTCCAAAAGTACTAATGAACAACTAGCTTTAGTAAGGAAGCTGTTGGACGAACGTCAAAGGGCACTTGATGTTAGTACATTAGAAATCTTACTTTTGTTTCTTACTCTTTGGTTGATTTGGGCTTGACATTACTATCAAATTTTTACCTGAAAATTTAGTTTTTTTTTTTCATTTCTTTCATTTAGATATCTTTAGTTTTGGAAAATAGTCAATTTATTACAAGTTTTATGAAGATGGCATAATGACTGATGCAGTTTGTTCTGGCTAGAAGCAACATCAGGTGGATAATTCTACATATCAGAAAGCACTTGCAGATTCAAAACAAGTCTATGAGATGAAAATTGCAGACTTAACAAAGCAGCTAGATGACGAGCGTATTCATTTTGGAAATAGTGAGCAACAATTAGACTTGACACAAAAGCTCTTCATTGATTGCCAAAAGTCACTTCAGGTTAGTTGAAGGCCTTCATCTTTTTAAAATTCATATTTGCCTATTTTGAAAGGTTTCATGTTTCTCCTTTTGAGATATTATACTGTTTTCAAATCCTTGTGTAAAGCATAACTCCACATCATAAAGTTTTTCAAATTTAATGCAAAGGCTGAAGCTGTTTTCTTTGATGGTAGCAACTTGAAGTGGAAAGATCTACGTATCAGAAAGCCCTTGCAGATAACACTCAGATGTATGAGAACAAAATAAGAGAACTAGTTACGCAACTAGAGGATGAGCATGCTCGTTTTGAACAAACTGAAGAACAATTGTATGTGGCAGAAAAGCTTCTCAGAGATCACCACGAGTCAATGCAGGTTAAGTTCATTTCAAATTCAGTTAGGTTGTGCACTTCAAATGTTAGTTTAGTTCGAAAACTGACTCTACAACACATATATGCGCATGTGCACCCCATCGTAATATTAATGTTCTTTACTGGCTAAATATCTTGCTTGCTAACCATTTAGGTGTTGCTAGCACGCACAAACACATTTCTGCAGCTTGAGCAATTTTCCAAAGTTATTTATCTCTGCATAATATGTGGTATTGAGAATCTCTAAATCATGCCAACCAATGTGCACATTGCAGGAGTTAAAAGAAATTGATGAACTAAAGAAAAAGTCTGAAGAAATGAATAAGCAATATGAAAGTAGTCATAATGAATTGCAGTCCTTAAAATCAGCATACGAGAATCTGTTAGAAGAGAAGGTATGGTTAAACTAATAAACAGATCATCTTGTTGTTTGTTTCGTTAGGTGTTTGAATGTGCACTAACCTTAAACTCTTCTGGAAACTGATATCAAGTCAATACTAAATGAAGAACTTTGTAACACAAAGCAAAGGCTTTCGCTTGAAGAGAAACAAAGGAAGAGCATTGAGTATGAATTAGGCAAATTAAAAAAGAATGCATTAGAAACCCACAGCGAGTTTGAGGTTGGTTTCCCTACACACTTCTTTGGATCTGATTCTTAAAATACCGTTGTCTTACTTAATTCTGTTCTTATGACAAGAAATCATACATGAAGGAGAGTATCAATAAAGGCTATCCAGCATTTGGAAGCCAAGTGGGTATTCATAAGTCCACCCTAAGAGAGAGTCTGTCTGGTCAGAGGGCAACCATAGCAAAATTTTGCGAAGAAGGTAGCAACAATGTATTCAGAAGTCAAATATCTATAATTCTTTGCACTCAGAATTAAGTTTGGATGATAGTTTGATTGACAAGTTGTGATTTTATGCAAATTTAGTTGGGCTTCAAAAGATACTGCAGTTGTTGTCATCTGAAGACTCTGATGTCCAAATTCATGCAGTGAAAGTAATTGCCAATCTTGCTGCCGAAGGTACGTTAGTATTTGGATTGTAAGGACTCTGATTTTAATAACTAACATTCTTATGAATGCCAATAAGTGTATTCGTTTATTGTATTCCTTGTTAGATTTTCAGGGACCTTAAATTAGCTCGTTACAAATGCAAGATAATCGTTTACGTTTCTCAGATTCTAATCAAGAAAAGATTGTGGAGGAGGGAGGTTTAGATGCGTTGCTTATGTTGTTAAAATCGTCACAAAATACAACTATACTTAGGGTGGCCTCTGGGGCCGTTGCTAACTTGGCGATGAATGGTAATTCTTAGTCTTTTCTCTCTTATATTTGGATCTAAATTTGAGGCAGTGATGGAAATTATCTATCTGCAGAAATGAATCAAGGATTAGTAATGAGCAGAGGTGGTGCGCAGCTACTGGCAAAGACTGCAAGCAGAACAGATGATCCCCAAACACTTAGAATGGTAGCTGGTGCACTAGCCAATTTATGTGGAAATGGTAAGTTCAGATTGTGTGACAATTACATGAAAATAACGACGAGAGTTATCATGTATAATTGAGATGTGAGTTGTCGACTGGTATTGGATATCTAGTTTTGCTTTGACACATCACTAGAAGAAATTCATGTACACTTCTTGTTGCACAACAGAAAAATTACATAAGACAATAATAGAAGAGGGAGGCATCAATGCGCTTTTGGCAATGACTAGATCTGGAAATAATGACGTCATTGCTCAAGTTGCCAGGGGCCTGGCCAATTTTGCAAAGTGTGAATCCCGAGGAATAATTAAAGGTTTGTAACTACGCAACTGTGACCCTATATTCATTTACCTATATTTTGTGGGAATAATTATATTAGAATTTGTAAAAATATAATAGTCTTCGGTCGTTCAGGAAAAGCTTTAGAAGATTGGATCTATATAACTAAACAACTTAAATGTAATACAATGATATAGCATGATTGAATACTTTGAAATGTTAAATTGAATCCTTTGTGCTTATATATGTATATATATAGACAACTTAAATGTAATACAATGATATAGCATGATTAAATACTTTGCACTGTTAAATTGAATCCTTTGTGCTTATATATATATATATATATATCAAAACTAAAAATTATTAATATAAAAAATATAAAATTTTTTCTTAAACATTATTATTAAGAGTTCAATTACAAAAGATGCGCAGGTAGTATTGTTTTTCAGAATGTTGAAATTTTGTTAAAAAGATCTTGTGATTTGATAATTGATATTATGTCTTCTCAATTCGATAATTCTAAATTTAAGCCCTAAAAAGGACAGGAAAATTCATCAAGTCAGAAAAGTTTTCTAAATAATTTATTCTTATTTCATAAGAAGATAAATGCATAATCTTGTGTGCATGGCATTAATTGTCTAGGATTACCAATACATATCATGTCTATATCTCAAAGAATTGTTGTCCTGTACAAATTAACTGTTAAATGTATTCTACAGTTAATACTAAGCACATGTTTTCACCTAATCCATCCGGCAGGATACAGAAAAGGCCGTTCAGTGCTAATTGATGAAGGTGTTCTTCAATGGTTGGTTGCTAGCTCCGACACCCCTTCATCTTCAGCCAGACGTCACATCGAGCTCGCTATATGTCATCTGGGACAAAACGGTAAAAGGGCTAGCTGTTTAATCGTTCTAAATATATGTTTACATTGGGAGTTTGATGTCATTCTCCACATAAGAATAAGCGTCTGCTTCATGCAACTCTGGCAGAGGACAACGTAGAGGAGTTTGCCTCGAGTGGAGGGTTGGAACAACTTGCAAGGATATCCATAGAATCCAACAGAGAGGATATCCGTAACCTAGCAAAAAGGACGCTGAAGATGGACCAGTTACTTTCAAGGCGGAAGTGAAACCAAATTCTGTAAAAGTTCAACAATTTTAATCTTGCTGGTTATATATGTTTGTTCAAGTCGCTTCCATGTAGCATAATCAAATGAGGTTATAATCAAAAGAAGAAGAAACTCGAGGGGTGATCTTCACGAGCTCCCCAATATTACATACGATCATAGTGAGCGACCGAGTGAAAAATATAAAGGTTTGTTCTAACAGGGCCCTTTTTCTAAAATGTTGAATTGATATGTATGAAACTAATTAGTGGCAGTTAAATAGTTATAACTGGTTATCAGTAAATAATTATTTTTGTGAAAATAGATCAGTTATAGATCTCCATAATATATTGACACTTTTAACATGATACTTGTAGTAATCCTTTTAGAAACTCAGTATATTTAGGGCAGACATACTTGCATGAAATAGGTGGATTGTTATGTTGTCAAATATGTTAATATAATGTGTTGTCAAGAACGATTCCAAGCTATCATATTTTAAAGAAACATTAAACCTGCGCTTGAATCCTGTACTAGAAGGTGACGGATCTGCGACAGGAAGGTGACATGTCCCATGCGCATATGGACGTAGCCCCTATGCAAGCCATGCATAAGTGGCTAGGAGGTATGCAAATGCGGAAAGCACATAATTTTTAGCAATGCGCGTTGTGATGCATATTCTCATTTCTTTAGAAGATGCCTGACTAAAAATGCGCGTTGTGATGCATATTCTCATTTCTTTAGAAGATGCCTGAAGTGATATAAGCTAGGGAATGTTTGAATAGGTCCATTCAATAATTTTACTTATTGTGGAAGTAGTTTAGGAAGTAATTTTCTGTTTCCATTCAATAATTTTACTTATTGTGGAAGTAGTTTAGGAAGTAATTTGCTGTTTCCATTCAATAATTTTACTTATTGTGGAAGTAGTTTAGGAAGTAATTTGCTGTTTTTGTAGTATTAAGTTGGGATTCAACCAAAGTAGTTCAATTGGTTTAGGTTTCTTTATTTTCAAGTTAATTTGTTTCTTAATTTTTTCTGTAATTAAAAGGCTATATATTAATAGTTATATTTTTAATAAAGGGGATCATAAAACATTATCAAAAAGTATATATCTCTCTAAATTCTTTCCTTAATCTCTCCATCTTTTTGTTTTTCTTTCCTAAAGTTTGTCTTCAATCTTAAATTAAACCCGTCAAAGGTCGCTATTTCGGTTCGTACAATATTTTCGATATCATGGCATTTCGGAGGAGGAAAAATTGCCAGTCACCTCATTCTACTTGAATGAATTAACATTACAGTGGTATGAATGGTATAGTAAGTTTAGAGTGACTTTGTCTTGGACCGAGTTCAATCATGCACTTTTGCAGAGATTTGGTCCTACGAATTATGAGGACTTTGGAGAAACGTTAAAATGGTTGAGACAACAAAGTTTGGTGGAAACATATCAAGAAGAATTTGAAAAATTATCCAACAGGGTGGATGGATCACCTAAGAGTTTCTTAGTTAGTAGCTTCATTGGAGGGTTGAAGGATGAGCTCCGGACCGATGTAAAAATGAACAAACTACAAACTCTCATTGATGCGATCAAATTGGCAAGGCTAGTAGAAAGGAGGAAGCAACAATCACGCAGATTAAATTTTCCTCCAAAGAACGTGACGAATACAAATTTTTCAGGAGGCGTATGGTTTTAGGTCTAATACTGAACCAAAAATTTAGAATACCCAATTTTTGGAGGTTGTCACTGCTCAAGAGACTCGAGAACGACATGAGAAAGGACTTTGTTTTTACTGTGACTAAAAATTTGCTCCTAGTCGCAAGTGTGTCCGCCCACAATTGTTTATGATTGGAGGAATTGAAGAAAGCGCAGGTGACTCTGAGGAGTTGGAAGAGATTGAGGAAGGAAAGGAGATGCCAGAAATATCCTACCATGTGATCGCTGGAATACAACATCATCAAACACTGCGTGTGATTAGCAAAATAGGAGATACTGAAGTCATGGTGCTCATAGACGGATGTAGTTCTCATAATTTTATTGATAAAAAAATAGCAAATAAATTTAGGCTTATCATGAAAAAAGGAAGAGATTCAAAATCAAAATCGTCAACAATACTTTGATTAAGTACTTGGGAATGTGTCGCGACATTAGGCTCATTGCAGGGATGTGTGATTCATGCCAATTTCTTTGTGTTACACTGTTGGACCAATGGTGGTTGACAAATTAAATCCCTTTATCATCATCATCATCATCATCATCATCATCATCACCCAGTCTGAAATCCCGCAATGAAGCAGGGTCTGGGGAGGTCC
>JANIHY010000210.1:31649810-31666277 GCA_027479065.1 Erythroxylum brevipes | reverse complement strand
AAAAAGTTAACGTTAACTTATTAAATGCTAATAACGTTATTACTTTCAAAGCTTAAGATTTAGATGAAAAGATCTGCAGCTATTAAATGCTAAAAGCGTTGTAACTTGTAACTTACATTGCTCCCAATGTTTTCTCCAGCAGTCAAGGCCCCTTGGTGAGCAACGTTTTCTCCCCCATTAAATACCCTCTTAAATACTTCTCTACCAGACAACACCCATTAAAAACCGATTAGGCATCAGAGGGCCCCTTTATATGGTGGGCCCTGGGTAGGGGCAGCCAGAGAGTCCAACCATGCAAGGTGTTGACGCTCCTAAGATGACTGAGGCTACGGAGTTTGGAAATGTTGTGACTGAAAATATATCAATGCAGAATTCCCCTCATAATATCCCTTCTTTTTTGTCTATGATGGCATGCCAAAAGGGGGCCAGAAAGAAAAAAAAAAGTAAAAGGAAAAGAAAAGGGGTGATATCCCTAGAATGTCTGTTCTCGTATGGAATGCAAGGGGTCTGAATAACCCCTCCAAACAGGCAGCTCTCCGAGATCTAATTTTGAAGAAAAAATCAATTTTGGTGGGATAATTTGCCCTTCATATGTTTATTGGGATTTCAAATTAAATCGAGGAATTTCAGAAAATATACCTAGAGGCGCAGAGCAAAAAATTCCTTCGCTTATGAGACGCGATAAAGCAGGATGGAAGATCGTAAGGAATTGAGAGGCGATAAGGAAGTAAAGAGGATGGTAGGGCAAAGGCTGAGGATAAAAGAGTAAAAAATAAACGTGATAAAAACTTAGACTAGAATGAAAACTCGATACCCACCCCCTTGGTGGGTTTATTAAATTCCCAAATTTAATGAAATAAATCCATTCATCTGGAATTGAAAACCTCAAAGCAAACACTGTTTTTCACAATTATTCCATTCCTTCATTCCCAAACTCTCAAACCAAACTCCTCCTAATTTTCTCTATGGGGTGGATTCAATGACCTTTGTTCCATAGGATGTGTTTTTACGTAGTCTAATAACCAGCATGGCTCTATGAGCATTTAAAAGAAATTGGATACGTGTTTGGTAAACCCAGCGTGGCTTAGTGTTTTTTCTCAATCAATAGTGCATTTTGGTGATAACTTGACTTTTGATCATTGCTTTATGCTCATACATGTTAAGATTGACTTAAGTATGGGACAAGCTTCCTTTCATTTCTTTAATGGGGCTACACGACAGGAGGGGTTTATGGATATCATTTCCACTTGTTGGCAACTAGAGGTTAGGGGGTAAAAGGCGTTCCAACTTATTTCCAAGTTGAATAAGGTCAAACAAGCTTTAAAAAATTTCGACATGAGTTTGCAATAGAATATCTTACAACTAAAAGACCAACTGAAGCAGGTACAACAACAATATTATGCTTAATCAAATGTTCCGCACTGGAGACTCACTGAGTTAGCATTCTTGAGGGATTACCAAACGGAGTTAACATTCCAGCAGTCATTTCAAAGATAAAAGGCTAGAGTGAAGTGGCTTTATGAGGGGTATTGAGGCTGAATGAAGGAAGATTGTCACCATATCTTATATATTCTATTAACCGTTGTTATACTTTTGTTTGTTATGCCAGCTAATGAATTAGTTACATAGAAAATGGGCCCTAGCTGTTGTATAAAGAGGAGAGGTACTGTTTGAACTTTAATAATGAATGAAAGATGCTCTTCTCTTTATCGATTTCTTTACCTTCTTTTTCTCTCTTTATCGATTTCCTTGACATGGTATCAGAGCAATGATCCGATCATCTTTCTTCCTCTTTGACCTTTTTCTTACCTTAATTTCTTCCCCAAACACTTTTCCTTTTCCTTCCTTTCATTCCTTTCATTTCTTTTCATTTTTTTCACTATGGCATTACCACAACCACCTTCTGTGCTTGACTACAATCATCCTCTCTATCTCCATCCTTCTGATACCCCAGGAGCTATTCTCGTCTCTCATCAACTACTGGGTATTGACAACTATTGCATTTGGAGTCGATCCATGAGGATCGCTCTTTTGGCCAAAAATAAGCTTGGTCTTATTGATGGTACTTGCCCTAAATCCAGTTTTACCATCGATCTTCATCCTCAATGGGATCGCTGCAACGCGATTGTTCGATCTTGGATCATCAACACTGTTTGCAAAGACCTTTCTGCCGGAATTGTCTTCGCTTCCAACGCCACTCTCGTTTGGGAAGATCTCAGAGAACGCTTCGACAAAGTAGATGGCTCTCGCATCTACTATCTTCATCAGTCGATTTCATCACTTCAACAGGGTACTTCTTCCATTTCTGTTTACTTCACTAAGCTTCGCCTTTTGTGGGACGAGTATGACACTCTGGTTCCGTTCTCCAACTGTAATTGTGAGGCATCATCGCAGACTGCTACTCATATTCATCAACAACGTCTCTTTCAGCTACTCATGGGTCTCAACGATTCTTATTCCTCTGCTCGTCGTCAGATCTTACTTATGCAACCTCTTCCCACCATTAATCAAGCATATTCTATGCTTCAGAATGATGAATCTCAACAACAAATCGCCACACCGATGCCTACGCTTCCTGAACCAACTGCCTTGTTCTCTTCTACTTCTTCACTCCCTGCTCGACCTCGTTTCAATGGCAAGTGTGATCATTGTAAGATCAAAGGGCACAAACGTGAGGACTGTTATCGTCTCGTTGGTTTTCCCTCCGATTTCAAGTTCACCAAAAAGAAACCTCAGGCAAACAGTGTTGTCACTACAGACTCTGGTATTGATAATGCGTCTATGAATATCAAGTCTCCTTCAGCCCCAGTTTTGACTACTGATCAGTATCAACAGCTTCTCCACATGCTCAACAAGGAGCCCTCTGTTTCAGGTTCGGTTAACATGGCAGGTATGGCTAATGCTATTCTTTCTACACGGACTGGGTGGATCCTTGACACAGGAGCCACTAATCATATGACATTTGATTTCCACTGTTTAAATTCACCTGTTGTATCTGCATCTGCTAATTCTTATGTTCACTTGCCAAATGGTAAATCTGCCTCTGTCACTCATATTGGATCCCACAAGCTCACCTCTACTCACACTATCACCAACGTTTTTTTCATTCCAGACTTTCACTTTAATTTACTATCTGTTGCTAAACTCACCAAGGACCTAAATTGCAGTGTTTCCTTTTATCCTCATTTTTGTCTTCTACAGGACCTTTGCAGTGGCAAGATGCTGGGGATTGGTAGAGAATTCAATGGTCTATATTACTTTGATTCCACTCCAGATTCACCTGATGCTGCAAACAACCCTGTGCACCATCAATCCTCTGTCTCTGCATCTTTATTTTCATCCCTCATGTCTTTTCAATGTTCTCCAATTATATGGCATGCTAGACTTGGCCATTCTTCTGTATCCAAGATGAAGAAAATTAATGAAATGAAATCAGTTTTGCATTCTGCTCATGATGTATCTTCTTGTTCTATTTGCCCTTTAGCTAAGCAAACTAAACTTCCTTTTCCTGATAGTCAAAGTCGAGCTACTTTTGCTTTTGAATTGCTTCATTTAGACTTATGGGGGCCATATAGAATATCAACTCATGGGGGTCATCGTTTTTTCTTGACAATTGTGGATGATTATACTAGAATGACATGGGTTCATTTACTCAAAACCAAGCATGATACCTCCGAAACACTCAAACAATTTCTGGCCATGATTCACACCCAATTTTCAGCATCTGTTAAACTCATTAGGAGTGACAATGGGACTGAGTTCTTTAATTCTGTTTGTTCACCATTTTTCGCTTCTCTTGGCATCATACACCAAAGTTCTTGTGTTGACACCCCACAACAAAATGGGGTTGCTGAATGTAAGCATAGGCACCTCTTAGAGGTAGCTAGAGCACTCAAGTTTCAGTCTAATTTGCCTTCAAAGTTCTGGGGGGATTGTGTCTTAACAGCATGTTACATTATTAACAAATTGCCTTCAGCTGTCCTTGATTGGAAATCACCACATGAAATGTTGTACAAAAAACCACCAGATTTAAGTCATCTAAGGGTCTTTGGTTGTCTATGCTATGCAACAACACCAACCTATCATGATAAATTTTCACCTAAAGCCATTCCTTCTGTGTTCTTAGGCTATTCTCTTGTTCAGAAAGGATATATACTTTTAAATCTTGTTACCAAGAAATTTTTTGTCAATAGGAATGTTGTTTTTCATGAGCACATCTTTCCTTTCAAAAAAAATACCATTGATCAACCCATATTTCCAATCAATACAACAGACTTTGGTCTCACAGAAGACACTGATTTCTTAACCATTAATCCAGCCTTGTCAACTTCACAACCTTCCCCACCACTTGCCCCAGAATCTAATCAACCAACTTCAATGGCATCTCCCTCTACACAATCATCATTTCAACCCAGTTCTGCTTCACAGCCCTTTATCTTAGACTCTAACTCGTTCCCTCCCTTACCAACAACAACCTTGCGAAGATCCACTAGACACATCACTCAACCAACCTGGATGAAGGACTATGCTTGCATATCACAATCCTTTGCATCTTCTGCTACTGCAATGCAAGGTCAGTACCCTTTAAATATTTCTTATTAACATTTACCGTCTCATACTCAACATTTTGCTGCCATTTTCTCTACCATTATTGAACCTACACATTACTCTGAGGCAATTAAATATAAGCATTGGCAAGATGCTATGCAACAGGAAATTCAAGCCTTGGAAAGCAATGGCACATGGGAGGTGGTTCCTCTTCCCTCTGGCAAACAACCCATAGGCTGCAAATGGGTGTATAAGGTGAAATACCACTCCAATGGTACAGTTGAGAGATGCAAGGCACGGTTAGTTGCCAAAGGTTATAGTCAGAGGGAGGGAATTGATTTCCAGGACACTTTTTCTCCAGTGGCAAAGCATGTTACAGTCAGAACTGTTATTGCAATAGCAGCTCTTAACAATTGGCCACTATTTCAAATGGATGTCTACAATGCATTTCTGCAAGGTGACCTTCAAGAAGAAGTTTATATGCATTTGCCTGAGGGACTTCAGAACCAGGGGGAGAACATGGTCTGCAAGTTATTGAAATCATTATATGGGTTGAAGCAAGCATCAAGACAGTGGAACTTGAAGCTTACTGAGGCCCTCCTTCACAATGGATACATTCAAAGTAAACATGATTACTCCATGTTTACTAAGAGTGTAGGAACAAAACAAGTCATCATGTTGATTTATGTTGATGATTTGTTAATTACTGGTAATGATGCAGCTTTGATTGAGGAGCTGAAAAATATCTTACATCGGAACTTCAAGATGAAAGATCTTGGCAACTTGAAGTATTTTCTTGGCATAGAGATTTCAAGATCTAATGCAGGCATTGTTCTTAATCAAAGAAAGTATGCTTTAGAGCTTATTGAAGACATGAAGCTGACAAATGCAAGGCCTACATCAACACCTCTCGAACAGAATCTCAAGCTGACCACCACTGAATATGATGAAGCATTGCACCTTGAAACAAAGGATGTATCATTTGCAGATGTATCTCTCTATCAAAGGTTGATTGGGAAGCTGTTATATTTGACTCATACAAGACCTGACATTGCCTACAGTGTTCAACATTTAAGTCAATTCATGCATAAACCTAAACAGTCTCACTATGAAGCAGCATTGCGTGTTGTGAGATACATAAAGAAGGATCCAGGGCAAGGCATTCTTCTCTCTTCTACTGGAACACCAGACTTGGAAGCCTTTTGTGATTCAGATTGGGGTTCTTGCCTTATGACTAGGAAATCAGTGACAGGTTTTTGCATAAAACTAGGAAACTCATTAATTTCTTGGAAATCTAAAAAACAGAGCACAATTTCAAGGTCCTCAGCAGAGGCTGAGTATAGAAGCATGGCATCTACAGTGGCTGAACTAAAATGGCTCATTGGTTTACTTGGAGAATTGAAGGTCAAAGGAAGCAAGACAGCCATTATTTACAGTGATAGTCAAGCAGCAATACAAATTGCTGCTAACCCGGTATACCATGAAAGAACAAAACATATAGACATTGATTGTCACTTTATCAGAGAGAGCATACAGGGAGGCATAGTGCAAACCAGGCATATTTCTACAAAGGAGCAGCAAGCAGACATACTTACAAAAGCCTTGGGAATTCAATAGCATGGTTACTTACTTCACAAGTTGGGTGTGATTGATATTTTTTCACCCTCCAACTTGAGGGGGAGTATTGAGGTTGAATGAAGGAAGATTGTTACCATATCTTATATATTCTATTAACCGTTGTTATACTTTTGTTTGTTATGCCAACTAATGAATTAGTTACATAGAAAATGGGTCCTAGCTGTTGTATAAATAAGAGAGGTACTGTTTGAATTACCATCATGAATGAAAAATGCTCTTCTACCTTCTTTTTCTCTCTTTATTGATTTCCTCAACAAGCAATGTGACTTTCAAAGTCCCAATTAATGGAGAACCCTATAGAAGAATCATAGGGGCAAGAGTAATCAGACAAGGGAATCCTATTTCCCCTATTTATTCTTCGACAATTGAAGTACTCCACAAGCTTTTGCCCAGAGTAGTGGATAGAGACCTTAGATTCAAATTTCATGGTAAATGCTAAAAGTTGAAGATTATCAACTTAAGTTTTGCATATGATCTCTTCTTGTTTTCTAAAGTAGACTGCAATTCAGTAACCCCCCTCAGTAATGCCTTTAAACTTTTCAACAAAATTTTCGACCTTACTATCAATTACAACAAAGTGGATTAAACAAATCCAAGAGTGTTTCCAACCTTGCCTCTATACTTTCCTCAATATTTGGATTTAAAATTCAGGAGCTTCCAATGACTTACTTTAGAATTCCCATATCTCCAACTAACTCAACCCTAAGTGATTACAAGTATTTGACAAAAAAATCTCAATAGGATCAATAGTTGGAGCCATTGAGAACTATCCATTGCAGGCAAGTCTCATTTAATCAAATTTGTCCTTTCTTTTATGGCTATTCATTATGGATCCCAGCTTGTGATTCCCAAATACATTTATAAGAAATTGATAGAATTTTCAAGAACTTTATCTAGTTTGGGTACAAACTAACTTGTAAAGTTGGCAAAATAAGATAGACAAAAGATGCTTACCTTGAAAGCAACTAGGTCTTAGATCTATGACATCCAAACTGATGAATCAAACCATGCTCACCAAAAAAATGTTAAGGTACATTCAAAGTAGCCAATCCTTATAAGTGAAATGGGTATATAAAGAAGGATTTCATTTGGTGTTTCAAAGTTTCCAATAATTCATCTGCTTTGATTAGGCAAATTGGCAAGATTAGAGATAAGCTCAGGTCAAAATGATACTACCAAGTTGAAATGGAGAAACATTTAGTTTATGGTCTAATCCATGGTTAAATCAAGATCTTCTTCATACCATTCCTGAGGTTCAATTGTTCAAAAACTCCATCAGTCCAAATGCCAATTTAGGGTTTAACTATATCACAACAATTCTCCAAAAGAAGCTCCTAATTAAGAAACATTAAACTATTATCCAGCTTCAACTTAACCAAGTAGGTAGAAAAATTCTATAAAAGTTAGAGAGCTCAAATCAGTTCTCCATTTCCTTAACTAAAATTATTTTCAGAGAGAATCGTCCCGTGGTGTAGGAGTTTCATATGGTAAAGGGTAAAGACTTTAGTCCTAGACATGCTCATATTCTTTGGCAAGGATTTAGACTAAAGCTTGCCACATTGTACATAATTGGAAGTTTTCTATAGATCCCTAATTGGTACTCTCTGTGCAAAACTCAAGTAGAATTGCATAATTATCTTTTCTTTTCTTATTCCTACCCAAACCAAATATGGAAGTACATAATGGCTATATATGGAGTTCACAACCCTCCTACAACTTAGTTTGATATTATTGAGTCGAGTGGTCATCTCAAACATTCATAAGAGGCAGATACATGGATAATATTCATAGCTTTAGCTTACCTGTTAGCAGGTATTTGGACTAAGAGTACTAACAAAATTTTTAAGTCTCTTACGAGTGCAGCATTGAAAAACTCAAGCATCACACTAAACTAAATCAAATTGCACATTTATATATGTAAGCATAAGTACAAATTCATCTACAAAGCATCATTAGAGTCGAAATTATCTTGAATTCTTCGACCATTTTTGCGTTTTCGACATTTATTTGCTAATTCACTGTTCTATGTATGTAAACGACATGTCGTGTGCTCATTCTTTTGTAAACCGTATGTCGTTAGCGACTGACGATTCATTTGTTTAATTAATTACCATTCAGTACAGTTATAGGACTTGCCTGCTACGACATATCATCGAGAACATATTTGTTGGAGCTACGTTGTTTAATTTTTCAAAAAAAAAAAAAAAAACTGAATCTGTCTCTCCGCTGCTAAGAGCTCGGCAACGGCCAACGATGACAGAGCCGAACGCGAATACAACCGCCGACGACTTCTCAGCCCTGCCGTTGGAGTTCATACCCTACCCTCCTCTCCCAGAACCCACTCCTCCGATCCATAATCCCAATTCCACAGCCCCCGCTACTCCCACCCTAACCCCCAACCACTTCCTCTCCTTCTCCATCCCTAAGAAACGACGCCGTGGCCGATCCCAACGCTCTACTACCCCCACGACGTCGTTTCTTCGGCTTCCCCAGATCCCCACTAAACCGAACGCCATCCCCAACTCTAACCCTCAACAACCGGTGCCGGATGTTTCCGAAGAGATTATAGTGATCAACAAGGAGTCCACGGCAGAGGCCTTGACCGCGCTCTCAGCCGGATTCCCCGCCGACTCGTTGACCGACGAGGAAATCGAGGCCGAGGTGCTCTCTGATATTGGAGGAATCGGGCAGGTTAACTACATTCTCATTCGGAACCATATCATTGCAAAATGGCGCGAAAATGTTAATAGTTGGATAAGTAAAGAGATGTTTACCAACTCCGTGCCTAAACACTGTCACGGTCTTTTGGATTCTGCTTATAACTACCTGGTGTCTTATGGATACATTAATTTTGGTGTCTCGCAATCGATTAAAGAGAGAATACCTAATGATTTCACCAAATCTAATATAATAATTATTGGTGCTGGTTTGTCTGGATTGGCTGCGGCCAGACAGTTGATGAGGTTTGGATTTAAAGTTACTGTTTTGGAGGGAAGAAAGCGTGCCGGCGGCAGAGTTTATACGAAGAAAATGGAGGGAAGTGGAGGAGGAGGGAACAAAGTGAGTGCTTCAGCGGATCTGGGCGGGAGTGTATTGACTGGTACATTGGGCAATCCGTTAGGGATTTTGGCGAGACAATTGGGGCATTCTTTGCACAAGGTGAGAGATAAGTGCCCCCTTTACAGGTCTGATGGCCAACCTGTTGATTTAGATATGGATATGAAGGTTGAGACTGCATTCAATAAGTTATTGGATAAGGCCAGTAGGTTAAGGCAGTTGATGGGGGATGTTTCGGTGGATGTGTCGCTGGGGGCTGCATTGGAAACTTTTAGACAAGTTTATGGAGATGCAGTCAATGAGGAGATGAACTTGTTTAACTGGCATTGTGCTAATTTAGAGTATGCCAATGCAGGTTTGCTGTCGAAGCTTTCATTGGCGTTTTGGGATCAGGATGATCCATATGATATGGGAGGGGATCATTGTTTTGTGCCTGGAGGAAATGGGAGGTTGGTTCAGGCTTTGGCTGAGAATGTGCCTATTTTTTATGAGAAGACTGTGCATACTATTAGGTATGGGATTGATGGAGTGCAGGTGATTGCCGGCAGTCAGATTTTTGAGGGAGATATGGCATTGTGTACAGTCCCACTTGGGGTGTTGAAGAGTGGGTCGATCAAGTTTATTCCTGAGTTGCCTCAGCGGAAGCTTGAAGGAATAAAGAGGTTGGGCTACGGGTTGTTGAATAAGGTTGCCATGCTTTTTCCTTATGTGTTTTGGGAAACTGATATTGATACATTTGGACATTTAACTGAGGATCCAATTGCACGAGGAGAGTTCTTTTTGTTTTATAGCTATGCAACAGTTGCTGGTGGGCCGCTCTTGCTAGCACTTGTAGCAGGAGAAGCAGCTCATAAATTTGAGAGTATGTCACCCACTGATGCAGTCACCCAAGTTCTTCAGATTCTCAAGGGTATGCGATTAAACTTTTCATATTATAAACTTATTTTTTCTCATTTTCATCATAGCATGGAAATTCTGAGAGAACAGACCCGTGATCCATGCTTATCAAAATTTCTCTGAAATGTTAATTTTGTGTAAGCATTTTTGTAAGTAATGATTTTTGTCTGCTGGTCCATGGTCATATTTATGTTTCTATGCATTTTTATTCATTAACATGTTTTGTACATACAACTGAACGTTTCTATCCTTTTTAATAGAGTTGAAAGACTTCGATTGTTATCATTATAGAACTAATACCGAGTGTGACATAGTTTAATTTTTCTTAATTGACTCTTGGCTTTAATTTTTCTTAATTGACTCTTGCTTTAATGCATATAGGTATTTATGAACCTCAAGGAATTACGGTTCCAGAGCCTCTCCAAACTGTCTGTACAAGATGGGGTAGTGACCCATTTACGCTTGGTTCATATTCTAATGTTGCCGTTGGTGCATCAGGGGATGACTATGATATATTGGCAGAAAGTGTAGGAGATGGCAGGCTTTTTTTCGCAGGAGAGGCCACAACTCGACGGTACCCAGCAACCATGCATGGAGCTTTCCTTACTGGCTTAAGGGAAGCTGCAAACATGGCTAATTATGCTAGTGCTCGAGCCTTGAGACTCAAGGCAATCCGAAGCCCATCAAAAAATGCCCATACATGTGCTTCCCTCCTTGCAGATCTATTTCGGGAGCCTGATTTAGAATTTGGGAGTTTTTCGGTTATTTTTAGCCGAAAGAATACTGATCCAAAGTCAACAGCTATTTTAAGGGTGACATTGAATGAGCCTCGAAAGAGTAAAGACAGTTCTAGGCCAGAGCAGCAGCATTCCAATAAACTACTCTTTCAGCAGCTTCAATCACATTTTAATCAACAACAAGAGCTTCATGTATATACCCTGTTATCAAAACAACAAGCACTTGAGCTGGGAGAGGTAAGAGGGGTTGATGAAATGAGATTGAATTATCTGTGTGAGAAGCTGGGAGTTAAGTTAATAGGAAGAAAGGGCTTGGGACCTGTAGCTGATTCATTCATTGCTTCTATTAAAGCGGAGAGGGATAGTCGAAAAGCTAGTTCAACTTCTTTATCTGTTATAGCAGGTGAGAATGCTTTGAATAACAGTTTTTTGAAATTGAATAAAGTATCTTATTCCTTTGTATAGTTCTGAGATATTATTCTTAAATTTTCTATTATAATTGTAGAACTAAAAATCATTTTCTCTCACTTTGGTAAAGGTACATCCAAACTGAAAGCAGGCACTTTGAAGCGAAAACTGGTCCGGTATGTCTTGAGGGTTTTGATGCATCTTGTATGCACATTACTCTTTGAGGTGATCCATTTGGCTGACATCTTCCTATTTTGATAAAATCTTGTAGGAGAGCAAAAATAGTAAGGAACACTGGTAAACTGTTACTTCCTCCCAATTCAAACGCAGTGCATGTTAAAGTGTTGGAGGAAAATAGGGAAACAAATCAGATGCCTTCAGAAAATTATAGTGCAGCACCTGCAGGTACACAAAGTGTGAATTTTAGTTTTTCTTTATGGATCTATTACATGAGTATTTTTGTTGATTTGTGAAGTGAGGATTTCTCTTTAAGTTTATGTGGAATTGATGCTTCTTCGCTCATCCTCTAAACCTCATATGAATGGAGTTTCTGTTGATCTGTTTGTACAGTGATTATTGTTCGCTTTTTTATGTCAACAACAGCTCTTTTTCCAATCTCATTTCCTTAGAAACAATGTGCCTGAAGATGTCATACAACGGGAACCAAGATAGTGGGTTTCTTTGAGATGTGCAGCTTGGCGTTGTTTTTATCTTCTGTTATCTTTTATATTCTGTCTTATTAACGTTATTACAATAATTGAACTCTGCTAGGTCAGAATCAAAGTCTAATGTTGAAGAATGACACATAGCACCTTCCTTGTAAGAGGTGAGTCGTTGCAGTCATTGATGAAGTTGTAGATTGTAATCTTTGCTCAACTTGATGTTTAATGATGCTTTACATTGGCAGTCGTGTTTACAGAGTTGCTAATACATTGACATGAATTTCATGACTTAAAGATTTCAATCCCCCGATCGAGACTCATCTGAATTATTTCTGCAGATGGTTTGGGGAATTTTTCCTGCTTGCTTACAATACTGTCTTGAAGGTGTAAGGGAGAACTGTGAGTTCTCATTCCAAGTTCTGAAGATGTCTATACTGCATGCAAAACTCACCAAAATGATAGAAGGCTTCTGCATATTTGGGTACGTCATTGCTATAGAGCCTGTATGGGTGGATGAAGTTGATCTGAAAAAGGCTACCATTTTGCAAATGTTGTGTGGCCAACATTGCTGAACTGCCGACTAGCTATGAAGTTAACCTGCTGGCTTTTTGCGTTGTGTAGAAACAGGTCCATTTACCACGGAATCTTTACTTGAGATACAGAGAAAGTTAAGGTGCTGAATTAGTATCATATGCAAGGTAAGACAAATTAGCATCATATGCAAAGGTAAAATTTGGATGGATTTTTAATAATGGAAGTCATGCCAAGGCTTTGCCAAATTTTACTTGCGACACGGAAGGCTGCTATTTCCATGAGTAGTCAGTGAAGATTAATATTGAGATTAAGTTTTATCATTAACACTAAACAGATTCTTTTGATGTGGGAGACTATACAGCACTGGTAGTTTGCTTCTAATGTCGGGGACTAGAGGATGACTGTGGTCTGTGGAGCATGAGCAATTCTCATCATATTGGAAGAAGAAAAATATTCCTGGTTGGCGCCGAACTTGTAAATGGAGCACGAATAGTGTTCGCCTCGCATAGGCTTAGTCAAGCCATCCTTTGGTAGTAATTTAAGGCAACAAATTATTTTGTAATCATGCTTCAAGCATCAGAATATGTCAAAAAGTTAGAAATTTCTTTGAATCTCTTGGTTTACTTGATGTCCATTCAGGGTCCTTTAGCCAAACAATGGATAGGAGTGCTGGGGGTCCGAAAGGCACTTAGCAGGGCTCTTATGCTTGTAATCGATATGTCAAATGACTCTCACTCTATGAGCCCATGAATGCGCCATGTGGTTATATGGCTGCCAAATGGGGTTTTCAAAATAAAGAGCCTTCAGTTTGTTTTTCATCCTGTTGGCCTGAACATCTCCTGGAACTTACGCAGAAGAAAGATTGGCAACTGCTCTGCTAGCTTGAACAAGGAATTTAACAATTATAAGGCAGCATCATTTCTTAAGCATAAGAGCGATTTTCTCCAACATTTAAATTGAGAGACAATTTTGAATTTTTAAAGCTCAGAGAACTACCAAAATTCATAGTGCTGACATGTCATTCCAGGAAATCAACTCTATATGTTACTAACACTTTTACAAACAACAAATTCTATATTAGGTCCTGCCAACTTTCCAAAATCATCCTAAATGTAATTGCAAAAGAAGGCAAATAACTAAAGGAAAGAATGAAGATAAGCCTGCTGCTCTACGTCCTTCAAGTTTAGTTACATTATAGACAGCCTCTCACAGCCACTCCTCCAGCCTGGCTTATTTTCTGCCTTGAAATTATCGAAGTTTTCTGATACAGGAGTTATATAAGGCTGTCGCAAGTTTTCATCAACCTGTGCTTCTAAATTCTCATTATTGCTACCTTGCTGCTCGTTGCAATTATGACTTAATAAGGGCAGTTCATCTGTCAGTTCACCTGCCTCGATATCATGTGCAGATGAACTAGTGCTGATAGATTCAGCTACATTTTGCGGACTAGGATTCGATATTGTCTGCTCATAGTGGCTCGCTGTTAATTCTCTTGCATCAGGATATGGCAGCTTGAAATTGTTTATAAATACAGTTGAAAAGTAGCTGCTCATCTTTTGGCTATTCCGCTGCAAATGAGCACCATTATAACCCCAATTGCCTAGTTTCCAAGAGAGGGTTTTCTGAAAGCTTGAAGTTGGGGCCTGGATTAATCCTCTTTTGGGTTGTTTAGTTGACATTGTTGCCAGAGATCTTCTAATATTTGTAATCATCTCATCAGCAATGGGGAAACCACATTCTTTCATTGACCTAGTCATGGTGATGGTGTCTTCCAAGTCCTCAGTATGTAAATTGGTTTCTCGTGACTTCTCAGCAACGTTACTCTTCAGACTAATCAAATTTGGGACTGCATTTTGAGCATGCTGTTGAATATAGAAAAGCCCTACTGAGGGGTCATTTACCAGGTACTTAATCATCTCCGCCAAGCTTTCAGTTATCTCCACAAAGCCATCAACACTGGAGAAATCATGCATCTTGTTGAAGGCAAACAGCAGATCACTGGTTCATCACGTTTACACATGCACGTGCAATTCAACAAGAGCCAAAAACAGGAACCCAGAAGATGACAACCTAGAAGTTTCAATTTTTTTCAGAATATTCATGCAAATATAACTACTAACAACGTTTTGGAATCCAATCCAATTCCAAAAGCTTGCAACTAATTTTGCTACCGAATATAGAAGTTGGAAATTTCATAGGTACAAAGATTCAAACACAACACAACAATCAGCTCTGTCTGTCAAGAAACTGCAAAATTGGAAGATGATTTATAACTTGCCCAAAACATGCTTTGCAATCATTAACTACATTGAAGAAATCCAACTTATGTGAAGCTAATTAGTTAACTAAGTTTCCCTCATTTTCATTCTGGATTACCACATGAACTTGATGAACGTGGATTTTCACTGTGTTAGAAGGAAAAAATGTACAACGAGTGCTTCCACTGATATACTTCAAACGGTACCAATAACTCCAAAAACGGCCCAATTTAGTCCGCAGAACCAATAATCATCCCGTTTTGGCAAATCAAACCACAGTTAACAAGTTGGATTACACAGATATGTGCATTTTTCCATTCAACAAATTTCCCCCACATACTCCAATGGAAATAGCAGCTGCTTAAAGAATAAGAAAAAGATGGCGATTGCAGGTATGCCCACGTGAGAAAATCTAGAAAGTGAAGAAGCAACAACAAGAAGTGCAACCGAATTAATGGTGGGAAATAACTTACAAAAAGCCCTAGAAGAAGCTAAAGAAAAAGCGCAGGATTATGGTAATCATAATAGCTCCTGGATGAGGCTCCCATCTCTCTTCTTGACTCGATTGAGAGAAACTCAAGACACGACAGTGGGTTTATCTTGAAATTACGATGCACGTGACTGACGGCAACCGAAAAAACTGTAGTCTAATTTTATCTTGACCGAATTGTAAATGAAAGTCAAGATGTTTTAAAAATTAGAAAGAAAATTAAATTAATAAAATAATATATGCATCTTTTTTTATTTTTATAAAGAGACTATTTTTGTGACTTAAAATGATAACAATTTTATTAATTGCTTTGAGGTGATTAAAATTAAATAAAATTAAAGAATTTGAAGTATAATTAAAAGAGATTTTTTTACTTATCAAAGAATTTTAAGTTTAATTTAAAAAAGAAGAATGTTAAATAAAAATTATCCGAATTATTTTAGTTATAAATTCAATTAGTTTACAAAAATTGACCGATTAAAGTAAACTGAACAGAAAAATTAAAAATTGAACTAAAAATTGATCGGTTCAAGATTTTTACGATTGAATCGACCAAATTAGTTTGTTCTTTAATCATTGAATAATCAAGATTTTTACGATTGAGCGTACCTGTTGAACTTCCATTAATCATAATTCTAAAAATGGTGATGCATTCCTAAATCGATTTGATAAACATCTAGGAAATTTTCATAGCCTCCATAGTCTGTAACGTAAATCTCCAAATAGCACTATTAAAAGGTTTTTTGAGATCCACTTTAATAGTACAACTTTATATAGTATTTCCTCTTATATACCCTTCCAAGAGCTCCTATAATATTAGTATATTATCACTAATATTCCTATTGCTCAAGAATGCACCCTGGTTCTCACTAATAATAAATTGCAATATAGATTTCAACCTATTTGCTTAGACTTTGACAATGATTTTATAGATAAAATTAGTGCATGAAATAAGTGTGAAATCACCCCAAGTTGCAGGATTATGAATCTTAGGAATTAAACAGAAAAATGTCCCTTTTAACTCCTTGAGTAACACTCCCTTTTTGAAGAACCTATGGACATTTTCTTTAGGTTTTGTTTGGTTGGACATAAGGTTTTTAATGGAATAGTGTAGCGCCCCCTTACCATAGGGTATCCACCGGAACGCCCGTAGGTCATTCTGATACATATCCTACGACAAGAGACCACTACTGACAACAACCACTACACTCCTCATGGCATCACAATCATAAGACAGT
>JANIHY010000210.1:31515467-31531421 GCA_027479065.1 Erythroxylum brevipes | reverse complement strand
GAAGGCAACTTTGGCCAATTCTATGTCAATTATTCCTGAATTCCTCACGAATCAACATACACATTTTCATTCTACATCCAACCTCAATGCACATGATTTCCTACATTCAAAAACATCATGCCATTTACCAAATTTCCTCACTTGCTTTTGCATAATGTCTCACATATATGACCATAATTCATACTAAGGGTTTCTCAACTCACTATCCTTACATAAACCCATATCTCATTAAGGCACCAATAACATTTGTAACATAAATTATACACCAACACATTCATTTACTTTCGTATTCACATTTCTAATTTTCACTCAAGGATCAGGGTCCAACAAGGAACAGCCTTCTGGGCAATTTGCAAAGCCATATCGACATCCCTAATCGATGCATCCTTATCAAGGTCGATCGTGGACACCCATCTTCCATAACTGGAGGCTCGCTTTTTCCCTTTACCCTTATCCAATTGGGCCGCTTGCTTTTACCCTTCTCCTCTGTCCAGCTAACACGACGATCGACCAGCACTCCAAGCGGTCCTCTTTCTTTTGAGCGGTGGCTCCATCTCTTCCTCCTCCGAATCTGCTCGGTCCGCACTCATCGGCTGGACCGGCAACGACGCTGACACGCCAGGTCGGTCCTCAGTGGACAGAAGGGCCAGAATTGCTAAAGGTTGGTCCAACATCGCCGGCTGAGCGACGTCTTCGCTGGCCCCTACCTCCTTCCTTTGCTTCTTCACCTTCGAAGAAGCTTGAGGCCCTTTGGCTTGCCTTTTGGATTTGGGGAGACTGGAAGAGCCGGCAAAATTCTTGATCTTCACCATGGCTGCACAATTATAGAAGCAAGTTAGAAATCAGAACTAGAATTTGTGAATACAGCAGATAGTTAAACTACGAGGAGTTAACTAGGAGGGGCAGTTTCCTTTTCTAGTCCTCTAATTCGAGGAGGAGGATCAATTAAAAAGGCATCGGCTGAGTCCCCTCCACGATACCCCATAATGAGACGGTTGAAAGAATACCGATCGAGCGCCTTGATCCTACCGATCACTTCCCATTCCTCCCTGGAAAGGTGTAGGTCAGTAATATCATTCCATTGCTCGGCCAGGGGATACCTCCACGGTCGGGATTCAAAAGTGGATCCTGGGGGCCTCACGAAGAAGTACTTCGTTTTCCACCCCTTGATTGATCATGCTGTTCCAGCAGGACGATACCTCGCATCCCTATACTGAAGGTGAGGAATCCCGGCCCCGACGCTCGAGCTCTGGTTCATTCTTAAAAAGTATTACAGGACACTGACTGATAGAGGACACCCAAAATGATGGCATAGCAAAGCCAGCCCGTTGATGAACCTTCAACCATTTGGGAGAATCTGGCTCGGCCCTAATTGGTAGGCGCGCCATACTTCATCGATGATCGGGGCGTACGGAAGCTTCATACCACCGATCGAGAAAAAGCTCTCTGCCATAACAAAGTAGCTGCCCCCACTGCTACAAATCCTTTCGCTCTGGCCAGCCAACCTAGGCCCCCAAGACGAAGGGATATTATGCTTAATGATCGACCGATTCAACTCCCTCTCAGTCATCATCGAAGGGTCGCTCGGTGGCCTTTCAACAATTTGCCCATCCTTCCGAGCACTCACTCCGATTTCCTCATTCCCCCTCAACTCTGACGCTTTATTTCCTCCGGCTTTCGGCACTTCCACCGCTTCCGCCGCTATCTCCAGCAACCCAACAACCTGTAAAGCTCCTTCGATGGCTAGTTCCTGATGGAGCTCCCTCAGAACCGTACTTACTTCCCCACTAGGACTCGGGGATGCCGGTGGAGAAGGCTGGCAAGGAGACGATGGAGAAGGAGAGGGGGAGCTAGATTCGTTCCTATAGCTAGTTGATGACATGGTTACTGAAAATCACACTTAAAAGCAAGGAAAGAAAGAAGTACGTACCTAGTTTAGCGATTGGAGTTAGGGATTTGGACGACGGTGAAAAAGGGAATTCCGATGGTTGCAAACAGGGAGATGAAGAGAGAAAGCAAATATTGAAGAGTCGAACACGCGGAAAGTGAAGAGATGTGTCAATTCTGAGCATTTATAACAAGACACTGAGCAGGCGTACAGATGGGATTTGGACACGTGGCAAAATCTGAGTCGTCCAAATTAGGGTTACCTGATGACCCATAATGGCTCAATAGCCGAAAGGACACCTATGACAGTTGTGCGGCAGTTAAAAAGACACCTCGTTTCAAATTTTGAAAACCTGATAGAGGACACGTGCCTTTAGTAATGATTAAATCAAATGCCTTCACGCGCTGAGCGTTGACGTACAATCGATCGGGCCTATCACGAGCTGCCATGCACTTAGCATTGCTGTCCGACCGATCGGGCCAATCGCGAGCTGTCCTACAGATGAGCTACATGATCTTTGTATACTCCTTCGACCCTTCTCCCTGGTCAGAATCGAGGAGTAGGGGGCTTATGGTTGGGTCGGTCGTGCTAGGCCCAAGCTCGGACTCAGAACGGCGCATGAGCCGGTCAGCCCATCCCTTAAGGATTAACCTAATTCTTAAAGGTATCAGCCATATAAATTCATTACATCATCATGAATGAGGTACGATTCTCATAACCCTATTTTTCATTATTTAACTGCCACCAAAAGCTCTCACAAAATAGCTGACTTGAGCGTCAGAGGGGCCTACCGGAAGTCAACCCCCGGCGTGCTTTTATTGTTTTGCAGATATCTTTGACCTAGAATCAGTCAGTCTCATGGATCCAAACAGCAACGCCCAACTCCACCAAAATCTGACAGAACCAGTGATAATGGCGACTGGTTTGCCCATCAAAAATGGAAACAATCCTAGAGCTCATCTTTCAATGGGACACCCAGAATGTTGAAAAAATAATGCCATAAGTGCTGAGCTCTATTACTCTCCAAAATTCGTGCTATAGGGAGTCAAGACTCGAACAAAAAGGACATTTGGATGGTAGGCTGAAACCAATGGTTTGTAAAATGTCACCGAAAGGAAGGAGACAATTAATGAGATGCCATCTACTGAAATCTTCAAAGGAGTTTCTGGACACCAAAACCCCTTCAGATCAGTGTGATGTACCTGGGATTGGTGGACAACTTCAAAAGCCAACGCCACTATGAAAAAACCAGATTGTGATGGCCCTCAAACTTCAGTATCTGGAATTTATGAGAAAATCAAAGCATGGGAAGTAAGCTTCTGGACAAGAGCCGACGATAGATCCATTTCGAACAAATGTGTTTGCCAACAACCATCCACATACGCTTGATTGAGTCGCAAGGTTCGGGAAGATGGAGAATCCGAAATGGGCACTAGAAAGCCAGAAGAATACCAACTAGAATACCAGAAAAGAGAAGACATCCCCAATCTGAATCTTAGAATGAACCTCCATGATAGGTTACTGTTCCAC
Organism: Erythroxylum brevipes; assembly: GCA_027479065.1. NCBI lineage: Eukaryota > Viridiplantae > Streptophyta > Magnoliopsida > Malpighiales > Erythroxylaceae > Erythroxylum > Erythroxylum brevipes. Next base: position 31,528,003 of record JANIHY010000210.1, on the reverse strand, counting down.
AAGGCTTTTACACTTGCATGATTTTTGCCAAGTGATTTGGTTGACAAAATTGGCCCAAATGCCCACATTATGCTTTAGCTTCCACCACAGTTTACAAAAAAACGTTGAATGAATATCCCTTAGCCTGCGAACCCCAACCCCATTCTTGTCTACGGGGAAAGTCATGTGATCCCAGGCGCCCCACACTCTCCTTACACTACCCTTTGATGAACCCCAAAAGAAGTTCGTAAAAATTTTCTCTACCTGCCTAAGAACACCTTGGGTGGGTCCATTGTGGCCAAAATATGTATTGACATAGCCTGGAGAACATAGCAAATAAGGACCAAATGACTACTTGGAGATTAAAAAAATGCCCCTTCTAGCCCTCCACCCGCCGCTGCACCTACTTAATTATAAGCTGATAAGAATTCATTTTATTCCTACCCTGATAAAGAAACCCACCAAGGTACTACATTGGCAAGAAAGACCTTTTAATTCCAAGGAGTTGTGACAGTACTCATGCCTGAGTATCTGTGCAGTGATGAGAAACAATGAATGAACTTTTGTCCTTGTTAATACATTGGCCAGTGTATCGATCATAATCCTTCAAAAAATCACACAAAGCCAGCAAAGGTCGTTGCATGCCTCTAGTAAAAATAACTAGATCATCTGCAAAACAAAGGTTCGTGACCACCGGGGCATCATGCATTAAAGCAAATGGCAAAAAAGAACCATCCTGGGCCAATTTTTTAAGACCACAGCTAAGTGCTTGTGTTAACAAGATGAAAAGCAAGGGCCACAATGGGTCACCTTGCTTCAACCCCTGTGAAGACTGAAAGAACCCAAAAGAAGAACCATTCAACAGTATCGAAAACCATGCTGAACTCAAATTAATCATAACCAGTGATATAAAATGTGGGTTGAATCCGAATCGCATGAGCAAGGAATGAAGAAAAGGCCTGGACACCGTATCGAAAGCCTTCTTCATATCCAATTTCAAAATGAGGTTGTGCCCGCGAGTACGTCGATTCAATTGGTGAACCATCTCCTGAGCTAAAATAATACTGTCTGAGATGCCCCTACCGTGGAGGAAGGTAGTCTGCTCATCAGAAATTAACCGGGGAAGCGCTGGAGTTAGACGGTCATATAAAATCTTAGTGAATGATTTATTGACAAAATTGCAAAGGCTTATCGGCTGGAAATCTGCAAATGTGGCTAGACTAAGCTTTTTTGGCAATAAGACCATGATCGTGGTGCTAATCATAAGAATTAGATGGTACCTCATTACTGTTAGCCATAAATCACTTGCTTACCACTTTAGTTTTGGATTTTTCATTACCCAAACTAATAATGTCATCCTACATAAATTTAAGTACTTTCTTATTCTTATTTTTTTAATTATTTGTCCATCTTCTTTAAGAACTTGTATTTCTTTGTGATGAGCTTTATGTCTCCTTATCACTCTCACTTGTGGAGGTCTCCTAATCATTACTTGTCTTATCTTTAAAGGTTTTGGAAATTACAACTCTCCTTATTAAGCTATTTCACCATCATGTAATTCATTCATAGTATCTTTGTTTTTCTAGAAATTAAAAATACATAATAAATGGCCATAAAAGGGAAACAATTTGAAGGTAGTATAAGTGTTTCATTCATGACCAAGTTGTGGTTAATAGTGCAACAACTATAGATTCAATTGGGAAGCTAAACTCATTAATCTTAAAGCCCCAAAAGTTGACTTTAGTTAAGCTAAATTTATGGAATTTTTTTACCATTAAACCATTAACATTTGGGATCTTAAGTAACAATAGGTGTTTTAAACATATTTTCTTGAAAAGGGTCTTAACATTAGGCCATGGCTTAGTAGGCATTAAGAGTTAAACTCTACTAGATTTCTCCTAATCTTACTAAGTTTCTAAGCTTCCCCTATAAACAAGAGATAATGAATTGACTATGTTAGAATCCTAACTACCTTTTCCCTTTTAGTGCCCAACTTATCAATCTTGACTTAAGTTGGCCATATAGGCTAGTCAATTGGTAGCGTCCATCTTCTATCAAGATCTCTATTAATGATATTGATCATGCCTTTGGATATAGCAAATTTGTTTATGGGAACTAATGTGCTAAAATTCTATATAGTCCTCTCATGTTTTTTATTTCTTAGAAAATCCTTACATTCCTTTTTGTCCATATTTAATAATTACAATAGCTTAGGACAATTTTATAAATAGTAATTACTTTTGTTTTGAAACTTAAGCTTACTTAACCAGTTAATTATTCTTATCCGATGCACTTCTAGATTGTTGATGTTGCAAAGAGACATGATTTTAAACTAAATAGTTAAGGAGAGTTTGCATCTGAAGAATTAGTGATTCGTTGATTTAGTGTCATGATTATAGAACTTGCAGTTAAGGCTGATTATTTGAGTTAACCTATTCTTACTAGCTAGCTAGAGAATGAAGGAGGCTTTAGGTATATTTTATTTGAACCAAACCAACTTGTGTCAAGAAGTAAAGAGAATAGATTCTTTAAACATATAAAGACATGAATTGTTAGTGAATTTCTTAAAATTGTACTTCAATTAAGTGGTGATTTCTTCAAAACTTATATTAGGATTGTAGGGGTAAGATTAGCTAACAGAGCATTGAAGCCTATATTTGAGTTCCATTGATTACCTAAAATGTTTCCTTTAATTTTTCTTAGTATGGCATAAGATGTCTTAATCTCTGCATGTCTAGTACCAAATAAAAACGCCCCATTAAGCTTCAATTGTCATACTAAAACTAAGTGTGAAGTCTACTTTCCATAATGCTTTAACTTTGCATATTCATTTTCCCCTCAAGTCTAGAATTTAGTTCATCAATATATTATAAGTAAGGAGTGATCTAATTAGCTCTTTAAATAACAAAGATCTTAATTCTTTGGCTTCTTTTAGGACTTTCACCTTTGCCTCCTAAACCTTTGGTAACCTTGCACCAATTCAAGATTATTACATGTCTTTCTAAAATCTTTAAGAGAATTAATGATATAAATGAAATAGGAAAGCATATTAGAAATTGACACTTTTTTTTTCATATGTAGCTTACATTAATGTACTAATAAGTTAAATTTGTATGCTTTTACTTAAATATGGTCCTTACGTATGATTTCAAATGCGCCCTATTTTTATGAGAAATTGCATATGACGATATCATATCCAATTTGTTTATACCAACAATATAAAAACAAAATATGAACCACTTTGATTTTTAAGTCAATGAGAATTTTATCATTATTACTCAACTTACTTCTATCCTTTCGTACCTTTGTCTCCACTTTATCCTTTTGACTTAAAAATCAATCTTTACAAATCTCCAAAAATCAAATCCTTCAACTTTAAAAAATTTTGTTTAAACTAGGTCTCTAAAATATATGATTTTCACTTTCAAAGAAACAGGGTCTTAGACAAGAAGTGATGAAATATGTCCCATAATAATCTTTCCATAAAACTTTTTATAAATCCGTATGTAATGAGATCCACTTTAATACAATTTTTGGTCCTATAATGACATACAAAAGAGAGGTAATTGTGTGTGTGAACTTTGTTAATGAATTAACTATTAATTCTAATATATGGTTTTGGAAAATTCATATGAGGGAATCATAAAGCAATTATAACAATAACAAAAGAGAGTAAGGCAAAGTGAGATGAAATTGATTTGAAGTGGTTCAACTGAACAACCATTAGCCTGTGCCCACTCCTCAAAACCCATTTGAGAATTTCACTGCACAATCTCTCTTCTTCAATTTGTGAAGATAAACCCTATATCTATTGTCTTCTTAGCTACAAGTAAAAAAGAACTTTTACAATCATAATGCTTTACCATAAGATAAAAAAGAATCTTTTAGACCTCTTAGTCAAGATTAAGTTATATATATATATATATATAACTTTATCTTAACTCAATTGTCTAACACAGCAAAAGGATAGATGCGTATCAAATTAAGTTTTGAGAACATTTTTATAATGTATGTAATTGGTGGAGTAAAGTTGAAATGAATTATGATACAAATAAAAAATACTAAATAGTCAATCAAATGATCTCTCTAAAAATAATTTAGGTTAAATGAGCACACTTCCTAACATTTCATAAAAAGTTTAAAGTTAGTTATCTCCCCTACTAATTATCTCTTCTACTTTTGTAGCCACCGTCGTCACTAATCTTCGGCGTTTTCCTCATAATATTAAGTTTTCTATTAATATAGACGCTGTGAGTGTCACATCATATTCGTAATTTTTGCTACATGACTCCAACGTATTGTTTCTAATCAAAAACTCTTAACATAATTATACTATTTAGTTTTTTTACTTCATAATTATTTTAGGATATTTAATATTTTTAATCTATTAAATAATAAAATTTACAGACAACACATATACAATATATAGTAGTCATGTGGCAAAAATATTAAATTAATATGACTCATCACAACATTTAAAGGGACTGGCCCGAGCTAGAGCCCGTGGGATGTTTTATTTTTTCAATAGAATTAAAAATCGACATATAAGGCCTTAAGTTGGATTTTTCATTTTTCAAAAAAGATTAAAAAACAATATCATTTTGACCAAAATAACATCAAATTTTCATTGCTTGTTGGACATCAGGCATGGGCAGATCGGGCCTAACCCAATTGCCAAGTCTAGTCATCTACGTTAATAGAAAACTTAACATTGGACTATTTTATTAAAAATTAAAATTTGAAATATTTTAATGTTATTTTTAAAGTTTGAGCCAATATTGTAAAATTTTATAAATTTTGAGGTTTTCTTTTCAATTATAAAAGTCAAGATTTAAAGTAATACTATTGGCAAAATATTAAGGAACGATTTACACCTTTAACAAGTAATTTAACAAAAAAACAAGTTCCTTTTAAAACTATTTAATAATAGAAAACATTTGTAAACAATTTGTTCAAATTATCTAGAACGAGTGCAGCTTTTACCTTAAAAAATAGGACCTAAGTTGTTTTATAGACGGCTTTATTATAATATTATTATTTTAGATGATGTTGTCTATTAACGAAGACAATAAAAAAAGGACTATGACCTCCATCTCTGATAATATCTGCTTTCTGGAAACGAAATTTAGACATGTTGGCCATGACTTGGCTTATTAGAACCATCTCTTACTGATTGAGAATTTTTGCCACCTATACCTAGATCAAAAACCAGAACTCAATCATGATTGATCATTCATTCTTGCATCAACTGAAACACATAAATCGTGAGATTCCAACTAAAACAGTTCATTCAGAAAGCATAATTTTGTTTTCAGTAATCTGGCCCAAAAACAACCAGATAACCATCTCCGATTGTCCCTGAAACACCGTTATATATACATTCCACCACATTTGATAGACCGAGTAAACCTGAATAAGATTAGGTATTTCCAAACTTTTTGAAGGCAAAAACAACAGCCAATCATAGCTCAGCGACCAAATTTCCTTGATCAGCTCCACCTTCAGTCAATTTGCTTCTAGTCCACCTCTTCAGCATCTCCAATGAAGCCCTGGGTTGGTCCATTGGAACCATGTGCCCAGCATCATGCACCTGTTGGATATAAAACACACAACTACATTAGTAAGGATGATGGATACTTTCCAAGTTACTAATAGATGAAGAAAGATGAGACACCTTCAGGAAAGCAAGAGGGCCATAAGCTTTTAGGACCCCAGCTTCAGATCCATTAACTTCAAAAGGAACTTCTGCAGATGCAACAAACTGCTTTTGACCAGACCATTCCATAGCATGAACCCATCTTGAATTACCTGACATGAACGATTCAAACCAAAGAAAATATCAGACATGCGCACACTTACTACCGATTTCATCTGAAATGTTCATTTCCTAGTTGAAGATGATAAACATTCAGAAAGATAGTGCACTTACCAAGCCAATTGCAAATGAGATCATATTCTCCAGCATACACAAGCAACTTGATTCCATCCTCAAGGAGAGCAGGAATGCCTGCTTCGAGATTTCTCATCCAGTCCATTAGCATGGCTTGATACACCGTAGGGCTACAGGACACAAAGTCTATGCTACCTACTCCAAGAGCATCTCTAACAGATTTCTTGTTCAGGATCTTCTCCATGTTTGAGAAGTCATAGCAGAGGCTTCCATCACATTTCTTTCTAATGTCATAATACTGCAAATAAATTTAGGTAGTGAACACCAAGAATTGGTCGTGTTTGTTCAATTATCAGTTCATAAACACATTATTGCAGTTTGGTTCAATGTGCTTAATGTCACAGACTTCTTTCCAAGCATATAAGATACTGAACTGTTTTGTTCAAAGTCGAGAATGGGATCACAGACTGAGAATTGAAAGAGAAAGAAAGGATGCAGCAAAAAGTTGCCTCAAATGAAGTCGATTAAGTCCATTAAATAAATAATGATAAACGGTTACCCTACACCAAATTCAAAGATCAAGACAGCTGCAGTGAAGCCTTTAGTTGTCAACTGACTTGAAATCATCTTGATATAATATACAAGTAAAATGACAATATTTTCTCCTAACAAGCTAAAGAAATGATTTGATAGCTTACATTTATGTCACCGGCATGTGACATGATGCTGCTGAATATAGTATTGCAAACAAAATAAGAAGCCATGCAAGACACTGTACCATCAGTACCTGAAACAAAAAGGCATGAATAAGTAGTGAAGCAGATTAACTAATCCCACTTTGCACAAGGAAAAGTTAATTAATGTGAACAAAGAGTTAAAAATATAGATAAGAAATGAATCTCTATCCAACTAAACATGGTAATCTGAGATGTAACATTACCACAAAGCTTTATCGCGATTTCACATACTGGAATCACCTTGTTGATACGGTGATATTCAGCCTTCTTAATTATCCCCATATCTAATGCATAATCTGTGTATGCTTTATATTGAATTGCAGGATCGGTGAGCCCATTCCCAATAGCAAAACCCTATTTTGGAAATTTCATTAATAATTGGCATTAGTAAAAATATCAATTATTATCACGTAAACTCAAAGACATACGTTAAGGTTTATGTTAATAATTGGCATTAGTAAAAATATCAATTATTATCACGTAAATTCAGAGATATACCTTCAGGTTTATGTGGATCCCTTCTTTAGCCTTGTTTCCTCGGTGGACTCGAGCAGCAAAAGCAGGAATATAGTGCCCAGCATATGATTCTCCGGTAATATAAAAATCATTTTTGGAAAAATCAGGATGCTCCTTAAAGAAGGCCTGACATCAGAGAAAGAATACGCTCATGTAGGAACTTATTGCCAAATAAAGAATTTCCCTTTTCCCACATTAGGAACAAAATTGAAACATCTGAAGTTTGAAAACATAAACTTGTTGATTCCATTCATTTGTGTGTTTTAATTCCAAGAACATTCATGGATAACCAACCTGCAAGAAGTCATACAGGTCATTACTAACTCCATCTTCGTTGTGACGAATGTCGCGCGCATCGGAACTGTAACTGAATCCAGTCCCAACAGGTTGATCAACATAAAGAAGGTTTGAAGTCTGCATAAACAAAATAAAATTGGTTTCTCAGCCAAAAAGTAATACCATAGCTTGAGAAACTTAACCATGGTGAATCATGATTCATGTAACACATCAACATATCAGAAGTATGATTCAACGCATCACCTCACACTTTGGAGAATGAAACCAAGAAAAAACATCCTTTGGAAAAAAAAAAAAAAGCAAATCTGAGAAACTACATTGCATGACTAATTTGTTGTCAGCATGGAAAGGAAAGCTTCAAAGGCCCATGTATCATAGCCATTGAATCATAATATAGAAATACATCATATAAGTATAGTAGGTGATTGTTAAATATGCTAGATGATAATCATAAACTCCTACTGGGAATGGAAAGCAAGAAAGACCACTCGGTCAGCTAGAATGTTGATTTTGAATTGGGAGATCAAAAAGAAGCTCTTGTAGAGACCCAAAAATAGGAGGTAAAGTTCGAACAAAGCGAGAGGAATCTAATTATTCAACCGTACAGAAGAAGAAATAAAATAACTAAAATTGAACAGATTTTACATCTGTAGTTGGTAATGAATTAAATGATATAAACAGAGTAAAGGATTGATATTAGGAGTAACGCAAGTTGAAATTTTTAAAAAATCAATTTTATATATTCAGTAGTAAAAGCGGGGAAAATATCTAAACAGATACCTTATCCCAGCCATACTCATTCCACACAAGAGACAGGTTTTTCGCAATGGTGAAAGGGCCATTTTCATAAAATAAAGCCAACTCACTGCTGCACCCTGGTCCTCCAGTCAACCAAATGACCACAGGGTCATTCTTACTGTTGCGTGATTCAAAGAAGAAATAGAACATCCTACAAGCAACAACGATAATAATCAGCTAATTGAACAGGAACAAAGAAGCACCACAAGCCGAGCAGCTTAGGATCTAAAAAAATTATCAACATTTACCACATGATTATCGACTAAACAATCTGAATTGGTCGACACTTTTACAATGCTACAAATAAAATAAAAGCCACTTCCAAGTCGAAATTTGCACATTCTAAGATAGTATCACAAATTCATCGATCCCAAAATTACGTTTGCAAAAGAGACAGCATATAGTTAAGGACATATCACAGAATTTAAAGAACAGCTCAATATCCTTTAAAGGAATTAAGGATTTAACTCTGAAATTTCAGACATAATAACTTGAACAACCAGCATAAACCCAACATCGGCAGTCTATATACCAAAAAGTAGCAGTGTCCTTTTTGCCACTCGGAATTCACACGGCAGATTAAAACTCTTGAATACGTCCCCCTAAAGGCAGGTCCACATCTACTAAAAACTGATCAGAAAAGTGTACTAAGAAAACCCCCCAAATCAATTTCACTAACCCTGGTTATCACACATAAAACCACTAAAATAATCCCAAACCGACGATGCCCAGCAAGAAAATATACACAAGAGAGTAAGAAACGACGTAATTATAAACTAAAAGGGTATCACTACTGAACTTAGCGGCATGAGAGTGGGAAATCTTGTAATAACCGGCGTGGTGACCCAAATCCTCGACAGGAACACCTTCAAAATCACCGACAAGATTGGGAAACTTGAACCTCTTCTCCACGACCCTCTGAGCAAGACTAGGATCGTGTTCCATCAAATTTAACTTCTCCGCTGGAAACAGGTTAAGCTTCCTAATCATCTCCTCAGCTTGCAACGACGGGAAGTTGGACCTCTCCAGCGGGAGATCATCCGACGAAAGAGACGCCCGACAAAGGACGATGGGAGAAACAAAAAAGAACACAAAGAAAAAGCTCATCACTTCAGCCATCTCTCCTATTCTTGCGTTGCAAGACGAGAATGAAGAAAAAAGATCTACAAAAGCTTATTAAAAAGAGTCCACGAAGAGAGCGAGGGAGGGATAGGGTACAGGTGGACACTAACTGTGAGTCTAAGTTGGAGGATTGGTAGTTACGACTTACGAGACATTTCTACTTGGACGAGAATCGAATGTAGGTAACGGTGGGAGTCGAGGGCAAGATTTGGCGCTGCTGATGATGACGTGTTCCTTTGACAAGAAAACGGGTAAAGCAGTTCACTTTTTTTAAGCTTGCACGCTATTTTATGCGTGTTCCCAATTCACATTGTTTATTTTTGGCTTCCAACCATCTGATCATCCTAGCCATCTGTTATGCAAACGTAAAGGTTCGGCTGTGCCTTGCGGTCAGGACAAAGTTCCGTTCCCTTCAATAGTAAACGTCTATTGACAGAGCAGTGATGGTCTTTTTTTTTTAATTAGGAGAATAACATTCATAATATTAGACTAATTTGGGGAGACTAATCACAGCTATGTCCTTAAGGAGGATCGAGCAACACCCTAAAGGTGCATGTACAAAAGTGGTAATCTCAAACTCAAAATTTACAACAAAATTGGCGAGCCAATCAGCACTCTTACTTTCCTCTTTGTAAATATAGCAGGGTAAAACTACCTAATTGTGATTGAGTAGGTCGTTGATGCCCAAGACGATCAGATTAAGAGACGTGGTGCGTTTAGTGGAATCAGAGAAGATACTAGACACCACTTTAAAATCAAGTTCTAATTCCACCCGACGATATCCTAGATCTAAAGCCAAATTTAGCCCCGAGAAAACGCCTCTAGAGTTTTGCAACTACCGAGGAACACCTACCAAGATAATGGACAAAACCTCAGAGCCAAGCATCAACACTATCGCGAATAAAACCCCATGTTGTGACTGAGCAGGATGAGCTTTTGTGCTCCCCGTCTGTGTTTAGTTTCACCGTCGACGCCAACCAATTAATTGTTCTTGTTGGATTCGAGGGCCAAGACTTGTCGTGCTTTGCCGATCCGAAGCTTGTTGAATTAGGTGGACATGATCCAAAACAGTGGAAGCAGGAGAGACTGACCCAGAGAATTGGGCCTCAAAGAGGTACCTATTCTTCCAGGACTATAGGAACCAGCAAGCTGTACCAAAGATGAGGGACCAATATGAATGAAAGTGTGATTCTTAACTTTAATGTTGAATGCCGGACTAAGGTCCGATGATATGTGAATGTGAGTGAATTGGAATATTCAAATGTAATTGATGCATTTCATTTCCTGAATGCATGAAATATAATAGCAGTTGTGATTAAAGTAGCCACCGATCAGAGCTTAAAGCTCAACGTGTGAAAAAGAGTCTCGAGTTCAAAAGTGATTCAAAGCCTCAAGCTCAACGTTTAATGAGCCCTATATGGGACAGTTATCAATGAGCCCTATATGGGACATTTATCAATGAGCCCTATATGGGACAATTTAGGCACTCAATTACAACAAAGTAATAAATAAAAAATGGGTCTCATATGCACTGCATATGCATAATATAAATGATTATATTGAATGGAATGTAAAATGTGAAATGATGTGAATGTGGATTATGCGTTATGTGACTAGGTGAGCCATCGATGATGGTTACTTATTGAGTTCGCAAAACTTACCCAAAATTTGCAAATATTTTTCAAGATCAGAAGAATATCCCGTTAGGCAAACAGGAGTATACCTACAGCATATAAGTATAGGATAGGGATCGGGATTAGTTCGCGTCTACATTGTGCTTCTTTATTTTCATATTGAATTGTGTTTATTCTGAAATTTTTATCTCGAATAATGTTTTTAGAAATTTTTGCACAATGTGTATACAAATGTATTTATGTTGTAATGTAAAGACATTATGATCAAAGTATTTTGTTTTTGTAATGGGCCCCAATTGACTATTGAAATCTTATTGATTGTATTGTGTTGATTGAAAATTTTTATGAATGAAAGCGGGCCCGAATTGGTTATTATTTTCGCATATGTTTATTGTTGTTTCAAAAAAAATTTATACTGAATTTTGAATGATTGAGTGTTCTGGCACGCAACCCTACGGGACATAGACTCGGATATCCCTCAGGGTGTCAAGCACGTGTCTTGCAGGAGTGGGGTGCTACTCCAACAATACTGAAGGTGAATTTATGCTAAAGAAAGGTGGTAGTGTAGTGATCTTGAAATGAGAAAAACTAGGACTACATGTGTATTAATGAATGAAAGTTTTTGTTTTGATTTTTGATGCATGAAAGACCAAAGTTTGTGAGCTACCTATTGAATGATTTTAAGTTGTGATTGGATATGAAATTGATGAGGAATTGAAGAATAATTAAGGTATAAATAATGGACTTTGATGAAGATGTTTTGAATTTGGTATAAAGATGTAAGAATATGGAAAAATTGATGGAAATTGGACAATGCACCTTCGAATTACCTATCCCACGATCATAGGAGCTACATAAGCTCCTTCCCACGATTATGGGCAATGCCTTGAAGTGAAAAAAAAGTTCGATTTTGTGTGATATTTGAACCAAATAAGGATAAGTTACTTTACTTAGGTACATTTGGACTTGATTGGGGCTTGAAATGAACCTAGATTGTTGTTATATTGATTGGTTAAAGGTTTGATGAGTTTAGTTTGCTAATTGATGTTATAATTTGAGGGATGGATTGTTTGATATCAATGTATATGAATTTGGGAAGTATGAGTTGTTAATGGTACAAAGATGTTCTTATGAGTGCAAATGTGATCTAAGGGATATAAGTTGTAACATCCCATCACCTGTAGGAGGCTAGAATAGTAAATATGAGTGATTAATAAGAGCTTAGAAATGCATTTTTCATGCTTATGCATAATATGGCATACAAATCCACATGAATAGTGAAAGTTTGGCACATGAAAATAATTGGACATGCATTCATGAATAATTCCGGGTATAATTAGATTGAGTTATGATTTTTAGAAATTTAGTGAATTTTGAATTTATTTATGTTGAAAATATTATTGGTTAGTATAATTGTGAGATTTGTGAATTTTGGTGAATTTAGGAATAAATTTTGGAAAGGTATAGAAAATAGGAAAAAAGAAATCAAAAGAAGATTTAGAGATAGCCGCCGGAGCATACATATGTCATGAAGATGGTCTTCATGGACATATAAAGTAATGA
>JANIHY010000210.1:31460606-31474788 GCA_027479065.1 Erythroxylum brevipes | reverse complement strand
TTTGCAATCTTCGACTTCGACTTGTATTTATAGCCTTCGTCTCCAACTGCTTCTTGATTCTTGTTTCTTGAATCTTTTAAGAAACGGTTAATCAGTTGAGTTCTGTAACTAACTCGAATTGACTCCTTCGTGTTTTTTCAAATTCCGCATCTTCTTTCTTCGTCAGTATTTTTTTACGTCTGTGTTTCTTTGTCTGCTTTACACTTTGTGATTGCGTTTGCATCTGCGTCTGCTTTTCATTTTTCTTTCGCATCTGCGTTGCTTCGTCTATTTTATTCCTAACGTCTGCGTCTGCGTCTGCATCTGCTTTACTATTTACGTCTGCATCTGCTTTACTGTTTACGTCTGCATTTCTTAGCGTTTGCATCTGCTTCTTTATGACTTCGTCTTTATGACTTCGTCTGTATTGCTTTTCTTTTTATTATTCTCTTTGTTATTCATCAAAATTATTTCTAAGTAAAGTCATTTTGACTTAACAAGAAGTTACTGTCATCCACATGAAAAGTGACATTTAAGTGTAAAGTTCCTTCTGAGTTTCACTTCTTCTGAGTTTTCTTCCTTCTGTGTTTTATTCCTTTTGTGTTTTGGTTTCTTCTGAGTTTCATTTCTTCTGAGTTTTGTTCATTTTGGGTTTTGTTCCTTCTCGGTTTTGGCTTCTTTCGTCTTTTTTTCACCTGGCCATAACTTCTTCTATAGGAGTCCAAATGAATTGCTTCATGAACCATTGGACTCATAAGACATTACCCTATATCTTCACCTAAAAATCATAGTTGTCTGAAATGAATTAAGAAAGATTGAATGAGAAACGTGGAACGGGTACGGTGAGTGCGCCCTTACATTGTATGAACTGGGGTTATTCCACTGAACATACTTCAGTGTTTCGATTATGTCTGGATCTATAAGATTCCAAATGAATAATGAATTGTGATTTTGATGGTTTTAATGAGGCATAAACCTAAGCATGAATCATACTTAGATAAGTTTTAGATATAGGACTGATAATGTGATCGGAATAAGGGAACGATACCCGGGATTGTTATAAACATGCATTGTACATAAGTTATTTCATATACATGCATCATTGGATACTTATGATTGAAGAGATTATGATATTGTGTATATTATTTGTTATAGAGGAGCAACTAGAATGTCAACCTCCAAATGTTGTTGGATCTTTTAGGCATTAGCTTTGGGAGAAACTTATGAGTAACCTAGACGGTTTCTATCAATTATTGTTTGCTTATAATTGTGATTTGAGTAATGAATGAATGAGATTGGATTTTGGATTCTGGATAGAAGGTCTGATGACTGTGCGATGGAGGTTGAGATATTAAAGTGCTGCTTGAATGTGAATGTGCAAACCTATGTGTTTTATCAAGGGAATGATCGTGGTACGTGCATTCCATTCATGCATGCAAACTCAGATAATGGAAGTTGTGACTAGAGTAGCCAACGATCAGATCTTAAAGCTCAATGTGTAGAAATGAGCCTCAAGCTCAATGTATAATGAGCCCTATATCCTCCACAGATAAGGGACATTTATTAATGAGCCCGGTATCCAAAATGGATACGGGATAGTTCGGGCACTCAATCACATCAACTTAACAATTGGAAAAGAGTCTCATGATCATTTCATATGCATTTGGTTATGTAAGCTTGATTGATTGAAATGTATAATTTGATTCTACTTAAATGAAAATGTAATACTTATATGAATTGCAAGAGAAGTCATGGTTCAAAGGTCGGTCAGCTGGGATTTTGAATGGCTTAGCTGGATTTGATGTATTTTCCTCTTTCATAACCAACATAAATGGTCAATCATAATTTGATGTATTTTGTACTAGGTTTTGTGAATGTACGTGTAGAAAAGGTTGAAAGACATGATATAGACTTTTGATTTGATAAATGAAATGAGGAAAAAGTTTATTTTAAAAATATTGTGATTTTCTATTGATCTTTTAGAAGAGATAAATGATACGATACCAGTCGAAGTGAGTGTAGTGATCGAATGTAGCTCACCCCTATCATAGGATCTGTAGCGGAATGATCTCCGGGTGTCCCGGTGCGTATCCTGGGATAAGGGGGTGCTATATGGGAAATGGGATTTTGAAACCAACATAAAGGCCTATAGGAGGGGTGGGTCGACAATTTAAGAATTTTGATTTGTGTTTGCATTAATTATTTACTACATTTGCATAATTCTAGATTAAAAGTTTATAGAAAGTACATATGCGTGGGTCTGCCATCAAAAGTCTTTAGGTGTAATTTGTTGGGATTGGCATAAAAGTTTTGAAAAACGAAAAGGTCAATGATCTATTAAGTTGTGCTTATGGGGCCTATTGTCAAAAGGATTTTGTTTTTATGGTCATAAAGCAAAAAAATTTGAGATCAAAATGTATGGACAATGTGTTTCTCATTTGAAAAATCAAAAGGATTGGAGCAAGTACTTACATGCATTAATCGTGGTTTGACCTGTAAAGTTTTGAAAGACCAAAGTTAGAGAGAAGTTTGAGCCAAACTTGATTTGATGCTTTGTAAATGTGTATGGATATTGGTTGGAAAATGTGATTCCTTTTGAAAATAAAAGATTGAATATTTTTGGATCCTCCACGTGTTAAAGAATGCGTGGACAATCTGACTTCTTTGTTGAAAAGTTAAAAAAGGCTTAATATGCATGCAATTAATTACATTTTAGTCCTCTGGTAATAAATGAATATGCTTGTTAAAGCTTCTTAGTTTTGGACTTTACATAATGGTTTTTCAACAGTATAGTTAAATTTAAAAATTCTTTTATACTTAATTAATATTTTGTTGTATAGAAAGCTTTTTATTCATTAAAGTGACATTGCTTGAAAATATATTTAGGCATTTAATTTTGCACTCTTTCAATTGTTCATGTTATGTGATGCTAATAAATGACATAAAAGATTAACTAAACAATTAAGATTATTAATCATAATGCTAAGAGATCACCCAAAGATAGATCATTGCATATAATTAATAACATTAAAGAGGCTTATCAACCTACTTGGTGAATATGCTTGTATTTCCAAAGATAACATGCATACTAAATTGAGTATGATTGACTGTCTATTAAAGTGTATATATATGCATGTGTGTGTGAGTGTGTGTGTGTGTAATAACATTAAAGAGACTTATCGACCTACTTGGTGAATATGCTTTTCTATCTAAAGATAACATGCATACTAAATTGAGTATGATTGATTGTCTATTAAAGTGTATATATATGCATGTGTGTGTGAGTGTGTGTTGTTGGCATTATTATGGATTTAATGATATGTATTTAAGTATTGCCTAAAGGTGAACTTATATATATATATATATATGAATTTATTAATTGTACACAAAGCATTAATGTGTGAGTTTGTAATACGTTTGCTGCTTCTAATAATTTATTAACTATAGGCAATGGTATGACCGAGTTCAATAAGATAAACTATGTCGATTGGTCTAAGCAAATCCAATTTCAGTTGGGTATTATGGATAAAGACCTGACATTAATTATGTAAGAGCCTGTAACAATTATTGAGGCTAGTACCCATGTTGAACAACATATTTTGAGGCTTAGGAAAAGTCTAATATGTTAAGTTTAAACTTGATCCGATTGACAATGACTAAAATGTTGAGCCATCAATGCCTCATATGGACAATGCAAGGGAATTCATGATGAAAATCAAAGAGTACTCACAATCAGACATAGCTGATAAGGTTATCGTTGGAAGCTTGATGAGTGAATTAGCGACCAAGTAACTTGACTAGTTATAACCTATCCGTGATAATTTAATAGGCATGTCAAATCTAGCTACAAAGTTGAAATTAGTGGGCATGGATGTGAGTGAATCTTGCCTAGTATAGTTCATCATCACTTTACTTCCTCTTGAATTTGGTCAATTCCAAGTGAATTGCAACACTCTGAAGGTAAAACAGAAATTTCAAGAAATCAAGGTCATGTTGGTACAAGAAGAAGGAAGATTAAAGAAAATGAAGGAACACTCTGTTCAACTTACATTACATAAAGAAGCTAGTAGTAGAAAGGGAAAGCTAGGAAGGAAAAACAACAAGAAGGACAAAGCTCCAGTGCAGGTTAATGAGGGGCAAATCCATAAAGAACAACGTTGTTTCTTTTGCAAGAAAGCTGGTCACCTAAAAAAACATTTCCCTGAGAGAAAGGCTTTGTTTGAACAGAAAGGTAAGTACTATGTTTTGGTATGTTTTGAATTAAATTTTATTAAGGTGCCCAATAATACCTGGTGGTTAGATTTAGGAGAAACTATGCATGTGTCACATATTATCTTTTGATCCAAACCATAAATGGAACTAAAGAATTCTTGTACATGGGTAATAAAATGAAGGCAGAAATAAAAGTAAACGGGATGTATAGATTGATCTTAGACATTGATTGTAGTCTAGATCTAGAAAAGTGTTTTTATGTTCCTAAATATGCTAGAAATTTTGTTATCAAGTTGGATAAGATAGGTTTTAATTTCAATGATGGAAACAATGTTTTTTCTTTGTATGATGTTAATTATTTTAAATCCCTATTTCCTGTTGAACATAATATTAGAAATAAAGGTAGGTCACATAATGAACACTCTGCTTACTTATGACATCAAAGGTTAGGTCATACACCTAGAGAAAGGGTGATGAGGTTAGTGAAAAGTGAAATCTTACCTCAACTAGATTTTACTGATTGGGATATATGTGTGGATTACATTAAAGGCAAATAAACCAAACACATATTTAAGAGTTCAACCACAAAAAGAACTTAGTTACTTGAATTAATACACATTGATATATGTGGTCCATTTCATGTTCTATCTTAGGGCAGTGAAAAGTATTTTATTAACTTTATTGATGAATATTCATGTTATTGTTATCTTTATGTACTACATGAAAATTCTCAATTAGTGAACATTCTTGAGGTGTTCATTAATGAGGTAGAAAGGCAATTAAATAAAAAAGTGAAAGTTGTAAGGTCTGATAAAGGTGGTGAATATTTTGGTAAATATGATGAGAATGGATAATGCCCAGGTCCATTTACAACTTCAAAGTTAGGGTATTTGTGCATAGTATACAATGGCCAGTACACCACAACAAAATGATGTAGCTGAAAGGAGAAATCGTACTCTTATAGATATGGTTAGGAGTATATTAAATTAAACTAATGTACCTTTATTTTTATGGACGTATACATTAAAGACAACTACATATCTACTTAATAGGGTTCCTAGTAAAGTAATTCCCGTGACACCTAACAGATTGTAGATAGGTAGGAAACTTAGCTTAAGGTACTTGCATGTTTGGGGTTGCCTAACAGAAATAAGGATTTATAATCCTCATGAAAGAAAGCTTGACGCAAGAACTATTAGTGGTTACTTCATTGGTTATCTAGAAAAATTCAAAGGGTATATATTTTACTTTCCAAACTATAGTACAAGAATAGTTGAGTCTGGTAATGTTAGGATCATTGAAAATAGACAATTAGTGAGAGTGGGGAACCACAGAAAGGTGGATATTCAAGAGATTTAGGTCGAAAATCTTTCACCTAGCGTCTCTTCCCAAGTTGATATTCCTCTTGTTGTATCACAATCATGCAACATAAATAACAAGAAAATGTTTTAAACCATAAGAAGAGAATTTCAATAGTGAACTAGTAAATAATGTGCAAGAAACAAATGATTAAGTGATACCATAAGAAATATGTAAAGTTTTGATCATGCATCGCATACATAATACATATCAAATATGTGCAGTGAAAAATAAGACAGAACCTTAAAAACCATAGCTACTTATGCCTATAGACATAGAAAACAAAAACATGAAATGTAAGATGTTTACGTACCTTCCCTGTGATCTCCTTCGTTCTTTAATCTTCTCCGCATTGGGTTGTCATAAATCACAACAATCAACATAAACTGTCTCTAATGAAAGTCCACACAAAGATAGAAGGATGAAACCTCACTATGAGATGGTTAGAATTCTTTCTTCGTGTTAGCAAAAATACGAACTCTTGTAAGAATTAGAGAGAAAAAGAGTGTGTGTAAGAAAGAACCTTTCATTCCATTTGTGTCTTACACAAGATGCATGAAAATCATCTATATTTTCTGCACCATTTGGCCTTTAATAACCCCATCACTAATGGAGAGTTATGGGAAGTTAACGATCATAAATAGAATGCATTAATGGAAGTTATGAGAAGTTAATGACCATGAATAACATGCATTAATGGAAGTTTAGGAATTTAATGACCAAATTGGCAGCCAACAATAATTGTTTCTAATCCATTCTATACAACATTTTCTACCACGATCATATCACGATACAATCCTGAAATACTCTCTCATATCTTGAATCACCATTCAAGTCCATTTTACTCATCCTTCGGATCTCCTATGTGTGTGACCAATTAGGTTCTTGGTTATGTTGGCCACTTGAATTAACACTTAATTCAAGTAAGTTAAAAACAATATCCAGCAATATGTCATGACTCCCAATTGATAAAAAATTTAGTGGTCTAACTATGAACCCTTCCATACGTAATGTTGCCATGCAATACGTCCTTTCACCATTTATACCCCACTTGGTTCAGAGTATGATCAAAGTGTTAACTCCCACTAGACAAACTACGTCACATCTAGTCCAAGTGATATTAGATCTTATCTTGAGGATCGTATTACTCTATGTATCATTGAAGACTTTTTTCATGACACATATTTGCTCTGGCCAGAGACTTTTGAATAATGAACTCAATAAGAGGTTGTGAGTATCATCTCCTTCTATCAGGAGTGGTGAATCTTTATTGGCTACTTAATTACCTTTGAATATCTCTAGCTGTACCAAATTACCACCTTATGAGTAAACCTTAAAAGGCATCGATGAATGGAATCAAAGCACTTGATCAATATCCGAGATATCTTTAAACACCTTAAGTCGAAGGATACTTGTATCATTACTATAATGAGACTATCATTAACACTGGAATAGAATATCCATATGATTATCTTATAGTAGGTCAATCTAATGTACTTAATACCTTTAGTAAGCATCCACATGTTAACTCTAAACGTCTGCAGGTTATAAGATCTAATGCTTGATCCAATTAAGGGGTATAACATGTGCTAGTCTATCTCATTAATTCTATGTCTAGGGAAAGTTTACATACTAATATAATTACATATAATAGGAATCTCATTATCATGATCTCTTCATGATTTCCTCCATGCTATGTTTTGTATCAAAGACTTCATAAAATCAATTTAAGATCAATATCAAATCCATAAATGTATGAATATCAAAATAATGAAAAATGATTTTATTAATCATAACATGATTTGTACAATAAGTGTTAATGGTGATTTCCTTTAGAGTATTTCTCCAAGAAACTTTCACTTGTAGTAAAGCCAATCGCCTTGATATCTAATACCATAGGTGTGTACATGTGACACAAAGCTCTTTTGGGAAATAGGTTAGTTAATGGATCGGCTATATTTTGATTAATGGGAAATTTCACTATCTTGACATCATTTTTACTAATTATTTCTCTAATCAAATGGTAATCCCTGGGAACATGTTTTATACTTTTGATGAGACCTCAGTTCCTTTGCTTGTGCTATCCCCCCATTATTGTTACAATATAATTGCACTGGGCAACAGTGCGCGAAACCACACCAATTTCTCCAAGTTCAATGATGAACTTCTTGATCCAAACTACTTCCTTTGTCACTTTTGAAGCTGCAATGTACTCTGCCTCTATCGTTGAATCTACATTCATATCTTATTTAAAGTTTTTCCAATTGATTGCACCACCATTTAGTGTGAATACATGTCCATAGTAGGATCTGGAGTCATCCTTATCAGATTGGAAACTGACATTAGTATACCTGCTTATAATAAGATCACCTTCTCCATATACCAAGAATGCATCCTTAGTTCTTCTCAAGTACTTATGGATATTCTTGACATCTATCACCAGGGTTTGAATGGTATCTACTCGTAATACTTAGGGCATACGATACATCGGGTCTAGTATATAATATAACATACATGATTGATCCTGTAGTCGAAGCATAAGTAATCAAACTCATGTGAGTCCTCTTATCTTGTGTCTTTGGACATATAGATTTAAAGAGTGTAATCCCATGTACCATGGGAAGATAACCTCTCTTAGACTGCTCCATGCTAAACCTCTTTAACATCTTGTATATGTATATAGACTAATAAAGACGAAGCATCCTCTTAAATCTATCTCTATATATCCGTATCCCAAAATATAAGTTTCTTCTCCAAGATCTTTCATAGAGAAGTTCTTAACTAACCAAATTTTGACTGATTGCGAAGCTAAGACATCATTTCCTATTAGTAATATGTCATCTACGTACAGTACAAGGAACACAATTGAACTGCTACTAACCTTCTTATACACACAAGACTCATCTAGATTTTGTGAGAAACCAAACTCTTTGATTGTCTCATCAAATCGGATATTCCAACTCCTAGATGCTTGCTTCAATCCATAAATAGATTTTTGAATCTTGCATACCTTTTCTCCATTTATGGATATGAAACCATTAGGTTATGTCATATATACTTCCTCAGTTAGGTTTTCATTAAGGAAAGGCATCTTCATATGTATTTGCCATATCTCATAATAATAATAAGTGATAATGGATAGGAGTATCCTAATGGATTTAAGCGTAGCTACTAGGCTAAATGTTTCATCATAGTCAATAGCTTTCTTTTGACGATAACCTTTAGCTACAAGACTAGCATTATGGATAAATACATTACCCTCCATGTTAGTTTTCTTCTTGAAAACCTATTTGCACCTTATGGGATTTATCCCGTCTGATGGGTCAACCAAAGTCCATACTTGGTTTTTATATATAGAAACATTTCAAATTTCATAGCTTAAAGCCATTTGTTAAATTATGAACTCTTCAGAACCTCTTTATAGTTAGTAGGCTCATCATCTTCTATGAGCAATACATCGTTAAGTTCACTTATAAGAAATTCGTATCTCTCAAGAATATGATGTATCCTACCTAACCCACGAACTTCTTGTGTGTCAGATGGTTAAACTATTGTTTCACCTTCATAAATAATAGTCTCGGGTGTAGGTAGCTGATCTGCATCTGTTTGAACATCTTCAACTTCCACAAGTTCAATTTTGCTCCCACTATCTTCTTTTAGAAGAAACTATTTCTCTAAAAAGACAGCATGTTTTGAAACAATCACCTTTTATTCTGAAACATGATAGAACTGATATCCTATAGTTTCCTTAGGATATCCTTCAAACAGATACTTATCAAATTTAGCTTTAAGCTTATCTAACTATATCTGCTTCATATAAGCAGGATAACCCCAAACTTTTATATGAGAAAGATAGGGTTTCTTGTTAGTCCTTATCTCTTATGGATTAACATTAACTAACTTGGATGGGACTTTGTTTAATATATACAAAAGTTTTAAGTGCATACCCCCCAAAAGTATTTTGGTAAATCTGTTAAACCTAACACATACCTCACCATGTCTAACAAGGTTCAGTTTCTCCTCTCATCCACACCATTGGGTTGTGGTGTATAAGGTGGAGTCCACTAGGATAATATTTCATTATCCCTTAGATAATCCAAAAACTCTTGACTTAAGTATTCACCACCTCGATCCGATCGAAGTGATTTAATACTTCTCCTACGTTGTTTCTTAACTTCATTTTTGAATTCTTTGAACCTTTCAAAGGCTTCAGACTTGTATCTCATAAGATACATATACCTATATCGAGAAAGATCATCAATAAAGATAATGAAGTATACAAAACTATCTTTGGCATGTCTAGACATCGGACTAGATACATCAGTATGTATTAGGTATAAAAGTCATTAGATGCCTTCTTCTGCTTCAAGGACTCCAAATAGGCCTTATAGTTTCTCTTCTAGTGGCTATCCTTTCCACTATAGAAGCAAGTTCTCTGCAAGGTAGTCTTGTTTGCTTTCTTGACACCTCCCTTAGGCCCTGCGGACTTCTTTTTCTTTTGGTTCTTTTTCTTTGAACTAGAAGAGAACTAGCATCACATTCTTATCCTTGTGGATAGATGGCTCAATTGCCCATGTTGACCAACTCAGGAATTATGCTGGATATATTGTTCATCTGATAGTTAAGCACAAATTGTGAGTAACTATTAATTAAACCTGTCAGAATTAAGTCAATATTTAATTCATGATCCAAAAAAAAAAAAAACCAAGGAGGCCAACCACTTGATGTAGTCATTCATCTTTAGTGCGTACTATACTAGAGATAGCCCCTTAACCATCTTAGAGTGGAAGACCAATCGTGAAGTCTCAAACCTTTCAGACCTTGGTTGCTCATCAAAGAGCTCCCTAAGATGATAGACTATGGTATGAGCATCCATATCCTCGTGCTGCTTTTGCAGCTTCGATGACATGGTGGCTAGCATAATATAACTAGCCATCTTGCTATCATCGAGAAGCTTCCTATATGCCCTCTGATCATCATCAGAGGTATTAGTAGTAGGGGAATCAGGAAGTGGTTCTCCAAGACATAACCAAGCTCTCATACTTGAGAACTATTCTCAAGTTCCTAAGCCAGTCAAGGAAGTTTGGTCCAGTCAACTTGTTAACTTCCATAAATGATCCTAGATTCACACTAGTACTCATGGTGTTGACTCAGGCAATGACAACCTTTTGTTAAAGAGAGAAAAATTAGAATGTACTTAAATGCATGTCTATAAGGACTTTAATAACACACATTATGACTTTCACTATTTTTATGAATTTATAACCCTCAATATAAATCAAAGAGAACTCGTAGAGAAATTCTCCTAGTGGGTCAATATCCAGTATCCCTAAGCATGAACTTAGGTTTGCCCAACAAGCCACCTTAGTTTAATCGGTAGGTATCGATCATACCAATTGCATCTCTAATGCAACTATTGAATCCAGTACTATCAACTGTTGATGTGTGCACACTCATTGGGCTATCAACTCTTGACATGTGAACGTCTAATGTACACTACTCAACTTTGCCTCTGTCCAGTTGATCTTGGGTTTTCCCAACAAAACAACACTTCTAGTTAAAACCAACCTATTAATTTATTAATCTTACTTCCATAGTTCGAACATATCCTTGTAAAGCCCATAACTACATAACATGATATGGACTACCCAATCAAATTGAGCCAAAGCCCATAACCATCCATTATGGAAGCCCACACATTCTCCAAACCATGCATTCTCTAATGCATATACGTAAATACATCATTTTGGTTATGACATCTTATGGATCCTAACATGAAAGTTCCAATCCAAAACTTGGATCTATGCCTAATCCAACACTTAGATTTACTATCTTTCTTTTACTAACTTGGCTAAAATTACTATTGTATGTTATTTTATTTGGAAATAATATCAACCTAATTAGCATGAATGCCTAATTCTAGAAATTAATTCATAATTAATTTACCTTAAAATAATTATTTGATGTCCAAAATTAAATAACTTCAATTTGTCACACATGCCAATTTTCTAGTCTTATTAGAAAATCTATTGTTCTACTAAAATTAATTCAAAATTAACTTCTATAATTTCCTAAAATTTTCTAGAACATCAAATCATCGTTCCAAGCATCTTAATGTCATTTCATGATAATCATAATAATTGAGGAATCACCCAAAAATTATTATAATCATTGAAACATCGATAATATACCAAAAACAAAAAATATGACTTCTAAACTTTTTTTGGAAATCAAAGTTCGATCAAAATCATTTAGGAATGCATAAAACATCATATTAACACATTTTTATCACATAAATATACTTTTAAGATTCTAGAACTGAAATATAAACATACAAACATATTAAACAAAACCGATCCTATAATTTCTGAAAGACTGTCCATATCTAGAAAATTGTTTGATAAAAATACTAAAACATTTTTAATAAGTATATAAAAATTAAATATGAATGAAAACATCCCAAATATGTTCACATAATTTTTCCAGAATCAAATTCCATGAAAATCATGTGGAACCTCATCAGTTTAGCCAAAAGGTATCACATGCCTAGTAGAAAGATGCATTTCATGCATGTTCTTGTAAATTAGAAATTAAATATTTTAATCACATTAAAATTATTTTCAATCACACTAAATCATTCACTTAAATCTTAGGAATAGATTGGTCAAATAAAATAGTTAAAACCATTTTTCTATAATTAATTTTGAACAAAACATTATAGGACCTTAAACTATCACAACCATGAAAACATTTTTCACATGTCATGTATTCTACATCTAACAGGGCACAAGATGTCTCTGATGCCACTGTAAGGTTTCGATCATGCATCTCATACATAATAAGTATCAAATATACTTATCATAAAATAAAACAAAACCTCAAAAACTAGATCTACTCTTGCATATAGATATAGAAAACAAAAACATGAAATGTAAGATGTTTACATACCTTTCCAACGATGTCCTTCATTCTTTAATCTTCTCTGCATTGGGTTGTCATAAACCATAACGATCAATGTAGAATATCTCTAATGAAAGTCCACATGAAGATAAAAGGATGAAACCTCACTAGGAGATTGTTAAAATTTTTCCTTTGTGCTAGCAAAGACAAGAACTCTTGTGAGAGTTGGAGAGAAAAAGAAGGTGTTTGTAAGAAAGAACCTTTCTTTCTATTTGTGTCTTAAACAAGATGCACAAAAATCATCTCTATTTTTTACACCATTTGACCTTCCATAACCCTATAACTAATGGAGAGTTATTTGATGTTAATGGTCACGGATAACATGTATTAATGGAAGTTATAGGAAGGTAATGACCATGAATGACATGCATTAATGCAATTTTTGGGAAGTTAATTATCAAATTGGCAGCTAACAACACTTGTTTCTAATATATTCCATGCAACGTTTTCTACCACGATCACATCGCGATATAATCCCGAAGCATTCTCTCATATCTTGAATCACCATTTAGAACCATTTTACTCATCCTTTAGATCTTCTCTGTGTGTGACCCATTAGGTTCCCGATTATGTTAGCCACTTGAATTAACACTTAATTCAAGTAAGTTAAAAGTGGTATTTAGCAACATTTCATGACCACCAATTGATTGAAAAGGTAGTGGTTTGACTACGAACCCTTCCATACATAATGTTTCCACACAATTCATGCTTTCACCATCTATACCCCATTCGGTTCAGAGTATGGTCAAAGTATTAACTCCCACTAGACTGACTACATCACTTCTAGTTCAAGTGATATTAGATCTTATCCTGAGGATCTCATTACTCTATGTATCATTAAAGATTCTATTCATGACACTTATCTACTCTGGCCAAAGACTCCAGAGTAATGACCCCAACAAAAGGTTATGGGTATCATCTCCTTCTATCAGGAGTGGTGAATCCTTTATTGGCCAATCAATTACCTCTGAATGCCTCGATAATTACAATAATTACAATAGTCATTTAATGAACAAAAAGCCTTAACCATATTGGGCTCACTATAAATACAGAGCATTCTTTTAACAAAGATTTTGAAATACAATTATGAGACACTAATGCAGACGCGAACTGATCCCGACCTCTATCTTTCACTTGCATACAGTAGACATACTCCCGTGTCAAACGGGGTATTCTTCAAGACCTGAAAAATAGATGCAAATTTTAGGTGAGTTTTGCGAACTCAGTGAGAAACCATCATCGATGGTTCACCCAATTCATGTATTACGCGAATAGCGTACAGATTATCACAATTGCACATTCAGAATATCATATGGCAATTTACAGATTTTCACAACAACATAATCAGAAAGAATTCAAAGCAGTATCACAAAAATGCAAGGCATATTGCCTCTTTCCCAATCCAAAAGTCAATTTAATGCATACTTACTCAAATACATGACATTTTCCATTTTATTTCAGTGATTCAGTGCTTTTCCCAATTCACAGTACAATCAAATACATGCATAACATTTTTCTATTTCTTCCCATTTAGATTATGTGTTGTGACTGAGCGCCTGTACTGTCCCAATCCGGGCGCATTAATCAGTGAGCCTATGGCTCTGAACTGTCCCTTTCGGGCTCATTAAGCATTGAGCATAAAGCTCTGAACTGTCCCTTTCGGGCTCATTAA
>JANIHY010000210.1:31334685-31349123 GCA_027479065.1 Erythroxylum brevipes | reverse complement strand
CCTTCCCATCGGTGATGGGATGTTACAATTCTCCCCTCCTAATAAAAATTTCGTCCTCGAAATTCATTTTTGATGCTGAAGAAGGTAGGGGTACTGTCATCCCGTACACTCCTCCGTTTCTTGTGTCATCTTTCTATCAATTCTCTGTTCAGATAGTATACTTCCTCACTTATGTCCTTGATGGGTTTCAGCATATTCTACATTTTACTTCCAATTTAAATACCATAAATATCGCTTTATCACAATACAAATCACTTATATTGCCTTTGTCCCATTTTTTCCATAGTTTCTTATGGACCACTTTATGTCGAATTTAGTTTTCCCTATTTACACCTTTATCTCCATTTAAGTGCATCTTGGCCGAAGTGATAATCTTCGATGTAATTCACTTTTCGCTTACTAGCTTACATCTTTTTAGTGTTAAAACACTAATCTCATAAGATGCCATAATCTCAACTCAACTCATTTATCATACCTTGGATCACTTAACCCCTATTACAGATTCACTTCACTCATCAGCATTATCTCAACTCAATCATGGCCTTCGACTATTTTTAGGCCCTGTTCTCTTTAATATAGGGGTGAACGGCTCCTTTTTGCTATTAGACCCCTTATACACTATTCAAATGGTGTCACCAATATAAAGATTGTTATTCCCACAATCAATATGAACTATACATCAATCTCATGTCCTTATAAAGTCCAAAAATCTCAGTTTTACATTTATCTCCAGTATAATCATCCTATTTTACATTCTAAACCATCAATCACTCTTTCGATGTACTTTTACTAAGACATAAAGCTTCGATTGTTTCTTGTATTTTCTCTAACAGCTTCTTTAGTTGGTGGTACACATACTTCTTAATCCAATCATAAATATCATTTTCACAAAAGTTTGATTCATTTTCAATTCCCCGATAAGATTCGCAAATGCTAAATCCTCAATTTGGGCTTTGCCAATCCTTGTTATACACACCTGATTTGGAATTCCAATAGCTACTAATACTTTCTTTTTGCCTCTTTGTTAGGTCGACATCTTGCACTCAGTATTACACTAGGTTTGATTCCCTTATCGCCCAAATTGTGAATCTTCTGCTGTTGAATTTTCTATTTACTACATTGAATTGCAGCACTGGCTTTATGGTGAAGTACTCAATCGTATAATCCTTTTCATTCTATTCAAACTCACGAAATACCTCAGTCATTGTCGATTTACATATTCATAATGATATCCAAAATGTTTCTGTATGAATAGTGTCTCCAAGCTTTCAAAGTCATACTTTCAAGTCATTAATGACAATGCAGCCCATGAGGTTATACTTGTCCCTAGGTACATAAAACCACTATACACTATTTCAACAAATTGCATCATAACCTTTACTGAGACACTTCGTTATATATTGCAAATCTCCAAATTAAAATGATACAATCAATACTCGAGTTGTAAATTTCTCAAAATGTCTCTTTTTACATGCATCAGTCATACAATTTACACGTTTTTTCTCAAACATTTTTGTCAAAGAGCTACGACCAGAAAACCTTTAACAACTTCTGGGCCTATCCAACATACATTTTTGAGACACTCTATGAGACACTCTACTATTCAATAGTATAATAAACTCCTTATACCCATGATTGATTCTCATAACTCTTTAAATATCTAATTTCTCCAATAAGGAAAAATTCTCTTATATTTTTCTCTGTTTCACATTGACGTGTTCTGATATCTGTTCCTTTACACTAGTTTCTCCACATACATCAATTTATTTGCAATCATTACTCCCTGGGTTGACAATACATTCATCATATCAACTTTATATTTCCCGCATATATATACACAAAATATACGTGAACCTATATTCTCCTCATAATTAATGTCTCCTTAAGGTTCAATAAACTGATTTCATAGTCGGATTCTTTACATTAACATAATGCATACCTTCTCAGTAGCATATTCTACCACTTATGCTTGATTGATCATTTCATTTTTTTTGAATCATCTGATTGACTTAACCCAATTCAGGGAAATTCTTCTTTGAAAGAAGAGTTCTTGCTACTTTCATTGATACCGCTCATGGAATTCCTACTCATCAACTATCGTCACCATTTCTTATCAGTCATTCTCAATGCCTTAGGAAATCAATTTATGCCATAACTCATATAATCAGAACATCCTTTTTAATAAGGTTCTTTGAAGTATATACTATCAAAATCATTACATCTTGTCGAGAGACAGATGTAGGACAACTCACCAATTAGTTACTTATGCTAAGGATACCTTGATCTCATTTTATTTTTGACATCATTCCCCCTTTTTGCACCTGTCCTCGATCGTGAGAATTTTGCCATGATTATGTCCTTCTTCTTCTCCTTTTTTTTGTCTCAAATAACAGTCTCAATTTATTCCCAATTGATCTCTATAATCACTTTCACTTCTTATCCTAACACTTATTGAACTTTAAACTATAAGAACTATGACAAGCACTTATCCACTAACTCACCGATTGCTTCTGATATCATCTCCACACATACGATACATATATGTTTAATATTTTCACTTACCATGGTTCTCCCATTATCAGATGTATGTTCACATAGGTAAATCAACTGAACTTTGACAATTGTTTCATCTACCATTTTCATTAGCTTACATTCCAATTTTTCATTATGTCATCATACCCATGTATATTCACAATCAAAGCAAAATCATAGATGTATAATCATACTAACATATTCTGACTCGAAGTCATAAACCCTTATTCATAAACTCTAATCACGGTAATCAAACCCAATTGTAGCCTCTTTAGATCATAGAACATTTTATTTTCATCCACTTTATACACTTGAAATCTTTCCATTTCTAACATATCTCTATTTTCCTCTATCAATCCACAA
This sequence comes from Erythroxylum brevipes, assembly GCA_027479065.1. NCBI lineage: Eukaryota > Viridiplantae > Streptophyta > Magnoliopsida > Malpighiales > Erythroxylaceae > Erythroxylum > Erythroxylum brevipes. The sequence continues at coordinate 31,346,228 of JANIHY010000210.1, read as the reverse complement.
GTATATATTCATATCTATCCCACATTCAAGGATATACCCCCGTATACCACTGATGTTGTATTTCATAATACATCCACCAATACCAATACACTAAATCTTCATTTGTCAGATCGAACCATACACTTTTTCTTATTCCATGATATCTAAGACTTCCATTTATCATATTCTAACATATCATCATTTTCCTCACTATTTCTAACCGCTTAAACAATTGATACATGATCATGCATGTGACTCATATACTTGACTTGGGATCAGTTGTCACTGTCTGCCGTGACATGACTTAAATGCATGTAACTTGACCCATAATTCAAAAACAGCCCATATAAGATAGTACTTCTGGGCTCTGATACCACAAATGTAGCATCCCACACCCGCAAGACCCGAACTCGACATCGAGGGTGATATCCGAGTCCGTGCCTCACGAGAGTGGTACGCTAAACACTTAAGTACAGTCCAAAACTTAGTATGTGCGGAAATCAGTAAACGATTTGGGCCTACTTTACTCAGTAAACTTTTTCAGTGATAACAAAACACTCGATAGTATTTATAATATCCAGTAACGAACTCAGATCCATAACCAAATCAGGCCCATTTTTTCATAACATTTCAGTGATCACATTACAATCAATAAATTTACAATAGCCCATTTGGGGCCCACTAGAACTACAACACTATAATTGTACAAAAGTAAGACGACACTAATGCATACGTGGACTGATCCCGACCTCTATCTCTGACTTGAATGCAGTAGGCATACTTCCGTTTGTCTAACGGGGTACTCTTCAAGGCCTGAAAAATAATTGCAAATTTTTAGTGAGTTTTGCGAACTCAGTGAGAAACCATCATCGATGGTTCACTCAACTCATGCATTTCGCAAGCAATGTTCAGATTATGACAATATCACATTCAGAATATCACATAGCAATTTACAGAACATTTCATAATAACATATTTTGAAAGATCACATAAATGTAAGGCATTTCGCCCTTTCCCCAAATCCACAATTCAGTCAATGCATAAAAATTGAAACACATAACATTTTCCCATTTCATTTCAGTATTGTGACTGAGCGCCTGTATTGTCCCAATCTGGGCGCATTAATCAGTGAGCATGTGGCTCTAAACTGTCCCTTTTCGGGCACATTAAACGTTGAGCATAAAGCTCTGAACTGTCCTTTCGGGCTCATTAAACGCTGAGCATATAGCTCTGAACTGTCCCTTTCGGGCTCATTAAATGTTATACGCGTCTTAGGGTAGGAGAGCCCTCTGGGTATGCACTACTTCCCACACGTCTTAGGGATAGGAGAGCCCTCTGGGTATGTACTATTCCCTTTCGAGCTCGAGGCTCTTTTCCAGTAGTCAAGCTTGTAGCTCTGATCGGTGACAGCTCCAGTCACAACTATTCCAAGTGATCATGCACAATTATTCACATTACTTCACAGTCATAGTCAATCACATTGGAACATAACAGTTTCCCAATTTCAGACAAATAACACTTTGCACTCAAACCCAATTTATCGAAATTAGTCAAGTTGTTCTCAATCTTCACAGTCACAATTTCGCACATTATAATCAAATCCAATTCAAATAAGTCATATCGATACACATTATCACACAGTTGCAATATCTCACATTCACAAACAGTTTACACTTCAATATCAATCATCTCAATTTTTCGGATCTTCGGTCCGAAATTTCAGTCATAATGGTTCCCATATACCCACCATTATTCTTCATAGAACTATCAATGCAAAATTTTAAACAGTCAAAGATTGAGGAACCAACTAGGTTACTCACTTGTAACTTCAGAGCTATTGCCTGGAAGTCCCAGCAATATCCCTGGAATGTCGTTTCAATGGCGCCTCTATAACAGTCAAAATGGTCCCACGTTACCAAATACACAATCATAACAATTCTATAATACACATGTAGCAATTGAAAGTGTACAATGCATATTCGTGACATTCCTGGTACTATTCCTCAATTCCCTTTTTCTTATGACAGAATCTAGCTTTTCAACCAATTGCTCAATTATGACCCATTTGATTTCAGTATCATATCATGGAAATTCCACATTGTTTCCTTTCTAAAAATTCAGTTCAATTTACCAAATCATACCACTAAAATATTCCCAAGTAAAACCTCAAAACCAATGTCATCTTGAATCAGATCAAGTTCGCCCATTATACTCTATTTCTGAAACCTCAAAAGCATTGAATTTATTTCAGAAGTCTCAAAATGATACTTCAATTTTCATAAATAACCCTTAGGTTGAAATAGGAACCTATGCTCAACTTTCATTCAATATTTGAGATCCTAAAAACCCAAATTCAAGCTTTCTTTCTTTACCCCAATTGTAGACCTCTTTCTCTAGTTTAAAACGAATCAAGAATCACTTTATTTGGAGGTCTACACCATTAGTTATGACCTAAAAATCAAACTACATCATTTCGGAAAAATGATCCTCGCCGCGGCCAAAGGACGTACGCCGCGGCGTGGATTTTCACGCTCGCCGCGGCGACTTCCTTCAAGCTCGCCACGGCGAGTAATTAGCAACTCGCCGCGGCAAGGCCCTCACACACGCAGCGACGTGCGGGCTTCCGACCTTCTTCTCCTACAGATTTTTACAGAAATCAACCAAACTCTACCTCAAACACTACAATCTTTAACAATAAGCACTATAAATGCATTTAATCCATCAAATAACCACATACAAGAAAATTTACTTACAAAATCAAGCTTCCAATCTGAAAACTTCCGAAAATCTTCTCCACCCCTTCAACCCTTACGGCTGAACCTCACAAATCTTCATCTAAACAAGGTTTAGGGTTGGTCTTTGCACAAGGAGAAGCAAGCAATAAATGGACAACAAAAGATTACACAAGGAGGAAGGAAGGAGAATCGATAGAAGGAGAAGAAGCATGCCCTAGGATGGAGGAATAAACCTTTAACCAAAAGGGATTTTCGGTAACTTTCAAAAGGAAAAGTCTCTAACCTTAGGGCATTAGGTTCATCAATTACGTCTTCATCAATAGCCACTTGACACATGTCATTTCCTCAACATATTTAAAGGTTCTTCTTCTTTTCCAAAAATCATTTCCAGTCAAATTCGTCTCCAGTTTCCAATTGGTTTCACAACAAAATTCCTAAGATCATAAATCAAATTATCTCATTGCCATTAAACAGTTATTTCAGTACTATACAGTAAATCTGTCCGTCACTCGAAAAAATTTTCGGTCTGAACTTTTTCTCCCAAAATTTCCAGAAAATTTTTAAGAGTCACTATCAACTGAAAAATCATTCCTAGAACATTCCAATTCGAATTTTCAAACACAATTATCTCAGAATTCACAATCAAAGCAGATTCACACATAATTATCGGGAAATGTCATAAATACATGTACATATATGTGCATGTGCAGAATGACTCATTCCTCTATAATTAGAGGCCAAATGTATGAACAAATCAAAATATGCAATGTAACCTACTAGCCCGTCCTAATTTACCAATATACCCTTCCCATCGGTGATGGAATGTTACATAAAATCTCAACTCGGTTTTCCAACTCTAAATGCTTAATGTGTATTAACCTTGTAATTCTTACATTAATGGATTCAATATTCTCCACCCCAAAAAAGTAGAATTCCAGCCTAAGATGTTATTAACTTATTATAGATAGTTTTGAAGAAATCATAAAATAAAAAGTTAAATATGATAATGTTGACAGCTATCCTAGTATGCACTATTGAGCTACTACTGTATAATAGTTTTAGGAGATTAGATCCTCTGTACTAGTGAACTAGTTCTTACTCTGTACTATTAAATCTCATTCACATATTTATATAGAATCCACATAAATGTGTGGATCAGATTAAGTGACACAAAGTTAAAACACCCTAATAGAAACAAAGTGTTCCAACCCTTGTTTCTGCTTGCTGATGATAAATGTTTATTTTATGAGAGGATGATAATCAAAATTCTATTTGGAAATAGGACATATAAAGAATGTGATTTGATTTGTCAAAATATAGCGTAATATGAATTTGGATTTACGTTTTATTATGATTTATGTGTTAATTATTTTATAGAATTAAATTGATCATGGTTTTCACAAAACTAATTTACGAAAAAGTTTCATAATTGTTCTTCTATAGTCGGCGTAAAATCTCAGCTCAGTTTTCCAACTCTAAATGCTTAATGTGTATTAACCTTGTAATTCTTTCATCAATGGATTCAATTTTCTCCACACAAAAAAAAAAAGTAGAATTCCAGCCTAAGATGTTATTAACTTATTATAGACAGTTTCAAAGAAATCATAAAATAAAAAGTTAAATATGATAATTTCATTTGTTCATATAATAACTTAAAATTAAATGGGAGAATTTGGAAAAAAAATTAGTAAAATAACGGTGTTGAGAATAAATTTCACAAAATCCATACGCCAAACTGTGCCTACGAAATCAAACCAAAGAATTTGTCTCAAGTTTTTTCATTTGGGGACTCGAAATTCAATTCTGCAACAAAAGGGAACACAGATTTACTACAGTTGGTTTGATGTTGTTCGTAATTAATACACGCATGACACCTGCCACACTGAATTTTCCAGAATCCTCAAATTGCCTATACACTTAACCAAGTTACTGTCAAAAGACTTTGTCTTTATTGCTCAGAATATGTGTTGGAGATGTGCCGGAGACTCATCACATGTCTCTTTAAATGCAGCCTCCTCTGTCGTCGAGCTTTCAATTGTCACTGTCACCTGGGTATATGTCTGTATCGTCAATTTTTCCTGCAACTCGTCTCGTTCTTGTTAACAATCAGAGACGATATCAAAATCCCCAACTCCCTGAGCCTGATGTTAGATCCACCGATTCATAAATAAGCGCAAAGGGAGAGGAGAGGCATAAAATAAAAATAATATAAGAAACATAATTCTTTTGCTAGCCTAAAACATTTAATCATTCATGAAAAAAAAAAAACATTTAATCACGAGTCTTGAATAAATGAACAAAACCATCGCCCAACCATAAAATTTCCGTTCCGTACTATATCCCATCTACTAGTGCAAGTACTCCGATTGTAGCCTCCACAAATTCCACGGCGACTGAGCACGATTGTCCACGAACAGGTGTTTTTACAAATTCTGTTCAGAATTTCAATTGTCATTGGCAGGTTGGTGGCGAGTAGGAAGGTTTTCCAATTTATTGTATTTAAGACACTGAGCCCTCCTACTCAGCTTTGTTCTTCTAGTCAATTTGTTTTTAAAATATCTGATGCTTTTCTGGCCTTCTCACATAATAAAAATATTTGGGTCATTGTCAAATAATTTTCCTACTCTTCACCATCTTAATAAGCGGTATTGTGCTTATCTCCGCTTCATCAGCCCCAAGTTAGTCTTTTCCTAATTAAGAGTTTTAACATATTATATATACGTTTATCACAAGTTCAAGAATAGAAAGGGACCAAGAAGTTTAACAAAGAAAATCCTTAATTATCTTCAATTTCAATTATACACAACCATAAAATAAATTATTTTTATTTATTATTGATCTCTAATAAGAAATTATCATGTAATATAAATGATCAACTATTCAAATATTAGGTTCTCTAAAACAAGAATCTTTTGCCTCCATAAAATATATTATTTTACTAAAATAGTCTTCCAATTATATCAAGCTTAACTAAATAATCTTGTCCTTCTTTATGTAGTTTAAATTAGAGCTATCATAACCCAACTCTCTAGAGTCAACCTTAAATGTTAATCCTTCACTTGACAAGCTGCTAATAAAGAAGTACGTCTGTTGAAAACGACTAGTAAATGTTAGAACCTCAATCATGAACGGAATTAGATTTTGATTAATTGGGTAATAGAAGAACAAAATAGTAAGGGAAGAAGCAGTAACGCAAAATTAGATTTTGATTGAGACACGAATTTTATAATATAGCTTCCAACTCGCAACATCATCATTCGTCAATTGACCTTCCCACTAACCTGCTCTAAACAGCTTTTATTTATCCGCTCCAAAGAATTATGTTTTCCTCACTCTCCTCATGATAGGTGCTTTGAATCATTCCCGCATAGCTTGGAAACAGCAGGTTCACAATAGATGAAGGATTTAAACGTGCATAATTGAATTAAAAATGTTATCATTCAAGAAAACCTATTGAATAGATACAAACCTCAATAGACCCTATTTAGCTAATAATTGCTGATAAGATAATGTTGACAGCTAGCCTAGTATGCACTATTGAGCTACTACTGTATAATAGTTTTCGGATGTTAGATATTCTGTACTAGTGAACTAGTTCTTACTCTGAATTATTAAATCTCATTTACACATTTATATAGAATCCATATAAATGTGCGGATCAGATTAAGTGACATAAAGTTAAAAACACCCTAAAAGAAATAGAGTGTTCTAACCCTTGTTTCTGCTTGCTAATGATATATGTTTATTTTATGAGAGGATGATAATCAAAATTCTATTTGGAAATAGGACATATAAAGAATGTGATTGGATTTGTTAAAATATAGCCTAATATGAATTTGTGTTTAGGGTTAAATAGGATAAGAATAAGCTAATTACATAATGTACAATTCCTACTACTTTTCACAATGTCATCAGTTTTTCAATCCTTCATGGAAGTTGTAGAACTTCCTTTTATCTTTTTATTGATATCAAATTTATGAATTTTGGATTCCGGAGTGAAGAGTTATAAATTTTCAAAGTTGGAGCAGTTTTAATTCGTTTTAAAAAAAGTTAATTAAGAAATTGCATCGCACTATGCAGAGAGCGAGGCTTGCCCAATTTTTTTTAATTTCTGATTTTCTAATTTTTCTAAATCAAACCCTTTCTCCTATTTTATTTGTAATTTTTTCATTTGACCTCCGATTTAAGTGATTTTTGAAGCATTGGTTTTCAAAAAAAAATCTCCTACCTCTTTTATGCAAATTTAGAATTTCGGGTTTGAATTAAAAATTACGGATAAAATGAAAGAGAGTCAATTATGTGACGTTATTGAATACAATTCTGTATTTGAGCGATTTCTCGATCTATAGAGATCAGATTGAGGATATTTTTTTTAATTCTAATTAATCTAGAGACATGAAATTTCATTTTAGCTTAAGAATTGGATTTAATTTTGGGCCCTAAGCAGATCAATTTTATTGAGAGAAATTAGGATGAATGTATCAAGATTTGTTCGGATGACATGAGAATAAGTCTGTTTTGAGTTTCCTTTCGTGGTGAGGAATTCCTCCCTCGTGGGTTGCGCGTCCAAATGTCACGTAGGATGTCGGGCCCGTGATCCACCGGGAAGGGGTTCCAACACTTATGGTATCAGAGTGTTTCGGTTTAGGTCCAGGTTGAAGGAGAAATTTAGGGTTTTTGTAAACTTTTGAAATTAAATTATTTACATTATTTACATGGTTTTACGTTGTTTTCTTAAAATTGTTTTACATGACTGAATATTGATTTTGCATGATTTAAATCGGTCTATGCACTTTGGAAATTATTTTTGCATGAACTAAAGTTTTTTTCACTGGTTTTATTTTGAAGGAGTAATTATGCCACCTCGTAGTAGAACTCGAGGAGCTCGGCCTCGCTCTAGCTCTCGCCATGGGAGCACTGATGAGTTGCATGTCCTGTAAGCTGCGGGGACACACTCTGCTCCCAACTCTGAAGCACCTAGTGTGCAACCCGAGGTGTCGCCGCCTCCTCCTCCTACTACTATGCCTGCGATGGATCCGCAGTTTTTTCAGGCCTTTACCCAGGCTTTCACCTTTGCCATGGGTCAAGGGTCTCAGGCTCCGGTGCCAGCTCCAGTGGTTAGGGGCGGGCAATATGATAAGCTACGGAAGTTTTGAGCGGTGGACTTTCATGATACCACCAATCCAGAGGAAGCTGAAGCTTGGATGAAGAGGACAGAGAGAGTTCTTGTTCAGATGAAGTGCTCTGATGAGGAGAAGTTAGAGTATGCAGTGAGTTTATTGCAGGGGGATACTCTTCACTAGTGGGAGTCAGTGCCACAGAGTCAGTCTGTGCCACCAGTGCTTACATGGAGGGATTTTGGAGATTTTTTCAGAAAGAAATACCTCTCCCGGGTCTATATGCAGGAGAAGGCCAGGGAGTTCCTGAATCTGACTTAGAGGGAGATGTCTGTGAGTGAGTATGAGTTGAGATTCACCAAGTTATCCAGATATGCACCTCACATTGTAGCCAATGAAGAAGATAAGTGTCGCAAGTTTGAGGGAGGCCTCCACCTGGGAATCAAGGAGAAAGTTATTATTCACAATTTCTGTGATTATTAGCAGCTGGTGGATGCTGCACTCCAGGCTGAGAAACTGGAGAACATTAGGCAGGAGGTGAGCAGGAAGAAAAAGAGCAAAGAGCAGTCATCCAGGAGAGGGGGTAGTGTGCAGACAGCTGACAGGGGTGAGAAGAGCACTCGTACTCAGAGTCAGGGTGGCAGTAGTGCCCCTCAGCATAGCAAGCAGTTCAAGGCAGGGTCAGTACAGGCTTCCTCAGTGGGAGGTAATAGTAAAGCAGAGAGAAGCAGGATCCAGAACCCCCAATGTGAGCACTGTGGGAAGCTACATCAGGGAGAGTGCTATAAGCTTTTGGGAGCCTGCTTCAAGTGTGGAGAGAAGGGCCACATGATAAAGGATTGTCCTCAGATGGCCAGAGGGGAAGGATCTCAGGCACAGGCTCAGAGGAGAGCAGAGACAGTAAGGACCAGACCAGCTGCTGGGGTGGGCAGTTCTGGCTCAGTTAGGAAGCCTATTCCTCTAGGGAGACCGAGAGGGCAAGCACAAGCCAGAGTGTTTGCTATGACACGGGAGGAGGTTGCAGCCGCACCGGAGGTTGTTACTGGTATGGCTAAGCTTTTTCATTCAGATGTATATGTTTTATTTGATTCTGGTTCTACACATTCCTATGTCTCTGCAAGTATGATATTTCCTGGTATGCAGTCAGTTCTTCTGGATAATTTTCTGCTTGTTAGTACTCCGTTAGGGAGAAATGTTATTGTAAGCCGGATCTTTAGAGATTGTGAGCTGATCATCGAGGGATCTAGGTTGGTAATGGATCTGCTACCTCTAGATCTGAAGGGGTTGGATGTTATTTTCGGCATGGATGTGATGGAGAAATATCCAGCAAAACTTGATTGTGGTTGAAAGGAAGTGAAATTTGATCTAGGTGAGGGTCAGAAAGTAATTTTCTGAGGAGACAGAAAGATGATACCGCCAAGGCTCATTTCAGCTTTGTTAGCTGATAAACTGATGGGAAGAGGTTGTAAGGCTTTCTTAGCGTGTGTAGTAGATACCAGTGTGCAGGAGAGGAGGGTGAAGGATATTCCCATTGTGAGGGAATTTCCTGATGTGTTTCCAAAGGAGTTGCCCGGTTTGCCACCGGAGAGGGAGATTGAGTTTGCTATTGATTTGGCTCCGAGGATGGCTCCTATATCCATTCCACCTTACAGGATGGCTCCAGTTGAGCTTAAGGAGCTTAAGGAACAATTAGAGGAGTTATTGGCGAAGGGGTTTATTAGACCGAGTTCTTTGCCTTGGGGAGCACCGGTCTTGTTTGTTAAAAAGAAGGATGGAACCTGGCGGATGTGTATTGACTACAGGAGGATTAATAAGGTGAGAGTTAAAAACAAATATCCTCTGCCTCGGATAGATGACTTGTTTGATCAGCTGTAGGGGGCAATGGTCTTCTCTAAGATCGATCTCAGGTCTGGCTACCATCAACTCAGGATTAAGGAGTCTGATGTGAGCAACACAGCTTTCAGAACACGGTATGGCCATTATGAGTTTTTGGTTATGCCTTTTGGACTGATCAATGCTCCTGCTGGTTTTATGGATTTGATGAACAGGGTTTTTAAGGAGTTTTGGGATCAGTTTGTTATCGTGTTCATCGATGACATTCTGGTGTATTCAAAGAGTCTAGGAGAGCACGAGAAACACTTGAGGATTGTATTGCAGAGGTTGAGGGATAGGGAGCTCTATTCTAAATTCACTAAATGTGAATTTTGGCTACCTGAAGTGGTCTTTCTGGGTCACATTATTTCTGAGCATGGGGTGCATATGGACCCAAAGAAGATTGAGGTTGTAGTGAATTGGTATGCTCCGACGACAGTGACTGAGGTGAGGAGCTTTCTGGGTTTAGCAGGCTACTACAGGAGATTCGTGGAGGGATTCTCCATGATTGTTGCTCCTTTGACTAAACTATTGAGGAAGAACCAGAAGTTTGTCTAGAGTGATGAGTGCCAGCAGAGTTTTAAGAAGCTCAAGCACAGATTGACTAGTGCACCAGTTCTGGCTTTGTCCACAGGAGAGGGGAGTTATACCGTGTATAGTGATGCTTCCAGAAAGGGGTTGGGATGTGTACTTATGTAGGGAGATAAGGTGATAGCATATGCCTCACAGCAGCTAAAGCCTTATGAGGTGAATTATCCGACCCAAGATCTGGAATTAGAAGCTGTGATCTTTACCTTGAAGCTCTGGAGGCATTATCTGTATGGGGCGCAAACCAAAATCTTTACAGATCACAAGAGTCTCAAATACTTGTTGAGTCAGAAGGAGCTGAATTTGAGACACAGGAGGTAGATTGAACTATTCAAAGACTATGACCTATTGATTGAGTATCATCCAGGTAAGGCAAATGTAGTCGCAGATGCCTTGAGCAGGAAGTCTTCCATAGCATATGTTCAGACAGTGTATCTACAACTATTGGAAGAGATGGCTAAGCTCAGGATCAGTTTGAGGCAGGAGGAGTCTGATTGCATGATTGCTACTTTTAGAGTAAGACCAATCCTCAGAGAGAATGTGAGAGAGTTGCAGGTTCAGGATACAGAATTGAGTAAGCTGCGGGAAGAGATTCATAAGGGTAAGAAGTTTGATATGGTGCTTCATGATGATGGACTCTTGACAGTCGGGAATAGGCTTTGTATTCCAGATGTCAAGGAGGTGAGGGATGAGATTCTAGATGAGGCGCACAATGTGCCTTATGGTATGCACCCAGGTAGTACCAGGATGTACATGGATCTCAAGGAGCATTTCTGGTAGAGAGGTATGAAGAAGGATGTGGCAAAGTATGTGAGTAAGTGTCTAGTGTGTCAGCAAGTTAAGGCTGAACACCAGGCACCTTCAGGCCAGTTGAGGCCATTATCCTTTCTTGAGTGGAAGTGGCAGAGAGTTACTATGGATTTCTTGATGGGATTGCCTAGGACCAGTAGGAGGCATGATGCCATATGGGTGATTGTGGATAGATTGACGAAATCGACCCATTTTCTGGCAATCAGATAGATAGATCCTCTGCATATGCTAGCCAAAAAGTACATTGAGGAGGTTGTGAGATTGCATGGGATCCTGGATTTGATTGTGTCTGATAGGGATCCTCGTTTTACTTCGAGATTTTGGGGCAATTTGCAGGAAGCTTTAGGTACTAAGTTGAGTTTCAACACTGCTTTCCATCCTCAGACCGATGGTCAATCTGAGAGGACCATTCGGACCCTTGAGGGAATGCTTAGGGCATGTG
>JANIHY010000210.1:30975370-30985528 GCA_027479065.1 Erythroxylum brevipes | reverse complement strand
TGATTATGTGGAAATAAATGAAAAGAAAGGGGTATAGAATGATACCATAGAGATGTATTTAATCTCATTGATAGTTAAAAAGGTAAAGAAGAGAAATCGAATAACTACTCTCTTTTCCAATTCTGGTTCGAAGAATATTAAGGTAAGTCTTCAAACAAAATTCAGTAAAGACTATACTAATGTTCAATTGAAGAATAAGTATAATGCATTAAGGGCTATACTGAAGAATTTTATGAAGTTACTCAAAGAACAAGAATTGATTACAACTCCTTCATTGGTGAAGTTAATGCTACAAATAAATATTGGAACAATATATTTAAGGTAAATTCTGTATTTGTTTATTAATCTATCATATTATATAATATTTGTTCTTATATTTCCTTTTCATCATTGTAGGTACATAAAATAGCTCATAGATTTAAGAAAAAAGGATGTAGGGAGTTTTCAGACTTGTGTCATATTTTGGAGATACTACTACAATTGGTTTGCATGCACTTTCATCAATTAACTTTCCATCAAATAGAACTTAAAGTTATTGTTGATGAATATTGCGTATATAATGAAAAAGGAGATCAAGTTATAAGTTCTTCGTCTAAGAAAGAAGAAATATACTAAGAATAAGAAGGCAAAAAAGATGCACTCTAGTAGTTTAGATGATGTCTTGATTATAATTGGTGAACAACAAAAAGGAAGGATTTACTTGAGAAAAAATGAGCAAAACATCATACACTGCAGAGGATGAATTTTGAGTTTCATTAACTAATATAGAGAGTAATATAATGGTGGAATGTTAAAATTCCTTAGATGGATTGGTTTATGTAGTATGAAAAAAGTTGTAAAGGCTTTATATGTTTTTTCACTTTATAGGGATTTTTATGAAGATAGTAGATGTAATAAGCCTGGATTGGATCATATCACTTTAGTTATACTTTTATGTTATTGCAAATCAAATTCTTATTAATTTGATACTTTTATATTAAGAAATATTCTATGGTTTAAATACTTTTAATTCTATATTTTGTATGAATATTTGATATAAACCTTTTGACTTAATTTTTTTATCAATTATTTAATATTGGTATTGTAGATACATGACTTCCTAATTAGATGTCAGATTTTGAAGATGAATAGATGACGGTAGTTATTATTTCTCTAACTGGGGAAGAGAATAAATATTTTTATTTACAAAAGTTAACAATTTAGAACTTCTGCTCTATTAGATGATAATTGGATATTAAAACTTTTGAATGAGAATCCTACAAGGATTTATGAGAACGTAATAATGTGAAGATAATCTTCTTGAGCTTATGTAATGAGTAGAAGAGTTTAGTAGGTTTAAAACCAAGTAATTTGACTGTAGAGGAACAAGTAACATTTTTCTTTATGACTATAAAGCATAGTGAGACAACTAGAGTTAATCCAAAACATTTTCAACGTTCAACCTATACAATTTCGAAGTTTTTTTTTGTAAAGTCTTATATGCAATTAACTATATAGGGGTAAAAGAATCGATCTAACCTAAAATATTTTGTGTTATTGTTCATTTGACGTATGTTTCATATATATAATAGCTGGATGGGAAGGCATTGCAAATAATTCTCAAGTTCTTTTAAAAATAATAACAAATCTAGCCAACCAATTTCTTATGTCTCCACAAGATATTACATTATTTTAAATAAACATAGTAATCACAATTTTCTTTAGTAACTTCATGTTGATGTTACAATTTTTTATATAGTAGGTAAGGTCTATTTTTTCATTGAGGCTATACCACTATGCTTGGATTTCTTTCACCATATCGAGGTAAGAGATATCATTAACCAGATTATAAAGGAAGAGGAAGACCTTAAGGTTTATAAGAATTGTTTAACTACATGTATTCTTCATTAAGAAATGTTGTTAAAAGATGTTTTGACATTCTAAAAGTAAGATTCCTTATACTTTCTAATATTTCGAGTTATGACCAAAAATATATCATTATTGCTTATTGTGTTATAAACAATTATATTATAAGTTGAAAATGAAGAACAAATTAGGAAAAGTGAAAATAAAGATGTAAGTTCTCAAATAGAGTATAATATCATTCCAGCACAACTTTAAAGTATGTCTCAAAGGTGAGATGAAATTGTTAGAAAAGTATGGAATGGTTATATTAGTTCTAATTGATTTATGCTTTCTTTTATAAATGATACTATTATTATGTTTTGAAGCATTATAGTATGATGGACATTTTTATTGATTAGAACGACTTAATACAATTTTTATAGTTTATAGAATTTTATTATATATAATTAATGTGTAAATTTCTTTAATTATATAAATATTCATTCATTTCATTTCTACCCATAATGAGAATTATTAAATTTAACCATACAATTTGATATATTAAAAAATAAATTAAAATTTAATATTAACATTTCATAGTATAATTAAAAAACTAAAAATAGAAGGATAAAACCAAATGTGTTTTCATAAAAGATTTTTATTACAAATCTTAACGAAACAAGTTTTTGTTTTCATTGTTTTATTACAAATCTCAATCAAACATATTTTTTCTTTTTTGATAAAAAATAAAAATAAAAAAATAAAAACCTACAATAGAAAAATAGAAGTGAAATCAAACGAGCTTTTAATGTCACGTACAATTGTAAGCTCTTAAAGCCTCATCGAGTCCTTAATTAGTTGAACTTTTACATGGATTTTTTAATTAAGCGTAATAGCAGGCAACTATCAGCACGATGTTTTTGGTAGCACGTTATAATGTTTCTCGATCTGCGCCTTACATTAAAGGTCTATACATTCACTTAACTTTATGTTCCTCCGAAAAGAACATGTTCTTTATACTAACAAGATGCTATAACTATTCTAAATCAAGTTGTTATGAGCCATACTCTCTTAGTTCTAAATTATTGTCTAGATGTTGTATAACTTTTTAAATTTTGTATTCTTTTCATTTTCTCTTCTCATCAAAGCTTTAGCGTTACTATTAAAGCATTTTTATTCCTTAGTGACTGCAATTTGTATTTTTGTTTGCAACTATAGTTTTAAAAAGCCAAATTTATATAAAATTTAAGGAATAAAAGGATAATGTAGATAATCATGATAGTTATTTGTTTATTGACTTGTTAACTAAATTTTTGTGTTTGATCCAGTTTCGATCAAAAGCTCAGCTTTTGGGGATTTAGATTTTGGTTGAATGTAGCACAATTATTTATAAAATGTAAATAATGTTAATTATATCCCGTGTTCTCGCAATCACCTACCAATGCTAGTCTAGTCATCTTCCTTCACTGCTCTATTGCCAGTCTAGTCTTCCACTTATTTGCTTCAGTTTCATCGACAATTTAGTGGTCTTCCTTCAATTACCAAATTATGGCCTTATTTGGCAAACATTGGGTTGCACTAGTTGTTAGTTAATTCTATCAACAATTAGTTGATAGTTGATTATATTAGCTGATATGATTAGCAAATAATATCAGCTATCTATTAAAGATGTTTGGCAAAGTTAGTTAATTAGTATTAACTGTTAATGTGTAAAATGACCTATGAGGGCATGATTTAAAAAAAATTATAAGGGCATGGATATTATATTTCTTAGTATTTCGTTGAATATTCTTATAAGAATTTAGATTTTAGATATTTAATTTTACAAAAATTAAGTTTATAACTTTAATAAAAACATAATAATAATAATAATAGGTATACGAAAACGAAAACAAATGAATTGATAATTCCAAGTGACACATGAAAACGAGAACAGGTAAATTAATCCCGTGATTTAGAAATCATTATGGACCAATAATTAAATTTAAATATTGAGTTGATCTCTAATAGCTAATTAGACTGATTCTTTAACGACTTTTCTCAGCCGACACAATTGAAAGACAAATGTTAGTTTTGTCAAGAAGGTCGATTCCAGCGTTGGGCTGCTATAATTTTTTTAATTTTAATTTTAATTTACGAAAAAAATAGGTCCAGAAGCTTTGAAATGACGTAGTTTTGATCATTTGGTCTGGAGTTTAGTCTTAAGCCGACATGTTGATTTGATCATGTAAAGGTGTCTTTGCTTTATCAGTGACAAGCATGCAGTAGTTAGATAATGAAACCAAGACGTTTCAACGACTGATTTGATATTATCACATGACTTCTGCTCAGGATAATCCAAATTATTCCATAAGCTTTATTGATTAATAGTTATTGTTAATTATTATATTAGCTTGATATAATCATATGAGTTGGGTGTAATAAATCATTCCATAATTGACTTTAAATTTAATTAAACTTATTTTAATATTGTAAAATATTAAACTTATTTTAATATGGCAAAAAAGTGTGGGCAATCTAGTTTGACCCTAATTAAATTTAATAAGTTAAGTTTGTGAAGAATTTAAATTTTAGATCAAAATGACATTATTTTGAAGTGAAGAGTAGAGTTACTTAGCCATTGATATCAGAAGCTCAACCAATCTATTAGGCTTATTAATGATTTTTACGACGGCCATATAAGATAAATGCTTCATTTCTTGCAAAAATTTTCTTTATGAACTTTATCTTACTTATTTTGCAAAATTTGGAAAGCAAGTTTTTAGTAGAGATAATATTGAAGATTCAAAATCATCTCAAAATAGATATGAATAATAGCTAGTTGAAGAAAATACCTTGCAAACGGGGGACAAAAGTCAAAGTCTTTGAAATATTTCAGAAGCATCAATATTCCTAATAATCATATCTTGATCAAAATCTCTTGTGTCTTAGAAAATGACAATTCTTTTTGTGAGAGATCGTTGAAGCTAATGTGGAGCAAATCATCTCTTCATTTGTTAAAAGCTTGTATACTACTAGTGTTGAAGATTTGAAGACCTTGAAAAATATGTACTCGTGAGTTTGTAGAGACTTAATAAATAATACTAGTGTGGAAGGTTGTAAAATCTTGAAAAATATGTACTCGTGATTTTAAAGAGACTCGTCAAATTACTATTTAGACTTTTATAGTGAAATATTTAAGTTGGATACTTGGATATTGGACGTAGGCTTGGATTGTAAGCGGAATCAGTATAAATTGATTGTATCATTCTCTCTCTTCTCTTAACTTTTATATTTTCGCATTATAATATATGCGTGCTCATTTCAACAAGAGACTCATTTATTGTTTTAGCAGGCTCCTTCTGTTTTCAACTTACTAAAGGTTCTTTTTATTTTCACATGTCTTTTGTTTTAAATTGTTTTAACTGAATTTATTCTTTAGCAGACTCCTGTTGTTTAACAAGTTTTTATTACTTAACAGGCTCCTATTGCTCAAACACGGTCCTATTGCATAACACAGCCATATTGCTTTGCAGGCTCCTATTGTTGTTTTAAACTTCGACGGGCTCGTGTCATTTTATTCAAATTAAAAGTATCTCTTGCGTGTATTTGCTTTATCATAATCAAGATTAAGATGATATCGTTTCGAGAAGTTTTCCAAAAATGATATTCTCTCTTAGATTGCTCAAACGAACCTAGATTCGGGTTTAGGACGCTAATATTGGATCAAACCTAATTGATTGTCGTAGCCAACCTTAGTGCAATAAATACTATCATATCATAAGTTATAATATCCTATGCCTTAACACAATTTAAAAAATATCTAAAAAGCAAAGATCCATTGTTCATAATAAAAATCTGGCATCGAGTAAGCCCTATGTGTATGTGTACAAAAGATTGTCCTGAACATGAACTTCTTTTGTAAGTCCTTTTTCTTACTTGCGGAAGACCCTAAAAGCTAATCCAAGACTTTTCATATAGTTTTGAAATCCCTAATACCGATCTAGTTCTTTTTATTGCTTTGGATAAAACATTGAAAATTGTATGTTTAGTTTTGAATTCTTAAATATTTTTACCTCTTTTTTATTACTTTTATTAGACTCCAAAAATTACCTTAAAACACCTATTTAATTTTAAATTCTTAAATACTTTTCTAAAGTTATTTTTCTTATTTGTAAAGTCAAATCGACGTATTTAGTATTGGGAAATTGGGTCGGAGCTGATCCCGACCGCAACGGAATAATCACAAAACTTTTTTGTATTTTGATTTCCCGAAAACTAAAATCACTTTAATTCTATAAAATGAACAACATAAATCATAATAAAGCGGAATCTTAATTCATATCTTATTTCAAAACGTGATCTTTATCTTATAGTATCCCTTGAATCTTTTTCAAAACCGATTCATTTTAATCACATAGTCAGTATCTATTGAATAGATTAAAAGAACTTTATAACTCTTACAGAGTATATTAAAAAAGAAATACTAGCTTTATTAGAACTTAAGTCTATTTATAATAGTTTTTGGACGTTTTAGTAATTTAATTGAAGTTAAATTCTAATTTCAATTAAACTTTAATTAGAATTACAAATAATTCTAATTAAATACCAATTATGCCTAAATTAGATTCAATATCTCATATTGATCCTTATTTATTAAATATCTCATATTTAGTCATAAATTTTCTCAAACTTTACAATCAAGTCCAATTTGATTAAATTAACTTTGCTTTTTTCAACCTATTCTATATGTGAATCATCAATCAAGATTGGTATCTAGCAGTATATTATGACCACCTAAATCTTTAAGAATGTCAAAGTTATTTTAACTAACTTTTTCACACATGATTTTTTCGTATAATTCAATCCTTTCATCATACAATATTCTAATTTGACATAGAACGTAGAATTAATGTCTATTTTATTTTGAGCCCAATCATATTAGTTCTTCTTCATTGGCTATTGATTTAATTAATGACATTTGTACACTATTTACAAAGCATCATTCACCTTAGCCAAGGATTTTCGAAATTAATACTAATCGAGAACAGTAAAGCATTCCTAATTACTTTAGGATGATGAATTCTATCTTGGTTACCCAACTACCTCCATATAGTTTATGCTACATCCAATGATTATCGATTAAATGACTCATGATTAAATAGATCATAAGTAGTTTCAAAATATAGCAATTCTAGTATAAGATAACTTTGCTGACCTTAAGTCAAATTATCATTTATACAATCATCACAATGAGAATAACATAGGCATACAAGTAATGTTTCTAATGAATTTCTTACATCAGGTCTGTTTAGTAAAATTGCTCTCTAACAATCACCAACATGCTTGTTTAAGTATCTCCATTCTTTAGCCTATGATATCGATAAATTCTTTTATAAGAAAAAACATAACATGTGCTAATCCTTTTACCTTCTATAAATATCTAGTTTTAATAGAACAATGACTAAAAATAATTTAGGAATAATACATAAATGCGATAGAAATCTCATAGTTATAATCTCATTATAATTTCCTTTGCAAAGTAAAATTATTCTATTGAATTTGTCATATATATCTAAACATGTACAAGATAAATAATGCCTTTAAATAATTATCACTAAACTACAACCAAAGCAATTGGTTGTAGGACATAAACCAATATGAAGATGCTATCACTTGGACTCTTAACCCAAATGGTAAGTTCTCTAATAAATTATGTCACTTGCTCTTCACACATTACTCAACTGAGGTCCCTTGGTATAATCTTCTCTATAAAAAATAGATTCAAGAATCTAAGTCCATGGCAAGAAAATGTAGATACCACATGTGTACTTTGTAAAATGGAAGTGGAAGATTGAGACCATCTTTTTTCCTTTGTACATTCTCAAAAGCAGTATAGAGTAGGATCTTGCGTATGATTCCAGGTAACTACTATACATATGAATTGAAAACTACTTTGAATAGGGTTATTCAAAACTCTAAGTAGGGGATGTTAAATCCTATACTTTTTAAAGTACCTTTCACCGCTACCATCTACATTATCTGTAAGGAACAAAACAACAAAAGATCTACCAACTTAGAAGAGGCAAAGTATCATTCACTCTCTCCTAACATGATATCGAGAAGGAAATTTTAATTGGATACTATGTTTATTTTAAATTATTCCCTATAATGTAGCTCCTTTTTTTGTATATTTAGCTATAATACTTATATATAGGCTAAAAACATAGAAATTATTGTAATGTTGGTTTTTAGCTTTGTCTATAGTAATGAAAAATTCATTTTTAAAGAAAAATAATCTAAAGATGTAGAGGTCAAAGATTCCATAACTATGAGTTTGAAATGAGTGATATGGGATTGATGTCTCACTAGTTTGAAGTTGAGGTGAAGCAAATGGAGAATGGAATTTTTATCAATTAAGAAGGTTATGAAAAAGTTGTTCTTAAGAAGTTCAAGTTATTGGATAGTAAGACGATTAAGAGTCCTTTGTGGTATGGAATAAAGCTATCCAAGTTTAATGGACAATAGAGTGTCAATATAACTTTGTTCAGAAGTCTTTTAAGTAGCTTGAGGTACTTGACATGCCTAAGGGAAAATAACCTATTTTAAGTTGGATTTGTTAGTTAGCCTATGGAGACATCATCTACAGTTCAGTGGAAGAAAAGTAAGAGGATTTTTCGACATCTCAAATATACAACTGACTATGGCATGCTTTACACATCTTTCAAAAAAATTAATTTAATCAACTTTTTAATAGTGATTTTGTTGAAGATTTTGATGACAGTAAAAGTACTTGTGTATTTGTTTTCTTTTGGGAAATACTTCAATCTAATGGTTTTCAAGGAATCAAACTATAGTCACGTTCTCTACATGTGAATCTGACTATGTCCCAACTACTTTATCTACCTACCATGCTATTTGGTTGAGAAGGTTATTGAAATAGCCTCAATTGGAGTAAATTTCAATAAAGATTATGATTGATGATTAACCTACTCAAGCCTTGGCAAAGAATTCAATGTTTTAAGATAAGAATAAGTATATTGACACAAAGATTTATTTTATTCGAGAATGCACTACTAAAGAGGATATTAATTCGGAGTTTGTGAAGTCCTTTGATAAGCTTGCTAACAGTTTTACTAAGGCCCTTAAGTCTAAATTTTTTCTAAAACATTTATGAAAAATACTTAGAGTTATTCCAAAAATCAAATGTAGCGCTCCCTTACCGTAAAATATACACCGGGACGCTCGTAGGTCATACCGATACATACCCTACGATGAGGGTGCACTACGCTACGATCAATTCGGTAACTCTCATGGCATCACAATAATAAAGTAGTTCTATCAGATCACATTAATTTTTTTAAAAAACCAAAGAGTACTTCTCATATCTTTCATAAATCCATAAACACACTATTCGGTCATAATTACAACTGTACAGATCCAAAATAGACAGTAACAACTCCTATCTAGGTCACCCCTAAAATATCCCAAAGGATCCCCAGCTGACCGACCTGTGGGCCATGCTCCTCTCGCCGGCACTCACACAACAGGAAAAATCTCAAAATCCGGAGCTAGGAGTCACACTATCGCTGTCCTGAAAATAGTCGCAATTTTGGGTGAGTTTGCGAAACTCAATGATTAACCATCATCGATGGTTCACTCAATTCTTGCATTGCGCAAAATTGCGTACAACACAGCATAGTATCACATTCAGAATCACAGTCACATAATTAATCAACAATTTTCACACATTTACCTTTGACCAATTGCAGTTACACAGCACAATCATATACTGAATGCATAATGACTTCCATTTCATTTTTATTGTTGTGACTGGGCGTCAGAATTTTCCCATTTCTGGGCACATTTCACATTACAAAGAAATCGTGTATTCGGGGATAGGAGAGCCCTCTGGGTATACACTACTGCCCACGTGCACTAGGGATAGGAGAGCCCTGTAACACCCCGCTACCAATGGGATGTGTACAGTTCATTACATATGTATTTGGCATGTGTATTTATATATATATTGAATTGTGCATATTTGGCAATTAGTGAATTGGTATTGGTACGTACATGCATATATGACATATTTCCGATTAGATTTGGATAACTCGAATTTGGAAATTGATTGGGTTAATTGGACTGTGAGAAATTTAATTGGGATCAGAAATGAGAAATTGGAGATTGTAAAATAAAATTTGGAGATGATTAGGTATGTGTGATAATTAAGTCAAATAGGCTCGAGGATTGAATTTGAGGTTGAAATGAGAGTTAAGAAGTTGAATTATGAAATTGGAGTTTATGGTGATGAGTTTTCTATTTTTGAGGATTTATAGGAATTTTTCTAGAATT
>JANIHY010000210.1:30883815-30894460 GCA_027479065.1 Erythroxylum brevipes | reverse complement strand
GTTAGTTATTGATAATAATAATTATTAATATAAACTGATACGAAACACTGGTGTATTCCAAATTTTGTGGTTGAATTATTAAATTAAATTAATTTTTAACCTTTTATTTTGAGTCTATGTAGGAAGATACTGTCTACAAATATCTATTGAACTTTTGCCGAAGAATATCGTGAGTTGCATGTAAATGGAGAGCATAAGAAGGCATTGTTGGAAATGGAGACCACTTCATATTCTGATTAAATTTGTTGCTTATTTCTGTTGATTTACTAAATGGTTGAGGCCCACCTGTCGCTTCTGGAGCTTTCAACCGAGCTGAGATTTCCTTCTCAAAATAAATTGAATGTTTCGGTCCATTTTTTCCGTATATTTTTTATAAGAATTTATTTATTTAATAGATGAATGTTTATGAAATGAAGTAAGTATAAAATAATGAGAATAAATGATCCGATCTCATGACGGTTTTATTTATTGTAAGGATTTTTAATCAAACATGTGGTTTATATAAGTATAATTATGTACAAAGGCTGTTTTATAAAGTTGAGCTCAATTAATTTAAGTGTTATGATATGATTATGATATTTTAAACTTTAAGCCTCTATTTTAAGTGTGAGCTTTATATGTGTAGAGATAAGGTGTATAATTTCTAATTTTATGATAGCCAAATTACAAATTAGATTAAAGTTTTACTCTAATAAAAGTATTTGTATTCTCTAAATTAAATATATACATAATTTTTTCTGACATCCCATTATCATAGAAAAATAGAGATTTAAGGAAAAACTTTAAAAAGGTTACGTTTTAATTTAGAAAACAAACTACAAAATTTTAGTACAGACCTCATAATAAATTTAAGTATACTTTTGTTTTTATTTAATCCTCGTTGATTTAATATGAACTGATCATATTTTTTAAGAGATTGAATATAAGAGTAAGTTCATAATTGGGTCATTAGGAGTAGTTGTTTTCTTCTTTTTTTCTTTTTAAATATCAAGGAAGACGAACAGTGTAGTTACACAACTAGTCTAGGGAAACAGATTCCCGACAAATCCTCTAACAAAATCAGGTGGCACCCAATCGATGAATGAAACACCGATAGCAAAATGACTGACATAGTTAGCTAGCCAGTCGGCGCATCTATTGCTCTTTCAATAAAGATGTCGATGAACAACAGTCTATTTCCGGGAGAACAGTTCATGTATGCTCCGGACAAGAGGGTTAAGTGTCTTGAATCTTCGGTCGGAAGAGGAGAGGAGATCGGATATCGCCTTAGAATCGATTTCCAGTTTAACTGTAACACTCCACTCCCACGCGACCCGAACCCAATATCGACGGTGATATCTGAATCCGTGTCCCTTGAGGGTGGCATGCTAAAACACTCATTCAAGAGTCGGTACATTTTTTTTCACATAACAATATATGCAAAAATCAATGCTCAAGTTAGGTCTTCATTCAATTATATACAATTTCATTATACACAATTTCCAATAGCCATGGGGGCCTATTTACCAAATACAATTATACACTTCATTACATAAATAAAGACATGTAATGCAGACGCGAACTGATCCCGAATCTTATCCTTCATTTGAATCATGCAAATATACTCTCGTTTGCTTAACGGGGTATTCTTCTGATCCTGAAAAATAATTGTAAATTTTGGGTGAATTTTGCGAACTCAGTGAGTGATCATCATCGATGGCTCACTCATCACTTATTACATAAGACACATATATTTCATAAATCACATTTCAGTACACATTTTTCCAATATCGCACATGTTCATATCATTTCACATTCAATCACTGAACCAATCTCACTTTCTTTCCTATACCACAATATTTTCCATGTTCATATCATTTCACATTCAATATCATTTAATCAATTATGTCATGCATACTCAGTGTATATGAGACTCACTTTTCAATTGTTACTCTGTTGTGACCGAGTGCCTGAACTGTCCCATGTAGGGCTCATTGATAACCGTCCCATGTAGGGCTAATTGATAACTGTCCCATGTAGGGCTCATTGATAACTGTCCATGTAGGACTCATTGGTCACTGTCCCATGTAGGGCTCATTGATAGCTGTCCCATATAGGGCTCATTAATCGTTGAACTTATAGCTCTGATCGGTGGCTACTCTAGTCACAACGGCCATTATCTGATCATGCATTCATATATGTAATGCATATGTCACAATGTATCATCCACAATTATCTATCCCTTTGAATCACTTCTCATATCATCAGACTTTAGTCCGACATTCCACCCTTGAAGTGGAACATTTCACAGTTTCGTTCATATCTAAATACACATTTGTCGAGCAAATAAGTATAAGGTTTGCCTTTTTCCAAATCAAATTATTCACTCAAATGCATATGAAATGCGTATGTGACACTTTTCCCATTTATTACGGTGTTGTGACCGAGCGCTCAAACTGTCTCAATATGGGAGCATTAATCGTTGAGCATGAAGCTCTGAAATCACTGTGGGCTCAAGGCCCAAGTACGGTGAGCTATTAGCTCTCGATGGCTACTCCGGTCACAACTACCATTATCTAATTTTGCACTCATGCATGGAATGCATATGTCAAAAAAATGCAGTATTTCAATCACAATCAATCCCAAATAGTTCACAATCACACAAATAGTTCACAATCACATTTTAATCACAATCCTATTTATGCACATTTCAAACACAAAGGGTCCAAATTCACAGACAATGTGCACTTCTATATCATAATCTCCCATTTCATCGGACCTTCTGTCCGAAATCCATAATCAAACGCAATTCACTAACCCACCATTATTCACCACAGTTTTATAAAGACAGAATTCTAAGCACATAATAATTGAGGAACCGTCTAAGTCACTCACTTATAGCTTCCGAGCTAATGCCTGGAAGTTTCGGCAACGTCCGTGTGTTGATGTTCCAAATGTGCCTTTATAACACTCAAAATATTCACACGTTACCAAATGCACAATCAGAAATATTAAATAATGCATATGTAGCAATTTAGATGTGTACAATGCATGTTCGTGACATTCCCGGCATTATCCCATAATTCACATAAAAAAAGATTCCCATATGAATTAGGAAACCATAGGCACCAAAATCACGCAATTTGGACCTCTATAGGTCCAATTATTGATAGAACACGGAGCAGAAAAATCACTACCCAATCCTCTCACTTCGACCTAACCAAATCCCGTCAATTTAAGCTCTAAAAATTTCCAATTTCACAAATAAATGAAATTCAATGTTTCACAAATCCGATGCCTTGAGAATCAGGTCATTCGGATTTCGGATAGAAAATTTATAAACAAAAGAGTGGAGAAAGGTCAGTTTAGGAAAAATAAATGTTCTAGTTGACTAGTCAGAGGTTGTAGTCGACTACAGTGACCGACTGGATTCTCCTGCCGACATCTCAACTTTCACAAGTCATAACTCCTTACTCCGAACTCCAAATTGGACAAACTTAGTATCAATTTCAAGATAAAAGAGACGTCTACAAGTTTCATGAAGGACACAAAAACCAATTTTACCTCTAAGGGTATCAAAAATGCAACCAACGTTACGGCCTACAACCAAAGTTACTGCCTACACAATGTTTCCCAAAATAGTATGCCACTTTGAAAAACTCATAACTTTCCATTTATTTTGCCAAAAATTACAAAATTTATGTAAAAGGAAAGATTAAAACACGTTATACAACTTTCATGAACAACTTGGAAGGAAGTTCCATCTCTAAACAACTCAAATGCTCAAACAAAGTTTCAGCCTACCCACATTATTCTCAACAGAAACCCAATCTATCAAAATTCATAACTCCACATCCCTTTGGCGAAAAATTTCATACCATATAGTAATAAAAAGCTTAGACAATACACTACAATTCTTAAGAAGGACTTCTAAGCCAATTCCAATTCAAACTAGGTCAAATCCTCTCATTAATGTGGCTGTCCTGTTAGGGTTTATGAAATCAGCATTTAACCTAAACCCTAACAAAACTTTACAAATTTATATCTAACAATCCTTATATCCAAAATTTGCATAAAATATCTCATTAGAAAACTACAACAATCCTCTAAAAATTTCCAGAAGGTCACTTAAGCCAATTTCACTCTTTACAGTCCAAAATAAATATCAGAACACAAAAAGCACAAAATCTATGCCCTTAGAGCATTTTCACACCAAAACACAATTTGGGCTGAATTACCTCCTGACCATTTTCAGACCATAACTTGCGATCTACACATCGAAAAATATTATACTCAGTGGCATTAGATAGATAATACATAATTCTTCAACTTTCAATAATATCAATTTCACAAAATCTTTCTCCTTTATCCTGGAAAAATTCTCAAAGTTTCAGGTCGCCAATAATGGAACCAAGATCTGGCTACTATTCATCCAGCACACACATCTCAACTTCCGAGCCAATTTCAAAGCTCTTGAAGCCACAATTGGATAGAACTTCCTTCATAGGAATTCTAGCCATACTTCTCAAGTTTAATTTAAAGCAAACCTTAACTCAATAGCATAACCACATCAAAAGTTATAAACAAATAACTGAAACATGCACAAGTTCCATTTTCCAGATTTCATACTAAACCCTACTCCTTTCATGCAAACATCCATACCACATCAATAAACATCCCATTTAGCCAAGAATTCAGCCACAAATTCACCAAGACAATTACTTGAGTAATTTGTCACAAATGGGCAGAACACACTCACAAGTTTCTTAACTTAATTAACTCCAATCTAACATTATACTAACTTCATTGAAAGCAACGAAAGTCACATTCTTTCATTACCATGCCATTTTCCCTCACACAAGCATACACTTATACCCATACAATTAATACACAAACTTCATGAAATTTATGCACCAATAAGCACAATAAATGCTTCTACCTACCAAAGAAAGAACACAAAACAATTTCTTACCTAAACAAGCTTCAAGCTCTTCAATTCTCCAAGTCTTCAAACAAACACCAATTCTCTACTTCACTAAACACCATATACGACCACCATCACACACAACAATCATCATCATCACAAGGTTTAAGCTTGGTCTTGATTGAAAATAAAAAAAGGCAAGCAATTAGCAAGGAAGGCTTCTTGTAAAGGATGGAAAAATAATCGAATGAGGAAGGAAGGCAACACCTACGGATAGAGGGTGTTTTTATTTTCAAAGTAATCTTTTTACCCTTTCAAGGTGATTTACTTATGCACTTAAGGAGAAGAGTCGAGAATGCATGAAGGGAACAAAACAAAACCATTAAATGAAGGGGACACTTGTCACTTAATGGAAAAAAAGACAAAAACATCAATTAACACCATTTAATCAAAGAACCCTAATACAAATAAATCTTTAATCCATCCAATTCCAATGGTTTTAATTACAATCCCAAATTAATGTACCCAATATTCCAGTGTCATTGGACAAAAATTTTCGGTACCAAAAACCAATCAGTCCGCCAATTGGCGATTTTTCCGGTCCAAAAATTTTCTTCGAAAATTTTCAGGAAAATTCCTGAAATTCCCTAAAAATATAAAACACACATAAACCACTCCAAATCAATTTTTCAAGCACAATCATCACACCAATCACACAAAATTACACTTAGACCCATATGTCGAGAAATGTCATGAATGCATATACAATCATGTGCATATACAAAAATTGTCAATTTATGCATATATGGAGGCCATATTGGGCATAACTGTGCCGAGATAGGTTCACACACTCATATCCCATTCCAAATTACCATTTTACCCTTCCCATCGGGGATGGGATGATACATTTAGACTTGATTAAAGCTTGAAATAAACCTAGATTGTAGCTTGATTAATTAGTTAAGGGTTCAATAAGTTTAGGTTGTTAATTGATGTCATTACTTAAGAAATTGATTGTCTTGATATTAATGTATTTACATCTAGAAATTTTGAGTTGTTAAAGGAATAAAGGTGTTCTTATGAATGTAAATATGATCTAAAGGATATGAGTAAGGTGTATTAGGTAAGAATGAATAAGAATTGGGAAATTGTGTGAATGTATATCGCTAGAAAAGGTTGATGAATGTATGATTGATGAATTTAGAGTAATCAAACTTACTCAAGGTATAAACTTGAATACAAAGTGATAATATACAAGCTATAATAATTGAATGGTCAAGATTTGTGATTAATAATACATACCCGAAAAGGTCAATTGAACATGCGTTGAACATGATATATATACATGTGCATGATTGTATATTCATATGATTGAACAAATTAGTGATTGTGAACTCTGTGTGTATTTCTTGACTATATATGCATAAGTTGATCACCAACATCCAGACATTACCAGATCATCAAGATAATAACTATTCTGGAGCATACTATAAGTTAACCTAGATGTGTAGATTCAATTATATGTGCTTCCGTCTGAATTGTATATGTATTGTGGAATGTGTCAATAATTGAATCATGAATGTTGGACTTATATCCGAAGAATTTGATTTATGACATAAGCACATTGAATGAAAAGTAGTGAAAGCATAATATGTGAATTGATGCATCTCATTACATTGAAATGCATGATTACATAAAGAAGTTGTGATCGGAGTAGCCAACGTGTGAAAAAGAGCTTAAAGCTCAGGATTGTGCATAAAGAACAAGCTCAGGTAACAATGAGCCTGGTATCCACAACTAAAACGGGACAACTTATGAAATGAGCCTGGTAGCTATAACAGATACGGAACAGTAAATTGGGTTAATAGGCGCTCGATCACAACAATGAAAAATAAGAAAGAAATCATATGTGCATTTGCATATACAATTATACATGTATCATATGATTGATTGTGATGAAATTATTGAATTTTCCTAAAATTGTGATTAACATATAGTGCTTGTTGAAATATGACAAAATGTGATGTGGTATTCGATACTAAATTTTGTAACATACTTGTAGAATTGAGTTATGTAATTTATTTTGGTGTTCTAACTTGAGTGAGCACATCAATGATAGTTCACTCACCGAGCTCACAAACTCTTCAAAATTGCAATGTTGATTTTTAGGTTCAAGGGAGATCTAGCTTCTAAAGCGATGTAGTAGAATTCTAGTACTGTTATTTCGGGGACAAGAATGGCTCAAAAGTCTAGTCAACTGATTCCTATGAAGTCTAAATAGATGTCTTTTGTATTAGCACTCTAAGTTATGACACACAATGTCTTTAGTGTGTAATTTGGGTACTATTTGATATATAGGGATTGAGTTCAAAACTGTTATGTATGTTCTAATTAAATTTGGAATGTTAATGACATATATGACTTATTATAATTGTGAAGGAAATAAGTATTTGGAATGTTTAAGTTATATTGATGCCTTAGACTGTATTAATGTGATTGTTCTAACGTACCATTTCTGTAGAGTATATTCTTGACTATCTATGGATATGTTCTATCGTGTGTGCTATAAGAGTGGTATGTTACAATAAAGATCTGATATGTTGGAATATAGCTAGATTATTAAAGGGATTAAAGTTGGTTCAAGAGACGATGGAGAAAATAAAGATGCTAATGTAGTGCTTAGAGGCAGCTCAGGATCGGTAAAAGAAATAGGTCGATCAACATTGTTAACAGATGGAGTAAGATGTTAGAGATATGGTAATTCTTCAGGTTTCACCTTGGAGGGGAATTATAAGGTTTGGTAAGACAAGGAAATTGAATTTAAGGTATATCAGACCATATAAAATTGTACAATGTGTAGGGTCATGAGCTTATAGATTAACATTACCAATAGAGTTATTATATTCATGATGTGTTCTATGTGTCGATCTTAAGACAATACCAATTGAATACTGATCATGTTATATCAAAGCCTAAGATCAAAGTTAGACATGACATGACTTAAAAAGGGTAGCTAGTAGAGGTATTGGAGAAAAATTAGAAAATTAAGGAGACGGGAGATTCTGATGGTGTAAGTATTGTAGAGTCATCATCTTTCTCCAAGAGAGGTAAGTTGGGAGGTAGAGGACAAAGTTTGACATTAATATCCCAATTTTTTTCAATTATTAGGTGCGTAATTTAATTTTGAGGACAAATTTGTTTTAAGGGGGAAGGTTCCCTCCTTATGTTTGTTTTACATAAAATTGGAACGAAGTTGTGGGGATTAACAACCCTAAAATCTCTTAAAACATAGGTAAAATTTTAGCTACTATTTTATGACTTTTGTGATTTTTAATGATCCTACACTAGTATATCGTTGGATTGCATGTTTTGGCTATTTCGGAACAATAATTGAAGTCATGGAAGGCGAAAAATGTTGGGACCCGATTTCAAAACTGGACCCCAACTAGAAAAGGGAATCACACATCGAAAATGAATTGAATTCTTAATAAGCCATAAAAATTTTGAAAGGCTCGGATTTACAAAATTTTGGAAACAAAGAAACAAAACGGATCAATCAACCACAAATGTTGGATCCCGTTTCTGGAAACCAACCTTGGAATCATAAATCGAACACACATACAAAATGTGAGCAAAATTATACTTGGCAAAAGCAAAAGAAATCAAAAGCAAAATGAATTGGCTCAGAATCAAAGCAAACATATCGCTGAAGGACAAAACCTTAACTCCGACATCCAAAAACAAATATTTTGGAAACATCGCATTGGAAACCATAAGACAACTGGTCTAAACCAATCCGAAACCGTGTAAATTTTTTTTTCATTCATTCCTTCTTTATTCAATCTCATACAAAGCAAAACAATTTCCCATTTGGAAATCCATTCTCAATCAAATGTCAATTCATATAAATTCTTCTTATATAATCATACCCCATCGTGTTAAACTCTTACTTTTCATTTGCGATAAAACCTCACACGTGTCAATATACCCACAAATCATACACATATAAGCACTTCAATATTTCAATTCCATCACATCAATCATCGGACCTCTTGTCCAGAATCCAATTGCAATTAATCACATTCATATTCACATATAGTACTTTAATATCCAAGGCACATTCATAATTCGATTCTATACACAATTCCATAATTCATTTACATCAAAGAAATACATGCTTACAAAATCTTAATGACATTCCAAGCCATGTTATAACATCAATATCAAAATCTAAAATGCACAAGATACAAAAATCCCAAAATTTTCAACATGTCTGAGATCTTAATCTTACAACAAATTAACTTAAAAGCTAATCATATACATAACGAACGGACGTCTAAACTTTCTTTCATACGATCTCCATCTTGATACCTAGAGGTGGGGATGAAAGGGGGGTGAGCTTTACAACTCGTGGATAACACGTTTATAATAAAAGATAAGCAAAAACCTTGAAAACAGTTAACTTGTCTTAGAAAACTTTCATTGAGTTTATAAAACACATGTTTTCTAGGCTTTCAGCCAAAATCTATAAGTTGCAAATCATGAATGCATCAGACTTGATCAAACATAATATGAGCACATAAACACATCAGAATGGTTTGGGTAAGTCCAAATTCATGACGCACTACACAATTCCATCGAAATGGTCCTGTGTAGTCGTAGTTTCTTGAGGGAGTCCTTGAAGGAGCTCCGTGCCACTAGCGGGCAGGCGGGAGAAGCCTTTAACTTGGGTCAACGTGCACGTGACGGTTCTTGAGGGACTACCACAAACCCACATAACACACATAGTTCAAACTCTTGTAAACTTGTTGCCAAACTGACACTTTCTTGTAAACTTGCTTTTCATAAACTTGGTGTATATCTTGGAAACCATTCTTGAAAACATAATTTCATAAACATGCATCTTTTTCAAAATATCGCTCAAATCATGTAACAAACATATGATATATTTCACAAGTCATTCATAAACAATAATGTAGCACTTATGATGCAATTGAAAGCAGAAACTTCTTTGAATTAAAAAAAAGTAGTAGCTTATTTAAATTATAAACATGTACCCACATGGATTCCTTGCTTGGATACATACTTAAAAGATGCCTCACCTCTTGATCCTCTTGCTTTCCTTGATTTCCTTTATCAAAATGTAAAAATCCCATTCAATAGGGCTGACAAAAGCTGATAATATTATCTTCTAGAAAAATTTCCCCATTGTCTTAAGTTTCTAATGACTCCAAAATCATTCAATTTGGTTCAGAAATCCAAAAGTTAAACTCCACACATATTGGGACTATCCTTATGTTGAAACAAGAATCTATACTCAACTTCCACCTAAAATTTCAGATCTTTAAAAATTGATTCAAAACTTTCTTTCTTCATAAAACTTGTAGACCTTTGTCTCACATGAATCAAAAATCACTTTATTTGGATATCTACATCAAAAGTTATGCTCAAATTACCAAAACATGTCTGTGTAGGAAAGCAGGAGCTCACCGCGGCGAAATTGGAAGCTCGCCGCAGCAAAACCCAGAACCTCGCTGCGGCGAGGGCGCTAGCTTGTGCAAGCCGCAGCATGCACGCTTGCGCGCGCCGCGACGTGCGCATGAACACGTCGTGACGTGCGAGTCCAAAAACCTCCCATAACCTGATTTTTCGACATTCTTTGTCTACAATCTTTCCATATATCAAACATAACTCATCTTAACCCTAACTCATCATTCCTACTTCATTTCTAAACTCATTCCA
>JANIHY010000210.1:30779711-30796723 GCA_027479065.1 Erythroxylum brevipes | reverse complement strand
AGGAAGGTATGCTTCTAGAAGAAGAAACTAGTGATGTTGAAGGCATTCAAAGATTAGAGGAAGTTATTTCTAATTTATATTATAGAAATACCATGAATGTAGAGCAGATTCTGAATTATCCTAGTGAAAATGAAGCTTTAATGGAATCACCTACAGATGAAGAAATTATTCAAGGAGTAATAGGTATGGAAGATGATGACAATCAAGATCCAGATGATGGTAACGTTATATCACATATTTCTCCAAAAGAAGCTTTTCTTGTTGTAGAGACTTTGAATACAATTTGGTTCTTCATATTCATGATTGTAGTGATAGCTCCCACTAGTGTCACGACACAACCTTAATATCTATTGAGCTTCCAAAAACATGTAGGAACACCTTTCTATCCCATATGGTGATGTTATAGATAGCGAAAATATATCCTAAACTTCAATAAATGTCTTGTTTGCTTCATCCATTGTGAGTCATGAATATGATAATGAATATTAAATCCTACAATAACCTACAAACTCAAGATCAAGTAAAGAATTTTAAAAGATAATTATATGAACAAACCCCAATTACAACAAAATATAGTAAGAAATAAATACAAAAACTCAATTAAATAAAAGAAAATAAAAACAAAAATAAAACAGAATGAAATAAAATAAAATAAAGAAAAATGTCTACAGTAACAAATTGAGGTTTTCTTAAAATCACTATCCCCCAAAATGACATCAAAAACTTGATTGACTCTTTTTAAGTAGTTAATATTATAATAACTACAAGTGCATGGTGTAGCTATAGTAAGTACCAGAAGTACAAGTCGATCCCACAAAGACAGCAATTACTAGTAATTACCTTTTTCCTAATATCGAGACTATTTATTAGTTTTGGATGTTAATAAAAGAAAAGAAAACTAAAGTAAGTAAGATAAGATAGGCATCATTATTGAACACAAAATTGGGAAATCATCAAAAAATACATCAAATAGATGTGAAGTCAACTTTCCTAAATGGCCCACTTAAAGAAGATGTGTTTAGCAAACAATATCTTGATAATAAGTTCCAAGAGCCTAGAATAGATGCGCTAATTCTTTCTTTCTTAAGACTAGCTTTAATAAATGTTCTTAAGAGCATGCATTGTATGTGAAGGTTAATAATTACAGTGATATTTTAATGGTGTGTCCATGTATTGATGATTTAATATTTACAAGCAATAAGTCTAACAATGAAGCTTTCAAGAAATATATAATACAAGAATTTGAAAAGGCTAATCTTGGCCTAATATCATATATCCTTGGTATTGAAGTGGTTCAAAGAGATGATGGAATTTTTATCTCTCAAAAGAGATATATTATTGAACTTTTGAAGAATGCTAAATTGCAATCCTATAAGAATCCATATGAAGATAGGTGTAAAATCAACAAAGAAAGGAGAAATGTCATGTGTTGATTCAATGTATTATAAGAAAATCGTAAGAAGTTTGAGATATCTCACTTGTACAAGGTTGGACATCTCTTATGGAGTTGGCTTAATTAGTAAATTTATGAAGTCACCATATATATTATTCTCATTTACAAGTAGCTAAGTATATCTCACGATATTTAAAGGACACTTATGATTTTGGTTTATTTTATTTCAGTATAGACGATTGATTCTAGTTGGGTATTGGAACAACGATTGGAATAAAGATTTTCGTGATTGTAAATGTACTTTAAGTTACTATTTTATTTTTGGAAAATGACCTACTCGTGATCATCTAAGAAGTAATCAATTTTTGTGCTTTCACGATATGAGGTAGAATATATTGTTGTTGCTTCTAATGCTTGTTAAATAATTTGGTTGAGTAATTTAATGAGTAAAATTCATGTCCTAATTAGAGGCCACTTTAAGGATATTTATTGACAACACTTAATAAATTTAGCTAATAATCCAATTATGGTAGAATCAAACGTATTGATATATGCTTCCATTTCTTAAAAAGGGTCTTAGTTGAAAAGAAAAGAATGAATTAAAATATTGTGAGAGAAAATCATGTTGCGAAGATTTTGACCAAAATATTAAAGCATGAAACTTCTATTAAGTTAAGGCGTATGCCTGGAATAACTGAATTACAGAATAAATATTAAGGAGATGCTGATTTTAATCCTATTATTTTATTTCCAACGAAATAGCCAATAGTTGTAGGATAGCAATAA
Source organism: Erythroxylum brevipes (assembly GCA_027479065.1). Taxonomy (NCBI): domain Eukaryota; kingdom Viridiplantae; phylum Streptophyta; class Magnoliopsida; order Malpighiales; family Erythroxylaceae; genus Erythroxylum; species Erythroxylum brevipes. Next base: position 30,794,544 of record JANIHY010000210.1, on the reverse strand, counting down.
ATTAACCATGTAACTCCCCTCACCAGGTTATTTAGCGGATTTGGTGGTCCTCACAAGATTGATGACAAATTAACTTAGATCGAAATAGTAGCTGACAATCGTTTAGGACGAGTACATAATGGATGAGAAAGTTAGAGACTCGAAATCTTTTTATTTGGATGAGCGAATGCCAGAAATTCAACGTCCTTTTCCAATATAGACATCCTCTTCTCGTCCATGGTGATCCATGCCTCAATCCCTTTACCATCTTTTGTTTCGACGAATACTGTGAGATTTCTGAAAGCAGGTCCAGCTTTTCCAATGTTAGCAAACCAAATTGGTTCACCCCATCCGAAGTTGAGCTGATACAGACCAATATGAAGCCAACTGGTGAAGGCAAATATATCAGGTTTCTCCGTGGAAAACAGCTCCTCCAGCTGGTTACAGAAGTCGCTAATAGCTTCAAAGCCACTGTCACCCTGCAGAGCATGCGTGAAATCAGTGTTATATAGTGCAATGGATTCGTGCAATAGATCTACCAATTCAGCCAACTCAGTGTTTGTGTCACTAGGGTTCGCAACTGCAATTGCCCACCAAAAGACATTCCCTATGAAAGCACTAGACATGGGTGGCTTTGTCCTTGGCCTCAGATTCAAAGCCTCAACCAAAATGGATGCTTTCGGAGATACTGTTATTGCCTTTGATGCATTCATACCAGATTTCCATATGAAGCATGTCAATACTTCGATAGTTGTTGGCTTGGCCTCTGGTTTGACTTTGCTCTTGGCCTTGAGTGTGGCGATTGCTTTGGCATCAAAAACAAACCTCCTCGTAACGTAGTTGTCTTCTTCAAACCACAAGTTTTCCATTAAGGACATATGGTTACTGGGAAATGAATCTCTTGGCGGAAAGAAGAGTGATGTCTCATTGAGATCGGGCTGTACCACATCACCAGGATTACCTCGAGAGATAGCAGCCCAACTATTGACAAAAGCCTTCAAAGTTTGTCCATCGACAATCTTGTGTGAAACACTCACGCCAACTGCTATGCCCCCACAAGTGAACATATTCAATTGTACGGTCACAACAGGTGAGGTAATTAATTCCTTGGTGCAAGGTTGGCATGCTATCAAATGGTTCAATGACTCAATTTCGTGATGTTTGAGGAAATCAGTTAAGCGACAATTGACTAAGGCTTCCACGAAAGGAACACCTTCATTGAAATTATGGAGGAACTTGTTATCACTTGTCCTTCCGGAGAGAGGATAATAAATAGCAAGGGTCTCCGAGAGAGACTTCCTTAGGTGAGCTCGAACGTGTATGGTATCGAGGGAAATGGCTTTCATGGTGTAGAAAAAGATGAATGGCACATAAGTAGCAGGCGTAAGCTGGTCAAAAAGGGAAAGTTTGTGAGGCTTCTCGTGTTGATCAGTAGCTAGTGACGATGGCCTTACGAGTTCCCTCGAAACTATGCGTACTTCCATCACGGGAGGGTTTGTATATTCTTCAAGCAGAAACGACCCTCGTATATATAATAGGCTTGCGCGGGGGCACAGGATCTGAAAGGGAGCAATTCTTCTCAATTTCTTAGGTTTCAAACTGCCTCAAAACAATTTTTAAAGCTAGAAATCCCCAGTGTGAAACACAACTTTCGATAGCTACAAAAATTGTGGCTGTAACATAAATAGTATCACAGAATGCTCTGAACTCATAGTTGAAGAAAGCTTCTATTTTGAGTTTGGTGTTAGGTGCTGCTTTAAAACGATATGAATGCTGTCAGTGCAGCCTTTGAATTTCGGTATCTCGAGTTGGACCAAATGTACATTTTGGGTTCGGTGCTCTACAATGAGATAGAACGAGTTAAGCTAACGAAATAATTGTAGAGTCTTCTCAATTTTGCAATTATTCTGCTACCCGCAGTACTGAGTACCCCCAATTTCACAGCAATAATTTCAAGAAGTTAGGTTTAACGTTGGAAAGCGAATTTAAATTCAGGTAAATAGATAGTAATGCCCTCCAGTAACAGATCTGGAACTGTGAGCTGGTTTTCCTCGAATGCACGTAACTATTTCCAGAAACTATGCAACACCTTCTGTAACGTTAATGGCAGATCCTGCATGTCAGATGTGGACCTTGCATGATAGGTCACGGTACAATCATTGAACAGGAAGCATAAAAAGAAACCCAAATACAGGACAAGGGATTAAATGCTATGCCCATATCAAGTAAAAACCGCGGGAGAGGTAAGGATTTGTAGACAAGGGGCGACAGGCCACTTCCAATCCTACGACGGTGTGCACAGAACAAGGGATTAAATGCTATGCCCGTATCAAGTAAAAACCGCAGGAGAGGTAAGGATTTGTAGACAATGGGCGACAGGCCACTTCCAATCCTACGACGGTGAGCTGTCCATTAAGTACAAGCCTTCATAGATGCAACAGGTCCTGAGTTTAAATTTTCTGTCTAATATTATATTATTTTATTATTTTCAATGAATCTCAGTCGTTTATTTATGTGAGTTTTGTATAGGTCCTACGTGGATCTTATATAGGTCTCATAAAATAAATAGTTAAAATTTTATGAGACAGAATACGATAAGATAATATTAGACAGAAGATCTTGGTTATGATCTTGGTTATTAAATTTACGGCGATGCGCAGTTCTCCTGTCACTGCTACTCTGAAAGATTCGATACTGATTTTATATTCAAGCTTAGTCTACTAGTGGTGGTATAGGTAATCTTTTGATTACCGCTTTACTTCCTGCTATCTACCCCCATTAAATAGTCTACAAGTGGTGGTATCGGTAATCTTTTGGTTACCGCTTTACTTCATGCTATCTACCGCCATTAAATATCCAACCACTTTCAAACATCGAAAGATCCCTCTTTAGTTTTGTGTTTGAAAGTGGTCATATCATAGTGGCTCGTTTCATGACACAAAAAATACTGAGAATTGATTAATTGGCCCAGATTATGTTATTGAATGATCTCGTTGAATTTGTTGTTGCAAAACTGAAAGGTAGGTCCTGTACGTAACTAGGCTGCATAGAACAGAGTAAATTATAGATCGAATTCTATTAAGGTGTAAAATCTGGATTCAGAACAGAAGTCTGTTTAGAAGACCAGCTATTGCAACTCAATAGATGGAGTGCGTAATTCTAGTAAGACCAACAAAGTAACTACTGGAACCATGAAAATTTTAGGAGACTTGAATGGCCACTGCAGAAACCATCCTGTTGATTCCACACATTCCACGTCCCCTGCATAGTCGGTAATATCCTTCTTCACCCCATTGCTTACCCCAAGAGTTCTTGATGATCCAGTAGGGCATGTTTCCCAATCTAAGAATGGAGAATCCTTTTGCACCATACCCCACAAGCAGGACACCATGGTTTATCCATTTCTTGCCGCAAATGAGCGGGCAAGAGACACCCCCTATGTAAGTTTGCATGAACACCGCATTCAAGCCAACTGCATTTCAAAGAAAATTTTGCCCTAGGGTTATTAATTTGCTCACTGAAATGTGATAAAACTTAGTAATTGGAACCCAATTAAGATAATTTTACCAGCCAGAGGTCCATGGTGAACTAAATGGGCGGCAATTTGGATCTCATCGGTGGGAATATTACTGAAATTGGCAACTCTAACAGCTATCTTGTCCAGATCAAACTTGCATGTCCCTCGTTTCCCTGTGTACGGGTATGAACTCTCCTCTTCTAATCCACCAGCCTCAATCAAATATCTGTAAGCGTTGGTCATCAGACCTCCTCCACAACCATCGTCACATGCCCTCTTGTCCGTTTTGTCACACTGCACAACAATTATGAAGAGTCTTGTCAGTCGGTGAGATGACCAGAAATAACAAGAAGAACCAAAAGGGGTATAATTCATTTTGCTGAGTTTGGAAAATTTTGCGATTTATATTCGTTGATAGAAGAGTGAGTCCAAAAACTGACGGTATTGTCACAGTCCACAAGTTGCTGTTCACTGAGATTAAGAAGCTTCCCTGTTGCAACAAAATTGGCCCCCTCAACAGCTCCAGTGGTGCTAAAAGCCCAGCATGATCCGCATTTACCCTGAGATAATACACACAAATGCTTCATGTGCAAGTAAATATGTAAACAATTACAGGTTGGACGTACTAGGGAACTAGTTTGTATTATGACCGCTCTTCCCCTGCTAATATATGACGATAACCAATTGATTAGGTAGCAAATTAGTTCACAAAAGTCATACACATACAAGCAAATTGGTAAAGCCAAAAGCGAGATATTTCACTGCCTGTGACTACCTGCATTTTGACATCAGTCACCGCTCCCTTCTTTCTCCAATCAAAGTCTTCAGGCAACCCACTGATCTCCAAAACGGAAGACGGTACTCTCTCCGCCGCAAAGCCCTGATCACGTGTTACATCTCCCAGAACACCCATATATGTTCTCTCAAACTCCTCCTCCGTCAAGTCCATGAACGGTGTGACTCCATGAACTGCTGAGGGGTCAAGCATCTGATGCTCAACTGCCCTGACTATGTTCCTGGCGAATATCCTGAGGCGGTGCACGTACTCCTCCTTTGTACTGTACGCTTTGTTGTACTTTCTCACGAAAATCTTGAACGTCTCTTCAGTACCTAGAAGAGCCGCATCTTCTAAGAAGTTTCTGGGATGTAAAACTGGATGGTCTGTAACTTGTTGGATTATGTTTGGATCCGGTAGGACAGTACTTGAGATTGCTAATGAACTTGGTAATAATACTAATAGTATGAAGGTTGGAATTGTAACCACTAATGAATTACATCTCCTCACAACCGGGCAAATGCCTATAATCATATTCATGAATTGTAACCACTAATGAATTACATCTCCTCACAACCGGGCAAATGCCTATAATCATATTCATCTTTAGTTCTTCTTAATATTGGCTTCCGGCGACGGGAATGGTAAGTAGGCTGTGACGAGCTGTGTAAAGGTAATTTGTTCCATGGTTTTGAGTGCACTTAAAGAATATTTTCTGGCCTAAGCAATACAGTTGCAATTTGCATGCAGAGGATGATTGTACTGCATGAGTAACACGTGGGGAGAGGCCAGTAAAGGCATGGCGTCACCTTGCTACGTGCTGGGCAATGGAGGGGCGGAACTATCAATACCAGCCATGTCAACATTGGGAATCCATAGTCCGGTCATATGATCTTTTAGGCTATTTTCGAGTTCATTGAAATCTCCGGAGTGGGCTGGGCTCTGGGACTAGAAGCAGTGGTTCCATTCCAATTATCTAGCAGTCCAAGCCTCCGTCAGTCGGTGATTGTGGTGGCTTTACCTCGGTGATTTCAAACCTGCTGGCATGTGGCCGTTGAAGATTTTGTCCCAATTAAGTCCCTATTGCAAGGCCGCTGTGATGTCAATTCTGTGGCCAAGGCCAATTTCTTTTCTATCCTGCATACTAGAACAAAATTAAGTTGTAGTATATTAGATTCATATCTTAATAAAAAAAAAAGTTAAGAGGGTAAAAAATACATCCAAATAATTGAAAGAAACAATAGCCACTTAATTGGAATAAGTGTACATAGAAAAGTCTTGGGATGCCTTTATGAGGGTGAAAATGAATGAAAAACTCTAGGATGCCTTTATAAGAGTGGGCCCTAGATAGCTGTCCTTTTTGCCCTTGCCCACGTAACACTATCCTCTAATTTAAACACTTGGAAGGTACCTAATAATTGTAATTTTATTGATCCTTTCTATCATAGGCTTAATAAGAACATCACCCATTTTCTTCGTTCAATTTTGTTTAATTTTGATAGATCACTTATTGAGCCACTATATCTTAATGCTAGATACAAATTTAGTTTTCTCAACATTAACTTTTCAAAATGATAATTGATAGATGGACTTAAAACCCATCATTCTCTCATTTAGACAAACACTGGTTAATGTATTTGTAATAAATAAAAATAAATGATAAGAGAAATAAAAGGATATTGTATCAGCTGATTATTGTAAAACATAATGTCCAAACTTAATCGAAGCCCATTCGGTACCATAAAGCTTTAAATATTAGAAGATATCATAAATATATGTTATGAATGATAAAGATCCATTACAATCATATATCTAACATTTTCCTTAACTTTAGTGAGAAAATAGCGCGTGATAAACAATAACGGTAACCAAATGATCTACAATTTACCATGTTTCATTTGTTGTTCTTAATTTCTCTAAAATTTATACTAAAATAAAATAAAGAAATATCTTTTCCCTCGCTGTATGTTAAATTGTATTAAAAAAAACTTTTATGAGATTAAAACATATATCCTTGTATGTCTTATAAACCTGACAATATCTTGAGATACTAGAATGTATTGAGAAACGAAAGATAAAGGTCTAACTATATATATGTGCCAAATAACTTGTAACATGCTATAGATTACACACAACTGTGTTAATACTTTCACATGTATCATGATAGGATAAATAATAAATCATACTTAAAATAAATTGATAATCATTAATATATAAATACAATCATAACCCAAAAGAAGAAAAAATAGATATAGATTAAATATATAGTTATCTCTAATTAATAGTGTCAAAGGACTTCAAAATCATCATACAAAGACATGTATATCAAAAACAGTAAACCAAAGTCCTTTAATTAAAGGATCAACTAGAATATACTTAGTAAAAAGATGTTCTAATATAATATCATCCTTTTGTACAAGTTCCTTTATGGTCAAATATTTTAACTCTAAATTCTTAGATCATATGATATTCTTATTGTTGTTACTATACAATACTGTAGAAATATTATCACAATACAATTAGAAAACTTAGTAACTAAATCAACCATAGATAATTCATAGTTCATATTTCTCAACCAAGCTACCTATAAAGTAGCTCTATACCAACAAACTCCACATGCATAATAGAAGAGATTAGAAATGTTTGCTTGACAATTTTCCATGAAACGATATCATCTACGAACATAAAAATATAAATAATAAACTAAATTTGCACTATATTTTATGCCCTCAATTTCTTACGTTTTGATTACCTTGGTTGATTTTACCTTATAAAAGCACCTAAATTGGATTTATGTTCACTTTTTATAAGTGAAAGGTGATTTTGCTTAAAAGCACCCATAGTTCAATTTTTTCAATATATCTTCTTTATTTCAGCTCGAATTGGGGAGATTCAAAGTCTTTAAAAAAAGCTAGGAGGATCGACTACAACTCATATGAAGAAGTCAAAGCCCAAGTATGTCGTTTGATAAGTCGAAACAACAAAGAAGTTGCAACTGACTACTCACCAAGTCAAGGTGGTTGGGCCATATCTTGAGTTATACATATCTAAATGAGGTGTTTCAAGAGCCCAAAGAATGAGGACATAAAAGAGGTTGACATCATATCCAAAAATCATGCCTAATCTTCATCCAGAATCAGTTTCCTAAATTGACTTAATTTCCTAATTGTTTTAGAATTCTTAATTCCTGAGGAGTAATTAGGGTTAGAAAATATGATTTTGCATGTGCAAACACCTATATAAAAAGTTTCTTAGTTTTTTCCAAAAAAAAAAAGAAATTAAGGGGAGAGTGTTCTACTCGACACAATACTCAATAAGAGGCTCTCATGTTAGCGATTGACGGCTACGCATTCATTCTTTGGAAGGAAGTACCTATTGGGTTTAGTTTGTTATTTTTATTTTAGTTTGGATTCTAAATTTGATTAAATGAATTCTTTGAATTTGTTGAACATGTTTAAAGTTATTATTAACATTATGAACTACTAGAATTCTATGCAGAAACCTAATTGATTGTTCTTGGTTGAAGCTTGGAGACCCATGGAGAAGATGAAGGGCTAGATGTTCCGATGCCAATTAGGAGGTGACTTTGACGTCAATGACCCGGTTGAGCATGCTTTCCTTATTTTTGTTGTTTCTTTCTCTCTTATTTGCAGTGGCATCTTCAAGGCCTAGAGATTTTCCAAGATAGCTAAGTAACTTAACCCCTTAGTTGTCCAATACTCCTAAAGCAGGTTATGAATATTGAATTATAGAGAAACTTGTTTCATCTTGAGATTTTGGATCATCTCTTAATAAAGATGGGTTAATCTACAAACTTTTGTGCTTGTGTAAGTGATTCAGTTTTGAGGAGGAATATGATTTTCTTATTAACCATAATTTCTTTTCACCCAAAGTGTATCTAATAATAGAGAGTCTAGAATTCAAAGTTGGTAAAGGTATAAGGGTGGTATAAGGGTAGAATTCAAGTAAACAAAGAAACAATTATAATAGATAAACAATAACGAAGCACAAGGCAAAAGATCGAGAGTTCAAACCGAGAAGATTAACTAAATTTTACTTGTTAGCTCAGACATGATGGACATCTTAAATCAACAAACCATGGTCACAACACGTTCACCCACAAAAGTGCAAATCAGAATTTGGTAACACTCCGAAGCCAAAAACCAATACTGAATCTAAACTTCACAAAAACCAAGCAAACTAACACATATTCACAAGGAAGACACTTGTTAAGACTCGCTTGCTTTCGAAAGAAGCCATCAACAACTTTAAACCCTATCAGACCAGCAATTAATTTATGGTAAGCCATCAGAGCTTATATTAAGATAAAACGATAAAAGTAAAACCAACATACCTCAAGAGAACCAATAGCCTGAATACTAAACTTACGTACTACTAACGTCACCCTAGAGATTGTTGACATAGGCTTCACCTCCAACTCATCCATAACCATATATGTCACCAACTCTTTCAGGGTGCCACCCTCGATATTACTTCTGGCCTCTTCTTCAGAAATCTTATTTGAGGGACGTAAGTCAGCTTTACAATTGACGCAGATTGCACTTAGGCATCTGTAACATTGCTGTAACAGCTACTACAAATGGATATCCCACGTGCACTGGTTTCTTGGTCAGACTTATGAGACTCATTGGTATCGTTGGTAAAAGACTTGACCCTTCTTACTTCAGTGAAAATCCATCTATCGCGGATGTAATTCTCCTCTAAAGTCGTTGGAACATTTTTTGCTAACTACTGATTAGTGAAGGTGTGTTCGATGCTTTCCTAGGGGAAAATTGACCTGAGCTGCCAAAAGAAGATGGATACTACACGAGAAACAATAAGAACAAAAACCTCTTTCTAGAACAGGTTCATTTCTTGGATGCCAAAACATAAATCATACTGTGGAAGTTACACCCTTTTGTTCTCACTCAAATGAGGCAAGCGAAGGCGCACCACACTAGACTAGTACTATATATGTTTCTAATACAAGCCATCTTCCATTAATTTTTTGCAACACTATGCTCAAAACCATTCATAAATTCATTTGCAACAAGTATCATGATGGCAAGTGGCATATATCAAAATAGTGAATAATTGATGTATCTATTTTGTCTCAATTTGCCTTAATCTTTCAAATTCCGAATATACAAACGCATCCAAATTGTGGGACAAAATGATTGTGTTACCAAAGGAGTTACAGTACTGTACAACCAGGTGGTAGCCACAACTTGAAAGGCAGACCTGCAAATATTTTTTGCTAAATAAACTTGCATGAGACAAATGGCAAAAAGAAGTAACCAACTTCTGTTGTTGAAAACATAACTATTCCCAAACCTACTCCCTTCTGATATAAAGCATGGCTATATCTACCGTCCTTAAAACGTACACATGAAGGCTATGATGCAATGTTAGGATGGCTTGCCTAATGAACAATTCTTGCTTCCCCCAGAAAACGTTCGCAAACAATACCCAATAAGCAATGACCAGAAGAAGTCAAGTTTATACACAAAGAAACTTTTGACTGTAATGTACGCTAATCTTGGGGAAAAGCAGAAAATTTTTATGTTGACATTTCTCATCCTCTCTGAATAAGATTTCTCTGATATAAGGAAGAACTTCCTTGCACCAAATTAAACAGAAAATAGCAAATCCCTTCTCACTTAGTATCAATAGGCATTTCACCCAGATTGAAAAGGCTATAACTATGAAACTATGCTATCTCAAGAAACCGGACAATCTGACCAATTTTAAATGAAGCATACGTATCTACTTCTAATTAAAAGAGGCGGCAAGTCAATAACCATTGAGTGAAAAACCATAATATTGTCTTGGATTTACCACAAAGTTCATATAAGCTAGCAATAAATCTTAGATAACAGGAATATTTATTCTGATATCTTCAAGATTAAGAAGTTACCATCTTACCTCACTGGTTTGCCACATCAACTCATCATAATGCCAGGAAAGTTCTGATGCAAATTAGGACTATGAAGATGTCAATGTAAGATCAGCTATAGGATGCAGAATCCTCGTGCATTCACTAGGGACTACAGCTAATTCAGTAATGCAAGAAAGTCTGTTGGTTCTAATCCTTCTTTGATAACCTGTTCAGCATCATAATATAACAAAAAATGTTTATCAGCAACAGCAACCTAGATTCAAGGCAGCAAAATAAATTAACTACCAACAAAAATAAGAATAGAAATAATTCTATTTTTATCAACATAGATCCCTTCCAAACATTAATTGCAACTAAACGCTATTAAAGATGTGTTCATAGAAAATAACACTAACATCGCCAAAGGAACCACAACTGCATTTTTAACACCCATATTTACACAAGAACAAATAAAAAACAATGCAAAATATAGTTGATAGTAATTCAGGTACTTAGACCTAAATAGCAAGGTGCAACAGAGAGAGAAATTCATAATTCACAAAGAAAGGGTGGTAAATACTTGCAAGTTCAAACTCACACCTTAACAGGGATGTCTCCTGGTAGTCCCATTTGAGTTAGAATGTGACAAGCAGCTTGATTCCAGTCAATCCATTCTAGATCTGCAATCTCTTTGTTGTTATGTAACTGCATCGTGTTTCTATCACAAGAGAAAGATTTTCCTATCCAAACATATAGGATCCTATTATCTTCCCTTCCTAAACCACTATTTGTCCCTATAACTAAAAATACAGCCTTAGAATCTAAATTACTGGCGCCAAAATCTGCAATCCTTTCCAAACTGGGCCAGCTATGTACCAAACATTTCTTTTGGTTACAAACTGGCAAGCAACAATCCATCCCATTTTTTGTGGGGCGCCCTAAGTCTTCTCCAAGGATATGTTGTCTTACAGACTCGTCATAATTATCTATAAAGGTGGGCTCTTTGTCAAATGTCTCAGAAGTAGTCAATATACTTGGAGACATACTAGATTTACATCCTCGGATTGAAGCTCCATATCCCTCTTTAACATTATCTCCCAACTCTAGATCCATTTCTACATTAGCTGAATCACACCATGAGAATGAATTTTTGCTTAAATCAGTATCATCTTCCAAGCTGGCGAGAGAAGTTGGGGGTGTATCAGTCATTCTTCTTTGATCAGTAACCGCCGGCAGCTTCAAGGACTTCGATAAGCTACCCCTTCTCTCAGCAAGTGAAGGTGAAGATTTTTTTGAAGGAGAGAATGATAAATGAGAGCATCTCGGTGATGTAATGTTGACATCAATAAAGCCAGGATTGTTAGATGTTGGTTGAGAAGAATTCCCTGAAGAAAGAAGAGACAGGCTGGACAAGTTGGATAAAGTTCGAGCAGCTGAAGGAGAATCTAAAGAGGATTCTGACATATACTTTGAGCAAATGCTAGAATCAGAAGAGATGGAATCTGGGGACAGATAAGGAGGAGAAGATGATGACGATGACAGCGACGACGACGACGATGATGATGGAGAAGATGCGTGTAATATAATCACAGAATCTGAATAAACCCTGGAGAGGAGAATTTTGGGAGCTGGAGGAAACTCCTTCCCACCAACAGGTGCATACTTTCTCCTTAATGCACTCCAACAGCTTTCTCTAGCAGGAAGATGAGTTTCACACTCATCCTCCGATGATGAAAATGGAGGTACAAACCCACCCTTAATAGCTTTCTGGAAAATCTCAAAATCAATATTATAGGCATCAACCTTCCTCTCACCTGGGTAAGTCTTAAATACTGAATCCCCAGCATATGCTCCATCACCAGATTTATCCATTAAAGGTAAGTAACTAGAAAATGCATCCCAAAAGTAAGGTGGTTCTTCACCTTCTTTAACCATTATTACTGGCCCTTGAGCTTTCTCATAGCGAAGTATCTGACAAACAGCCCCTCTAGCATCCCTTTCCATAATGGGTTCACAAGTTTTGCCAACCCATACGTATATAGCAGTAGGTATATGAACAATAAAGGCACCCCTAGAATCCAGGGCAAAAGGAGAAGGATCATTCAACATTCTTGGGACAAGATGCAAAGGGTCATATGGTGAGTGTGGGGCAATTCTGTAAATTCTCAGCAATGAACTGGGACTGAGAGGAAATGCATGAACTCTCTTTTGGCATTGTAACAACTGGCAAGCAAAACCCATATTGGGGTCAGCAATCCCTCTTGCCGCCTTCACATATTGAAATGCATCATCAAAAGTCTGACCCTCCCTCCACATGAGATATGCTATCACCAATGAAGTGGATCGTGATACTCCTTGACAACAATGAACAAAAACCCTTCCTCCTTGTTCCCTAACATCCTCAAAGTAATCAAAAACATCATATAAAATACTCGTAATATCCTCTGACGGACTATCTTGCAACCACAAAGTCCTGTATACAAAATCGCCTTTGAAATACTCAGGACAAACAAAACCCACACAGTTTAGCACATGAGTAATACCATTCCGTTTTAGAATTTCCCTGTCTCGAGCAACAGCATCCCCACCAAGATATACATGTTCTGCTACTTTTGAGCATTCTTTATCAAAGAAAGCAATCCTTTCTTTCTTTCCTAATCCTCCATTACTTTCTGGATTTTTCTGAATTGAAGATAGATCTAGTTTCAATCTCTCACCAGTCTTGTTGCCACTAGGGGTAGGTGGATGTGGCCATTCCCCTAAGTCGTCTGATCCCGCCTTTGGCCATTCCTCTAAGCTTCTCCTAGCGATTGACAAAGGCTGCAAAGGAGGCAAGCAAGACCGCGCCTTACAGTTCTGCTGGGAACGGGGGGTTAATGGAGCTGGATACCTCCGGTTATGTCCATTATTACCGACTGGGTCTGCACCAGAATCTTTGTCTTCCACATCAGGATTTTGAAGTGCAGTCCTAGAAGAAGACCAAGATGCAGAACGCCAGAACATTCTCCTAGCTCCGGAAACGTTAGGCAGTTGGGCAGCCAGAGTACTATTGGTGGCATCCTCTTTGCTCATCATATCCATCCCACTTCACAAAATTTCAAGCAACTGTAGGATTGCCCCAAACCCAGAAACCCTAAAGAGCCTGGCTGTTCTTCGATAACACTAACTTGGATTTAGATGCAACATGAAGATGTTATTACAAGGGTAACAATCCAGATCCTAGACTTTTATGTTACAAAGCGCCCCTACAAGCAAAATAAATAAATAAATAAGTTGCAAAAAATCAAAAATAAGCCAGAAGAAGAAGAAAGAAAACAACACATCCAAAACTTAAATAAAAACCAATATCAAACATTAGCCACGCTACCCAAAATATAAATCCAAGACCTTAACTTTTAAAAGCTCAAATTATTAAAAAAAATTTAAAAAAATAATAATTACGTAAACAAAAGGACTGGTGTCTTTCTTCTAAGGTTTTCCATTTCTTAAAACTCTCCCTCTATCCCGCTGACCCAAAGCTGCAGCAATAGAGATAAAGAGGTGCAGGTAGTCGGATTTGAAACTTACAACAACAGATGAGAAGGTGAATCCATAAAAGTAGCAACGACGAATCCGAACAAGAGACGCTCTTAAAGAACTGGGAACAGTTTTAGAGAGAGAGAGAAGGGAAATTGGCAATAGTAGTCCTTTTCAGTTGTGACTTTCCTTGTTTATTTGACTGAGAGACAGAGAAAGAAAGAGAGTACAGTATCATTTCTTCATATAACACAAAATACACTCTTCCTCCTTCAATTCTATTTCTATGTCGATTCACCGATCAAACTCCATGATTAATCTTATAAACTGGGAGAAAGTCTTCAGCAAATGAGTGTTTCTATTTTAACTTTGTTCATGTCTTTCTTCCTTCTTTAAAAAGCGTAAATTCAAGGAAATTTGCTTGCTAATAAATGGAAAGATCCCAAGTTTATTGATCTAATTACTATATGATATTTGACCAAAAGCTTTTTCCTAATTCCACCAACTTTACTATTTGTATTTGTTCCTAGACACATTACTTAGGCAATACATTAATTTTAGCGTAACTTGGATAAAATTCAATATGAAATATCAATTGTGTAACCTTATTGAAATAACAGTCTCTTGATACAAACTTGTGGATTTGTCTCTTTCAACCTTCTGATTTAAAATTCAAAAAACCTTTTTATTACCTTATTAAATATATTAACATAAAAAAATCATATCAAGATACCCGTGCTAAAAAATTATTAGAAATTCATTAGTTAGATATTTTATATTTGAAAATAAATTTTCTAAAAAATATTGTATATTATTTAAATGATTCATGTTTAAAACAATCAAAATTGAAGATGTGTGTTTTGTGGGTGCTTGATCTTTAATCTTAACCACAGTGAGCATGGATGATTTAGAGAGCGAAAGATGTCAATTGATATGTAAAATTAATCAACATCAGAGCTGGGGACGCCAGCATAATCAACCACTCCATTACATATGCATTTAATTAATAGGTTATTTCCACGTGTCACCGTGGGTGCTGTACGAATCTTTCCTTGTTTGACTAATAATTTAAGCTCCATCTGAAAAGTCATGAAATCTTTATTCCATAAACTGCTAAATTAAATCAGGCTTTTTGATATTGAAACAGGCATACTTGGCTGGGTTTGAC
>JANIHY010000210.1:30709903-30733733 GCA_027479065.1 Erythroxylum brevipes | reverse complement strand
ATGATGGCATAACTAAAAAATTTCAGTTAAAATAATGTTAGAAATAAATTATAAAATTTTTTTAAAAATACAAAGTGAAGTAATTAGATGGACATACAAACTTGAAAAGTAATATCTCACGGACAATTTATCAAACATAATTAGTTAATTATTGCATCTAGATAAACTCAAAATGATCATACACATACACCAAAAGAAGACCAAAAACATAATGGTGATCGAAATCAAATCAGACTCACTTATTAAACTTTGCTCCAACAATTACCAAACTCTTATTGGTTTGCTCCACTTCAAATGGTCAAGTGTATTTTTCAGTTTTTGAATTTTAGATCAAAAAATTAAATACTTCAACAGAGTATATATAACACAACCACCAAAATTAGAGATTAAATTGAAATAGAGTTCAAATGTTAAAGAAAATTAAATAAACAGAAGTATGTATAAAGAAGAAATCTCCTATAGTTGGTACTCGTGCAGAAGAATTTATCCACTGCCTTATCCTTATATGCTGTCTTTTAACATATTTGAACTTTGAATAACCAGTAGACAAAACAAATGTGAACTCTAGAGAAGCATGGATCGACAACTAGAATATGCATTTCACTCCAAAACCCATTCATCAACAAACAAACAAAAAAACTCTTGGATTTCCATCCAGTTCCCTTACCTCAGACGAACCTAAAATATGTTCTTCCCTCAAATGAGTCAACAGCAACAGCACAAACTTCCACTCGCAAAGTGGGATACTGCTTTGGTTCCTACATGTAAGAAGACAGGTTATCAGCAAATAAGAACAATTATTGGAGTCAGCGCAAATAAAGAGTGGAGTCAACTTTCCTCCAAAAGTTCTAAGCTTCTATTGGAGTCAGCGCAAATAAAGAGTGGAGTCAACTTTCCTCCAAAAGTTCTAAGCTTCTAATGTTTTATATAGCCCACTATGCATCAGCTAATCGCATGATAGCAACTAAATCTCCAAGTTATAGTTGTCAGCAAGCGCAAAAATTCATGTTCAGTAGATAAATATGAACAGGAACTTACAAGTCTCTCACTGATAGATTTGTGAACCAGATCCTTCAGTATGGAATGAACCTTGATCCACAGTTTAAGCATGAGATCAAGCTTTTTAATAGAATCTAACGAAATAGTTCACTAACGATAGCAGAACTAAAACAAAACGCATGGTCATTAACAAACAATTAGGAATTCTATAATTATCGAAATTTTTGATAAAAGTAACAAGTTTGAGCCTGATATTCTTGGAATTAGATACCATTTCTTACGGAACGCTAAGTATAATCCTCAGGGAAAAACAAAGGATGCTCCAATTTTGCTATTAATTTTTATTCAAAAAAATTGACATTAATTCGTATGCCAGAGAGAGCAACTTTAGATTGTAGTAATTGTTGGATTACGAAAATAGATTTGATAGAAACAGATCCATAACATTCAAGCAATGTATTGGCCAGGTGTAGAAAGTATGCATAGAGAGGAAGAGGAAAGAAATAGCAAACATACTGCTCGCTTAAGCATGAAAAGACCAGACAAAAGAGAAGGGGTTTTCAGATAGTAACATCAATGTCAATACTTGGAATCAGTCAGGGTTTTACTTTGGAGCCTTCTTATTTTAACTCCATAGGTAGGTCAATCATGTGACAAGGAGCAAAGAGAAGGATGAAGGATCAGTAAATGAACTGTAGTTTCTGATGGGAATGACTGATATGCACATGAATTCATACCGAATCTACAGCTGCCTAGGCGGGACCTCTGACTATCACTATAGTAGATTCAATGAGACAACGATAACATGCTCTGGCGCAATTAGATGTGGTTGATAGCCATCAGCTTCAGTTATTAGTTTTCGTACATTATCCACCAAATGATGCTTGTCAAATTATTACCTCTTCATAGCCTCTCAAAATTATATACTACATTACGCAACTTGGCCATCGTGAAGAAAACCATCTCGACGAACCAACTCAGTGTGTTACTTGAAGCTTTCATGCTCCTCGGAAAAAAACCCGTGGTTGTGGACTCTAAGAGAGAGTCACTGCATCCTGATGGCCACCGCAGCTTTAAGATAGAGCCCCAATTCCGACAGTCACTGCTCGTGAAGAAATCCATCCTGACGGCCACTACAGCTCTGAGAGAGAGTCGCAATCAATAAGATAAACAGTAATTTCAAGAAAGAATGATAGATCGCATCTTTAACTAAAAACAATAACCTTTATCGTCT
Source organism: Erythroxylum brevipes (assembly GCA_027479065.1). Lineage (NCBI taxonomy): Eukaryota > Viridiplantae > Streptophyta > Magnoliopsida > Malpighiales > Erythroxylaceae > Erythroxylum > Erythroxylum brevipes. Next base: position 30,731,500 of record JANIHY010000210.1, on the reverse strand, counting down.
TTTTAGTTATTTGCATGCTAACACAGATAGCTTGATTCCTCGACGAGGTAGACCCACAAAGCAAGTACCAGAGCTTTATCCAGAAAAGGAAGCGATGAGAGCTTAGGAGAGAAGACGGTAAAGAGTACAGAGTAAAGGTGAGAACCGTTTCGAGTTCTTAAGTTTTGATTTTTGAAACATCATCGTTTACACTCAACTAGTCGGTTCATACTAACCACGGTCGAACCAGCTGGTTTGATTCGATTTTTAAAATATTGATTATTTGAGACTTTTCCACCTGCCATATATGTACAGAATTATGTGTTGACTTATTTCTTTTTTGTGGAGAGAAGAGGCGGCCTTTACGACCATTCTTCAGAAATGCGCCATCGCTGGGCATGGGCATGGAGATAACCTACGCCTCCTCCAGCTCCCGCGATCTCTCTTCTCTTTCCTCCTCCTCCTCCGCCATGCCCACCTCTTCAACCTCAACTCGTCCAATTAAGATCATTCCGTTGCAACACCCCAATCCGGACTCTTCTGCCAGCTCCGTACCTTCTATGCCCGCCGTTTTTTTCTCCAGATGGACTTCTAAGATCAAAAGCCTCACTCCTGCTCAGTGGATCCAGACCTTCTTTCCTTGTTATCGTTGGTTGAGTACTTATAAATGGCGCGAGTTCCAGGTCGATCTTGTGGCCGGTACCACCGTTGCCATTATGCTCGTGCCGCAGGTGAATCCTCCACTCTCTTTCCAATATTTCCGAATCGTTGTTCGTCAACTATTTGCCTCCAAATTCAACGCAACAAAAATATTTATGATCCTTCTCTCAACCAAGTCACGACTGAAACACTATATCTTTCACTGTCCAATTCTTTTTCTTAGTCTTCTCTTACCGAGAAAAAACTGCGAAAGTGGAGCAGTCTGCAGTCTAATTGCTGTGCACTGGTTTTTCTCTTTCTTTTTCTTTCATATCAATCAGAGACGAGTACTATTTTCTTACCAATCAGTTCGTGTTGCCCCTATTTTCATTTGCTTGATTTTTCATGCATGTGTCGAGTCACTTAAGTGCGACTGATTGGCTTTGTCTCTTTTTAAAATTGGCGAATTTGGTCGGTTTGGTATTTCTGCCATTTTCTGCCTAGGGTATCTGGCGATGATTTGATTGATTTGTATTTCTTCTGTTTGAATTAGTGTCTTTTTGCTCGATTTTAGTGCTTGGAGTTTAGAGCTGTCCGCATTTGAGTAGCTGAAACTTTTACTCCAATCAGACTGCAGCAACCAGATATTGCTTTGTTATGATTTGCTGTTGTTCACTTTATTAAAAAATGATCCCATCTGTCTTTAGGTTGTAATTTGTGCTCGGAGGGATATATTGCAAAGTGGAATTTTGCTTTGCTATTTGGTGTCCTGTTCTGGTTTTCTTGTCCTACTCTTTTTCACGGCCGTCTATACATACCATTATACTCGCTTGTTGTTGTCATTTGCTACTTCTGCATTATTTCATTTTCCTACAGGTTTTATATCCTGTAGATTAATTGGTTGAATTATTGATCCTTAGGGTTTGTGGTTTGACTGTTGTAAATGAACAGGCGATGTCTTATGCCAAATTAGCTGGGCTTCATCCAATTTATGGATTATGTAAGTTCAGCGTAAAACTCCCTATAATAAAAAAAAAAGGAAAGAAAACAAGGGACGAAAGCTTCCTTTGGCTTTTTGCGAGAGTTGATGTTGGATTAACTGCTTGTAGTAGTTACTTTTATGTTTTTATTCTTTTAATCCTAGCATTTTTATCATCATTTGCGTTTTAATTCTGTAACTTTTATGTCGATTTTGCAAGGCAGACTGTGGTTTTGTGCCAGTTTTTGTGTATGCAATATTTGGGTCGTCTCGGCAGCTGGCAATAGGTCCAGTGGCATTGGTTTCTCTTCTTGTCTCCAATGTTTTGGGTGAAATTGTCAATCCGTCTACGGAATTATACACAGAGCTGGCAATATTACTAGCCCTTATGGTTGGAGTATTGGAATGCATTTTGGGGCTCCTGAGGTAACTTTGCTTGGTCTGATCCTCCAAAATCTGAACCATGTTCCTTATTCAGATCTTATCCTTTACAGTTATAATAGTTGGGATGTAAAGGAAATATTGTTCTTTATCATGTAGGCTTGGATGGATCATCCGCTTCATCAGCCATTCTGTAATTTCTGGTTTCACGACGGCTTCGGCCATTGTGATTGCTCTATCGCAAGCAAAATATTTTTTGGGATACGATATTGAGCGAAGCAGCAAAATTGTGCCTTTGATAAAAAGCATAATAGCTGGGGCAGATAAGGTAAGCTCAAACGGTAGATCCTCTATCACAACATGCATCTTACATGGCTATTCTCTCTCATTATATAGCATACAGCATGTCTTTTTAGTGAACTAGATGTGAAATAATTGGGTTTCATGCATGAAAGAAGGCTTCTATGCAGTTAAATATCCCAAAAAATAACACAGTTTAGGTAAATAGTCTCAACGTATAACTTTGTATGGTTCTTGTTAGTTGGAGACAAGGTCCAAAAGCTGACTAGAGGAGGGAGAAAAACTCTTCTACCATCTTTTTGATCATTTATCTTTTAAGTGAACAGAAATCTTTCCTGTATATGAGGGTGCCTATATTGATTGCTTTTGAACGTTAAGGATGTATGTTAGACGATGAGAATATGGGCAATAGATAAGAAATTCTCGGCAAGAAGTGTGAGTTTCATAATATGATCTTTTTTTCTTTTATTATACTGGAAATTGGAATTGATTTCTCTACTACTTCATTTCCTTCATATTACCTATCATTCATGACTTTTGAGATCTTTTTGGCTGATATCTGTCTTTGCTGTATTAACAAGCAGTTCTTATATATTTGGGCCTTAACTTCCTTTCTCATCCATATTTACCTAAAATTCCTAATATGCAATGATCAAGACAAGTTAAGTGTTTGTATGAGGCTTAATGTCACTAATTAATTAATTTCTTTAATGACAAGTGTTTTTGCTTTTGTAGTTTTCCTGGCCTCCTTTTGTGATGGGTTCTGGCATTCTTGCGATACTTCTTGTCATGAAACATTTGGTGCGTGCATCGTTCTTTGGTTTAGTTTTTCTTTTTCCTTTTTAGTGTATATTGGGGACTTTTTGGGTTGAGTTTGGCTATACAAGGGGTTGATCTCCTTTGCAATCCGTACCCAGTCTGCATTCCCGGGGATGTGCTTGGGCTATGCGAAGGGTTCTTCCACCTAAAATGTTGAGGAGGAGCACTTTTTTTTCTTTAGTTTAGTTCTTTGGTTAACTTTTCCTATTCAATGTTCAGGGAAAATCAAGGAAACATTTCAGGTTCCTTCGAGCTGCAGGTCCCCTCACAGGGGTTGTAGTTGGTACAACTTTGGTCAAAATTTTTCATCCCTCATCTATTTCTTTGGTAAGCAAAAGTGAAATGACCATACATTATTCATCTACACATTGAAGAACAGCAACTTTTCTTCCAAATAACTTTACTTTTCTTCCAAATAACTTTCAGCTCATGTTTATACTGATTGTAGAGTTAGTAGTAGGTGCAGTTTGGGTGAAAACTGAAAGAGATATTTGGTGTTGTAGGTGGGAGACATACCCCAGGGCCTCCCTGGCTTTTCTATTCCCAAAAGTTTTGAGTATGTGAAGTCCTTAATCCCGACAGCATTTCTTATTACAGGTGTGGCTGTATTGGTAAGATAAGTTACAAGGAGAATTCTGCTTGTTATATTTAAGATTGTAAACTGAGTTCTACTTCTCGGTTGAGTGACTGAAGCTTTAAAATTTATCTCTTAGGAATCTGTTGGGATTGCCAAAGCTTTGGCAGCTAAGAATGGATATGAGTTGGATTCAAGCCAAGAGGTATGCTTGTGAAGTGAAGGTGTCCTTGCGTTTTGATCATTGCTTTTAATAATAGGTGGAATTAGCTAATTCCACCTATTATTAACCAATTCATATATAATTGGTTTTCTGACAGAATTATTGAGATGCAAATAAATTGAAAAATAAATGAAATACTTGGGGAAAATGTTAAGATTTTGTGCATGCAAAGATCTATAAAGTTAATTTTGACTGAAGCAAAAATTTGCAAGAAACTTGAGCTACTTGTAATGTAAAAATGTCGGGGCGAACTATGCATCCCTTGAAAATATGTGGGTATTTTTTTAAATTGTTGTAGTTCCAACTGAAACTAACCCAACTGATATTTTGGTTCACTTTAACAGTTGTTTGGTCTTGGTTTATCCAATATCTTTGGTTCATTCTTCTCAGCCTACCCTTCAACAGGTGGGTGCAGATATTTTCATAAATAACCCCTGTTCTTCTTTTCATAATTTTACTTGTTTAAACTTGATGTGATGATAGGCTAATTTAGTAATGCCTTTGTTTCTGGAACCATCTTGTGCAGGCTCCTTTTCCAGGTCAGCTGTAAATAATGAAAGTGGTGCAAGAACTGGCTTATCTGGAATTGTAACCGGGATTATTATGGGCTGTTCTCTTTTATTCTTGACTCGAGTATTTGAATCCATACCCCAGGTTTGTTTTATTGACCTGCTAATGCATTAGTTTTGTATTTCAATGTAGGTACAATAGTTTATCTGTACTATGTTGTAAAACTTTTATTTTATCCAATTAATTCCAAATGTAAATGTCAAGACTTATTGTGGGTCTAGAAACTGTGGTTACAACATTGTTCCTTTGCTGATTTCTTACATTTTTAGTACAAGTTTCCTCTCAATGTGGAAACTCTCTCTCTTTGACTTTATCAACCTTTTCCATTTGCAGTGTGCTCTTGCTGCCATAGTGATATCTGCTGTGATGGGCCTGGTATGTAAGCTATACTTGGAACTCTTTATTGAATTACCTATTAACTTTATGCTTTCCATTGGATGGAATTTATTTATGATGTCATTTTCTTTCCAAAAATAGGCCTCCACATGAACCTGATAGTTTTACTGAATATATGTAGATTTGTGCATATGGACATTAATGTTAGGAATTAAGTAGCTGTATTGGTGAGAGATTCTATAGATAGGTCATCTTGTTTTTGTGTTGGTTTATCTGCAACCAGTGAGGACCGAGTGTGGTTCTTTTATTGTGTGACATAGTTTTTGATCAACTATGAGACTATCTTCTTCCTGCTATTTCAGTTTTGGAGTTCCTGTTTGGAGAAGATGCCTTTTTGGAAGTTCATATGTATCTTCTTCAAAACAGTAACAGAATGATTTTTTTAGTTGCACAGGTTTCAAATTGTTTAAGGCACTGTAATTTTCTAAAATCAACTGCGTACTGTTTCTTTGCTGTAAAGTGACATGTTATAGGGAAACACATCTTCTTTGCATCTACATTTCTTTTCATGGGCGTTTATGTTTTCAGGTGGACTACAAAGAGGCTTTCTTTTTATGGCGTGTAGATAAGAAAGATTTTATACTTTGGACCATTACTAGCATCGCTACGTTGTTCTTGAGTATAGAGATTGGCGTCCTGATTGGGGTAGGAACTTGAAAAAGCAGTTAACATGTAGTTAGATTCTACATGTTGTGTACAGCTCTACATATTTCAATTTATTCCAGTTCTTATTGATAGATGACTTAAGATATACCTTCATTATGTACTGACTATCTTATTTCTGATGCTCAATCTTTGTGATGAAATGAGTGTCATCGTAATGCTGGAAAGAGTTTGTTAACTTCTATGATTTATCTACAGGTTGGAGTATCACTTGCTTTTGTAATTCATGAATCAGCTAATCCACATATAGGTAAGTAGGATTTGTTGCATCTCAGTGCTTACACGCTAATAATAAGATTTATTCTATTTCATTTCTGTCGAGGGGTATCTTCATCATCTTATTTATGTGTAAACATCTTTATAATCTTCCGTTTTATGGTATCATCTGGATCATGATAGTGGTAACATATTTTCTGCTGAGTTATATTAACTGTTGTTTTTCTTTATCAACTTAATTTGTTTTAAGGATTTTTTCTGCTGAATTTTGAAAAGATTAGATCTTGCTAGAAATATATTCTGATTAAATAAGATAGTAGCAATATATTGGATATTTGCATACTCATGAGCTTGAATACAGTTCAACTTTTCTTCAAATTGTCATTCTGGTGAATATGAATTGCTGAAGATGTACTTGCTTACACCTTGATAATTGTTTCAAATACATTGCAGCTGTCTTGGGGCGCCTTCCTGGCACCACCGTGTACAGAAACATTCAACAGTATCCAGAAGCTTATACCTACAATGGAATTGTAATTGTTCGAATTGATGCTCCTATCTATTTCGCAAATATAAGCTTCATTAAAGACAGGTAAAGAAGTTTGACTACCTTAAATTAAGTCAATCAGTAAACAAAAACTTTCTTCATGCTTATGTGAAAATTGTGAAAAATATTTTTTTTAAAAGTTGGTTTGATTTTTAAGCCACTGGGGTTTATTTTGCAGACTAAGAGAGTATGAAGTTGATGTTGATAAATCTATCAAACGTGGACCCGAAGTTGAACGTATTTATTTTGTAATTCTAGAGATGGCACGTAAGTTTTACTGATCCTATGAGCATTGTTAGATCACACATATTACTGATGCATTTCTTCCTAAGCCCCTATGCTAGACTATAATTGGGAAACAAAACAAAACAAAAGAGCAACATGTATATGTGCACATTTAGGATCATTTTCCAGGTTCCTGGTTGTCACATTTCCGACAAATACAGCCAGTTTTCAACTTTGTGAACTCCAACCCATCCACTTTCTGGAAGAGCTCTAGTTTGATGAGCCCAAGAACTTAACCTACGGCCTATTTAATTCAGTGAACAAATAAAAATTATAATATTAACTTCTATGATCATTGGCAGACACTATAATTTCTTGTGCTCACTCACTTCCCCTGTAGTTTCTGAAGCAAAATTTTGTGCCTTACTTAATTTGAGTAGACCTTTTTCCTCTTTATTAAAGATTGGTTCACTTAATTGCAACTTCTGCGAACACATGTTTCCTGAGTGCAGCTGTTACGTATGTTGATTCAAGTGCTGTTCAAGCTTTAAAAGACTTGCATCACGAGTACAAATCTCGTGATATACAGGTTGAGTGTCTGATTTCGTAAATCACATCTTGCTACAAGCTGGCAGAAGTTTATATGGTCACAGAATGTATTGTCTGCTTATTTATTATTGCAGATTGCCATTTCTAATCCAAACAAAGAGGTTCTTCTGACCTTATCAAAAGCTGGTGTTGTAGAGCTTATTGGCAAAGAATGGTACTTCGTCAGAGTACACGATGCAGTTCAAGTGTGCCTTCAGCATGTTCAGAGTTTAAACCAAATGCCTAAAGATTCAGATACTTTACCTGATAATAAAATATCTTTCTTCCAGAGAATGTTGAAACAGAGAGAGGAAGATTCAGTACTGGCTGCATTGGAGTCAGGTGATAGAAAACTTTTAACTTCTAAGAATTCTAGCCCCGAATCGGAGCCATTATTGAATCGAAAGCCCTGAGATTCAGTTCTTTTGAAAAATGTATAAAGCCAAGTTTTTTGTAGTTAGTGCATACATACATAAATACTGATTTTTCTAGCAGTGAAAGGTATTATTGATTCATGTATGTATCATTCAAAGAAATACACATCCTTGACTGCTCACAGTACATTGGTATAGCTAATTTAATCTGTGGATAACATGATAATTAATTTGATTAGTGGATAACATCATTGTTTATTTAAAAATGTTTAGTAAAATTAACTGTTGAATATTAATTGTTTATGTATGTAGAATGACTTATAAAGGTATAATTAAAAAAAAAATTAATAAGATCAGGAGTATTTAATCTTAGTTTTTTTTAGTATTCTCGTAAGAATTTAGATAGATTAAAAGAAGTTAACACTATTATTTTAAAGTTAAAGGAAGATGTATATAATGAGATGATAACTTTTTTGTATATTTTGATGCATTTTGATATTAATTTAATTTTAAAAATTAAAAATTTAAATAATAAACTTCTTATCTTTATATCTATTTTTATTTATTTTTATCTCTTTGAATAATTTGTAATAATTTTTAGATATAATAATTTTTTAATTATTTCATTTCTTTAGAGACAAATGTTCCTAATATAAGTATTTTCAAAATTAACAGATTGAGTTTAATCTGTCATTTAATTAACTAATTATTAAATATAATTATTAGTGGTTTGATATAGTTAAATAATTAAAATCTTTCAATTTAAAAAAACGATAAGTCATTTATTAAACAAGCCCATAATGTTTCTTCCTTTTTTACAATTTAATATTACTGTGACAAAAAAGTTAACTGGTCAGCTGGGAGACAAAAACTTGCAAAAAGTTGGGAAACAAGAACAAAGATGAGATAAATACGTAATTTAAGAAACTCTAGGCTAGGCGATGTAAATGTTCACGTGGATTGTAAGGAAACCCATATCGTTAAGCGATACAAACTCCTCCCATTCAAGGAGGTACAAATATGATATTGATAAAACTTTTCAAACTGCCTTAAACTAATGAGTAAGGAAAACAAAGCGAGCGGTGGGAGCCGCTCGCAGCGCTGTCAACAATGAGTGCGCACGAATATTTGGAGGGGTAATAGGCTGGCTCGAGCGTAGACGCTGCTTACTTTTGCAGAACTCGCTTGAGCGGGCCTCCCTTGTGGACCCATCCCCCAATGCGAAGATATTAAATTATTTGTCTGCCAAATAACGGAGTAATCGTTTGCAAGTTGTGATTCTTTAAAATGATGAGCTCCTTCGTTGGAGTCAGTACTTTTTCCAAGACCTTAACATGTTGCGTGGGTCCCAAGGAGTCGGAAGAAAGTATACTAGAATCTGTCAGAAATCGTTTAAGAATCGTAGAAAACTAGGTGAAATTATGAAGCATTGAATTTTTCGGTTAACGATAAAATTCTCTCTTTTCGTTCTTGTGCATAAATGGTTATTTTAAGGAGTTTAGATGTTTTTGTCAATGTTTACTCTATTTTATATAAATTTTATATAAATAAATGTGTAATATGTATAAATAAATGATTAAAATTTATGAGATAAAATAAAATATTATAATATTAAACAAAAGATTATTGTCTCCATTTTTAGTACAATTAGGATTGAGACTCTATCTATTGGATTTGATGGTGTAGATATTAACCTAAGCGTAACTTCCTCTCCATTTATTTGGGACGTATTTCTCTGTTTTAAAATATCCTAGCTCTCCTATTTCCTTTGCATCTAAACCATCCATTGACCTCAATGGATGGTGGTTCAGTCGAATTCTGGCTGAACGGTACGTTGCCGTTTGGATCCATGAGTCGGTTGCTTCACGTAAGAGTTTCGGTGTGAAGTCCCTGCAAAACAAAGAAGGCACGTCGGGGGTTGTGTGCCGATTAGCCCATCCGAAGCTCAAGTCAATCTTTTGGTGAAGGTCAGGTTGATAAAAGCAGAGAAAACTAGGTTATGATTGCATACTTCTTTTACGGTGGATTTATACCTTATATATGGAGCAGTAGCTAGGTTTAGGTCTTTACGTGTGCATGGAGGTCTCTCATGCGGACGGGCTGAGGAGAGCGTGGATTGAGCTTGGGCTTGACATAGCCATTAGGTAGGAGATTGATCTTTGAAGAATGGACCGATCGGCCCACTGGTCGTTTTGACTGGGTCCGGGCTCAGAACCGCCGACCCGACCAGGTTGTTATATTTGTGTAACAGTCAAGACAAAAACTAAATCAACAGTTTTTTTCAATTGTAAACCAATGATGTAATGATTTAAACTTGAACACTTTAAACTACTTAGTTTGCACAATTCGGTGGTTTAAGTGATTTGTAGTTAGTCTAAGAAATAACTTGTCCTTCCTTACAATTAACACATGTTCCATTATAAGAATATGCATATATTGCTTTTATAAATGCTAGTAAATGTTGCTTCTATATTTTGAACACTTAACCTTTCTGATCTTAATTAGACATTATTGGATTCAAAGAGTAGTCTATTATTACTTTGAATTGCCGATCTCTTTAAATAAATTTTTATAAAGTTTTTAGTCCACTAATAAGTATTCTTGCTCTATATATTACAGGATTCTTTATTTCAGTGGATGTTTGCACCAAAATAGATGACAAGTGGAATAACATTTTGCTTAGTCTTTTCCTTCCCTCGTCCAGGCAACGGGTGCCTCTTCTCATAACCTGCACATGCCCATGCCAATGAGTACGAACAAGAAAGGCAAAGCTCACAATATTAGTAATTAAAAAAGAAATTAATGTTCTATCTACTAAGGTTTAAGTGCAAAAGGTAATACATATATTACAGCCTTTTGATATTACTTGCAAGACTTAGCTGGTCTGAACTCAGATTTGACTAAAAAGTGCAGGCATTAAGTTGATATTCTTTTAAACTGCTTTAAAATTATAGTTTCTTGGGTAAAAAGTATTGAAGTTATACATACAAGGGAAAATCTTTCTTTGTCACGAAGTCATGTTGGCGTTATCAAATTCGACAAGAATTTCCATTATGAAATGTGCAATATTGCTAATCAAATTATCTTGATTCAGGCTACTCTTTTAAATGAATTCGTAATAATTACTGTCATTAATTTAAATATTGGAATACCTGTAAACATGTTTTATTTTTTGTTTAACTATATAATTGAATCTATAATATAAATCTCCCAAAATGTTGAAAACTATTTTACTAATTAGGAAGTGTATTTTGTCTATAGTCATTACGTATATAAAACCATAAAAAAAACATAGTACTTTGGCCCCGATTTACCACCAAGGAGCAAGAACTCATAGAGGTGAAGAGATCCTTCAATGATTGGAAGCTGACACACAGAAAGAATAGCTTAAGACTGCTTATAGAGCCTATCCTACATCCTTTGCAGTTAACCAACCGATCTATCATTCACGAACATATCTTGTCCCACCAATCTATTCTCCACCTACATATCCTGAAGAAGTTTACAGTATTCTTGATGAGAGTGAGTAAGGAATGATTCATAAGCTATGAATACATTACCAAGCAACCTTATTCATCTTTCTTCAACCCTTTCTATAGCTAATCATCCTTCTAGTGTGAAACGTATTTTATCTAATAGTATAAAATACCTTGTAGAAATAATCCATCTCCTTGAAGGAAATCGTGTTTCTAATACTTATTTACCTTTGCTTAGCCCTCACAGTATATATTCTCATGATCGTTCTTTGACAAATAGTACACGCATTATCGTCTCCATACATCGTCCCAAAGTAAAATAAATTATCCAAAGTTTTCGATTAGAATAGTGTAGTTTGCAAGCAACTTTAATATAATAGTACGTGAAGCTCGAGATCCCAAAGGAGCTCATCTCTCTTTGGAGAGAGTAAAACCATACTTACATGTTGGGGTTATTCGTCTTGTTCTCACCCTGCATAAAAGAAAGGAAATACCTGCTACAGTCAAGATATCTCTTCTAGACACTGTTTACATAACATACCAAAATGCACTACTAGGTACCCTATTGACAACTTTCAACAATGGAAATGTCATCTTCACCATCGCCACTGATTTCAATATCAGGCTAGATGATCTCACTTTGTCTTAACAACTCCAAGTTCATATCCAAATTACTAGAGCAGAGCAAGATCCTATAGCTATTAAGGCTACTCTTCACCACCAGATGATCTACCATTTGCAGAATCATGTTGTAGATCTCAAGTTCCCGAATTCTACCTCAGATACTTTGTATATGGTAGTAAATAGAGCTCATGATCAAACTACCATCATCCAGATCCCAAAGCAGTTACCACTAGTGGAACTTGAAAATTTTATGCTTATTGAATGAATCACTAATTACCAAAAAGTGTTTCATGCCCCTCACAAGCATTCCTTTCACACCACCACTCCACCTATTCTCAATACCTTATGAGATAGAATTGTAAAATCCATCTACACCAAGCCCAGTGAAGATCAACCTAGGCCCTCTCATATATCAGGCCCTGTCCTGATGATTTTACCTGTGTTCTCATATAAAGAAGGCAAAGATGGACCTCTGATCCATTATTTCAAATTAGATGGAGAACTCGTTTATGTTAGTCATCATCGTGGATATTTTGTTTATGATGTAGATCCCTCTATGTGTGAACCAGATTGTGAAGTATGTATGAACCCTAATTTAGATGTTGATTATGATGAGCTTTATAATCAATGATAAAGTAAGAAGAAAAACATAAGAAAGGAGATTTATAATTGTCAGCCTACTTAACAATTTCACTATCAACATAAAGTTGATAATGATGATTCTGAACCTTGGATTGAGAATCTAAGACCAAGACCAAGACCCAAAAGTATTTGTGAAATACTTAACACTGTTGATAAGGAAAATTTGACCTATCGAGAGTCAATTTCCAAACATCCTCAACTAATTATTCCTTATATTCCAATTATTCCTACTCCAACCATTCCCTGCATGATGGTTAATCCTTATGAGAAAGATTTTCCTCCCCTAGAGAGACATGTAAATGACCAACAAAGGTTCTGGCATGAGTGCTCATGAAACAATACTTTCAAATCTTGTTAATGATCCTCTCAATTGTCAGACTGATAATGTTTTGAACCAGAACAAAGTCCTTCATCAAATTAATTCCAAACTTGATGGTTTGACTTAACAAACATAAGCAACTCACCAATGAGTTGATACAGTCTCTACAGAGATCTAGAAATTGTATAAATCTTGCAAAGCTCAAATGACCCATCTTGATGTAACTCTTCAACACTATGTTGATACTCAGTATTTTGGCCCTGATTTTACCACCAAGGAGCAAGAACTCAGAAAGGTGAAAGAGATCCTTCAATGAATGGAAACTGACATGAATAAAGAATAGTCTAAGACTATTTATGTAGCCTATCCTACAGCCTTTCTAGTTAACCAATCGATCTATCCTTCACCAACATATCATATTCCACCAATCTATTGTCCACTTACATACCCTAAAGAGGTTGACTATGAAAAGGTATTCAACTTTAATTATCCTTTGATCAGTCAGTATACCCATCCTAGCACCACTAAGTCCAAATTGACCAAATCCAAACCTAAGGTTGAAAAGTCTTCTGAACCTTCACCTTCATACGCTAAACTACTGATCCATGGACTAAACCAGTTGATCCATGGAATAAACCCTTACAGATCCACACTTCACCATCTTCTCCACCAAAACCACATCATTCCCAATATACCGACAAAGAAAAAGCTCCTCAGACAAAGTTCATAGCAACTCTTGAACCAACATCTTCGCACTAGCATCTATTACTAATATATCCGATGAAGAATGCCCCTTTGAGCATTATAGCATCTTTAAGCAATCATCTGCAATAGTTGAACCATCTGAAGTGTCTAAATCATCTTTAGATGAATCTACATAGTTTGTTGACTTCATGGATCTAGCTCAAGTCATGATGGCTATGCTTGAACCTGCAAAAGTTAAACCGGAAATCAGTAAAGTTGAGTATATAATAATTGAATCTTTTAGACCTTTGCCACCACCGACTAGAACTACTTCTAGAACATAGTTTACATTCGATGATCTTCCACCTAGAAAATGAAGAGAGCGTCTCCATAAATTTGGCACTTAGATTGATTAGTAAATGACTCGACCAAATAATCCTTTAAAAAATATTTTGTCTGAGTTTACTGCTCATTTTACTAATACATTATGAGAATGGTGGCAAAGTCTTAATGAATATCGCAAACTTCAGTTCATACAAGTGACACCTACTGGATTACTTCATAGAGTAATTCATAAAGAGTTCATTGGTGAATTTTAGCTAATTAAAAAATAGGTCAAACAAGAATATTTTGAGATAAAGTGTTATTCTTTGGATAGAAAAGATTTACAAAAGCATTTTTAGTGTATGATGGAATGCTATTATCTACTCAATGGTTTCAACGATGTTACTCTCTGTTATACATTTATTTCCTCTCTTCCAGAAGAATTACAACCTAAGTTACAAAGGACCATTATTGCACTTCTAAGAGATATGAAAAATATATCTCTTAGATAAATCTATCAACTCGCCTTGGTTTTTGTTGATAAGTTATATTATCAACAAATGTTTTTTTAAAACATGATTAGTCGTCTGTTAAATAAAGCGTGCAAAAGTCCATATTTGACAATCAAGAGAAAAGATTGTGAGTGCCATATGAAAAAGAAACGTCATCATAGGAAAATCTCCAACAAAAAGTTCCACAGATCTAATATGTCTCCTAAAGAAGGTTACAAGCCCTTCAGAAGAAAGAAACGTTGATGATTTGTCCATTTCTTCAAAAGGAGAAAACCTCAAGGAAAGCCACCAGATCGTTGTTTTCTATATGGCAAATCGGGACATTATGCTCGTCAATTTCCTAATAAGACAAAAAGAGATATCAAACTCTTGGATTCCATTGAAACTATTATGCCGATCCATGATGATTATGAAAGCATTAAAGATCTCATTAAAGAACAATCTAGTGAGGACGAAGACACAAAGTTTGTTGTTTCATTTGATTCCTCTAATGAGATGATGACTCCTTTGATATCTCCATTTCTTAAGATGACAAACTCTACATGTTACAACAATAATAACCGTGTCTCAAGCTTGTCCCCCAGCTTATTTCTCATCCTTATGTTCAAACCAGTTACTTTTTCGATACAAATATGATAAACCCTTTAAGGCTATTGGGTATATGAATACTGGATCATGTAGAAGAAGCATTATTGAGCCCAGCATTTTACCTCCTGATGCATGGAGTTCCCATGATGAGTATTTCATTCTTGTTAATGGAAAATTTTTCAAGATCAGGCTTATTACTAAAAGGAAAATAGGGATTTGTTTCTTCCTTGATTATGTATTATGGATTAAGCTTCTTGGCAGCAATCTCGCAAATATTCTTATTGGAATGGATGTCTATTATCAGGCATCTCCACTACAGATTCTACCCATAGGAATCAAATGTGGTGCCAACTTCAGTTATGACACTGGCATCAGGAATGTGTTTGAGCTTACTCAAGGATCACCACCGTGTGAAGCCCTGAAAGATCAATTTTTGGACTTCTGTCCTGAGTCTCATACACAGTTCTCTCATTCCATTCCTTTATGGAAGAATCTTGATTTCTTCATCCGTCTTCCTTTCAAGAAGAACGAAGACATCAATCTACCAAGGCTACTTATCTGGGTATGAACCTTGATGATTTGAAACTCACGTAAGAAGAATGTACAATCCTTGCCAAAGAAGGACTAAATGAACCCACTAAATCTAATTGAGTTTGTCAGGACTTTTATCTCATCAAAAGTTCTGAACAAAAATGAAGAAAAAAGAGGTTAGTCATTGACTATAAACCTCTAAATGCTTTCCTATAGGATGATAAATTCTCACTGTCAAAGATTAGTATGCAGGTAATATTTCTAAAGGAAGCTACCATCTTCTCCAAGTTTGATCTCAAAGCAGGATTTTGGCAACTTGGAAACCAATGGATTGTTATGTCGTTTAGACTCAAGGTTGCCCCTTCACTATTTCAACAAGCTATGATAAAGGTTTATGAGTCCATTATCTACAGTGCTTTGATCTATATTGATGATATCTTGTTATACTCTAAAACCCATTAAGAACATCAGGCTTTACTCCAATCCTTCTCTGATCTCATTAAGCAATATAGAATTATGCTCTCAGCAAAGAAGAGCCAAATCGAAAAAGCCCAAATAGAATTCTTGGGTATGCATTTCTACAATGGATTTTATCAACCTAGTCTACATATTTCCAATAAACTACTGCATTTTCCTAATGACAATCTCGCAACCAAACTAATGTAATAAGTCCTTGGAATTTTCAACTATATCAGAGATTTCATCCTTCATGTGGCTAATTATATATCGTCCCTATCAAAGTTGCCACAAAAGAATCCTCCACTGTGGGGAAAAAAGCAAACCAGAGTTATACAATATTTAAAGCAAACCTATCAACATCTACTAGCTTTGAAGATTCCTGATAAAGATTAGTGCATTCTGCAGATAGACACAAGTAACTATTACTAGGGTGTTGTTCTCATTGAAGAAATTGACGAAAACCGACACTATTGTGGTCATGCAAATGGACAACTTAAAAAATTAGAAAAGTACTATCATGTAAGCTATAAAGAGATATTGGAGGTCAAAAAAGGAATTGAAAAGTTTAGTTTCCACCTCAACCTATATCATTTTATCATTGAAATGGATAACACAACTTTTCCTAAGATTCTTAAGCCAAACGAGAAGACCCTACCAGACAGCCAATTGCTTCAATGGCAATAATGGTTCTCATGCCATAAATTTACCATTTGCTATATCAAATATCATCATAATAACCTTGCAGACTTTCTCTTTTAACCTACCAAAGAAATTTAGTTAATCTATCCTCTTCTCTCTACCACAATCTCTCTCCTCTTTCCAATTATGGAATTTCTTCAACATGCAAAAACTCACAAATCCTTTCCTTCTCTATCACCAAACCCTGTAACTACCTTAAAAGAGGTTTTTTCTCTTCTTTGCCAGAGTCTGTTCTACTATCTCCATCTAATCCTTATCAATCTCAATATTCCTCCTCATCCTTCCTATTTTGATTTTGCCACACCATATCATGTCAGGTATCATCTTTATGATACTCTTTTTAAACCAACATTCTGGCATCTATAGGCCTTATTTGCCTAATATGCTTATCCAATTTCTCTTTCTCCTCTCAATGTTTACAGACATCTCTCTGATCCTACAAAGGCCAAGTCTATTCTTTGGACCTTCCTTGAATGTTTCCAACCTTTATCAAAATGGAGTATTCAAATGTCTAAAATTCTGAATCAATACCGGTTATGGGATACTCCCTTGACATACCACAAGGCCTATGCAATCTTCATCATCCATCGCCCCTACTGCTTAACCATATCTGGTTATCTCTGCACTCTGAATCATGTGCAATAGTAGTGTATCACTGTTGATTGGCTACCAATCATACTCAATTGATAACAAAATTGCATTCCTTTCTCGATTGTCTTAATTAGTATCCTCGAACAATTCCATCTCCGATATATTCCTCTTCATGTCCCTATCCAGGAGATTTTACTCGTCCAAAGACTATATCTCCTTATGTTGGATATTGGACTTCAATGGACCATTTTACCTTTACTGGATTTAACATTATGGCTAGAGAGGTGTCATATCCTCCTAAAGAAAGCATTGCACCATCCAGGTCTTCCAATAAACCCAGTTTGTTTTTTGGCCCATTTCAAAATGCTCCAAGCCCATGACCTCCATCTTGGACTGAGATAGACATCGCCTAATTTATCAAAACCATGGAACAACTTGATGATGACATGGAGTTGATAGATGATTTTGGCAATGATAGCAGTGGCTCACAATCTCTCTCCGCTCCTCTTTAAGTTATTGGTTCTTCTCTTGTAAGAGAATTTTTGGGGTCCACATCTTCTTTAAAAATTCTCTCTTATCTCTTAGGAATATTTGGAACCCTTGTGTTTCCTACTTTTTACTATTTGTTTTTTAAAAGTTGTGGGAATGATTGTACCTAAGGAATATTTTCCTTAACGTTGTTTGTTTTTATTCCCTTACTTACTCTATAAAGGCAAGGCTTCTCTTTTGTTGTAATCAGACTAGAAAAGCTTGAGAGACTGGATTATAATCAAACCTAAGAGTTTGATCAATCAAAAATATTGTGTGGCTTCTTTCTATGGCTTCTCTCTAAGTTCTCCCTCTCTTGAAAACTTGATTCTTGAATAATGTAGTGTTGATCATACAGAAAGATAAGTATGCTCTACACTTGCCTCTTCATAAGGATCTTGTGTATTAGAGAGTCTTAGACCATAGATCCTATTTGAGGTCATTAAAACGCGGGGAGATTGGAAGTGTAAAATTCCTAAAAAGCAAGCCTTGATACTTGGTGCTTGCAGAGAGAAAGGGCGTGTGTGTCTCGGTCAGCATACCTAGAATTTACACTGATCTTGCTTTGTTTTCTATAATCTCTAATGAATGAGTTGCTCTTAAGCATGAGATCTAGTATTTTCCGAGCCCTCTGACCAAGGGTACCCGGTATGGCAAGAAAACCCTACCAGACAGCCAATTGCTTCGATGGCAAGAATGGTTCTCACGCTATAAATTCACCATTTGCCATGTCAAATGTCATCATAATATCCTTGTAGACTTTCTCTCTTGACCTACCAAAGAAATTCAATTAATCTCTCCTCTTCTCTCTAACATAATCCCTCTCCTCTTTCCAATTATGGAATTTCCTCAGTATGCAAAAACTCACAAATCCTTTCCTCCTTTGTCATCAAACCCTCAAACTACCTTAGAAGAGGTTTTTTCTTTTTTCCATCAAAGTTTGTTCTACTATCTCCATCTAATTTTTATCAATCTCAATAGATGAATATTTCTCAATTGTACACTTCTTAATTTATTGTAGTTCTTTGTTCATTGATTGTTAATATTTAACACATCATTTTACTTCATTTTTTATGATATCAACTTATTATTTATTTTTTACTATTCTTTTTTCTATTTTTCATTAAAAAATTTAAGGTTAATAATATTACTTCACAACAAGAATAGATTACCATACTATATCGACTGGTATGAAAATGATATGGTAATCAATAATACCATACTAATTCACGATATTAGTTGATATTCAAAATATTAGTATCGTAGCAAATAGACTTGCATATTAAAAATTTATAGGACCAAATTGTGAAAAACAAAAACTTAAATCTATTAACTCTAACTCTAAGCAATAATATAACAATGTAGCATAGCATTAGAGCAGTTGCTGACTCCCTTTCCCTTTCCCTTTCCCTTTCACTCTCAGTTCTTAGCCTATGCCTCTTTAACTATTAGCTCTTAACACAGTAGTTACCCACTCAGTTGTTTGCTCTCACTATCTCCATCTCTCAAGCTTGCTCTCTTTCATAATCTATCATCGTCCTTCTCTTACTAACTTGTGCTCCAGCCTTACCTCCAACTTTATCATCATTGCCAACTCTTGCTAGGCAATCACACGCTTCAGCTCTGCCACTGCCAACTCTAAAGTCTATCACAACATTGTTGGCTCCTTACTCCACCTGGTTTGTTACTTGTTTAGTTTTATTCTCTATAGAGAATTAATGATTAATTTTATATAATATTTGTTACTTTGTCTACATAATGACTAATGACTTCCTAATGGTTATATATATAATGTTTTTTATATAATTATATTAATTATTTGTTTGTGTTTTATGGAATTGAATTATGAAAGATATAAAAGACCTTATTTTTTACATTGCATTTGAATACTTAATGGCAATTTGAACTTTAAAATTCAATCATATTGAAATGTCATTTGGAATACCATATAGTATAAAAAGGTTATTTACAAACTATTTGCTTGATAATACAATATTTATAAATTTATCGAAAACTTTAGCTAGTCTAAAATTTGAAAAATAATTGTGAGTAAGTATACAATTTTGGTGATTTTAAGTTTTCATATACAATATATTTAATTAGTTGAGTTTAAGAATTTACAAAAGGAAAAACAAATAGATCAATTTATTATATTTTATTTCCAATAATAAGTAAGAATTATATGTAAATGAATTATTTAACATGTATCATATGGTTCCAAGATAAGATAATGTTACTTCATCTATTTGGTGTAGTTAACTTATTATAAGTTAACAAACATGTCATTGAGAAGATTTAATTTTATTAACTATATCAATATGCTATAAGTAAATTAACTTTCATATGCAATAAATTTTATTTTGATATGAAATTATTAGTTTAACTTTGACAAATGTCTTTATATATTTTATAGATAAATAGAAAGAAGGTTAAGTACTCCTAATAATTATGCCCCTATAGGTTTAGGAAGATTCGATGATCTAGCTCGGGTTCATACTATATAGATTCCTGGAATGAAGAATCATAATATTTTTTTGTATTGCAATTAATATTTAAAAGGTGAGGGAATCTCTATATTTAAGAAGCATTTAGTTGGGATCGAAGGTGATGTAAAGTCTTATAAAAGTGTTATTCATGACATGAAATGAAAAATGAAAACTTTACTTGAAGAATATCAACATGAGAAAGACATGTGACAAAAACTGAACTATGAAATTAGTAGTAAAAGTTCTTTTTGTGATGGTCAAGATGATACTGTGTTA
Source organism: Erythroxylum brevipes (assembly GCA_027479065.1). Lineage (NCBI taxonomy): Eukaryota > Viridiplantae > Streptophyta > Magnoliopsida > Malpighiales > Erythroxylaceae > Erythroxylum > Erythroxylum brevipes. The sequence goes on along the minus strand of JANIHY010000210.1, from coordinate 30,711,288 downwards.
TGTTGAAGGTAGTATTCCTATCCAAAAAGAAGATATTATTACACTTTATGTGAGGAAGAGAAGAAGACATGTATCTAAAGAACCATCTCATAATGTGGATATGGCAATGGCAAGGTGGTGGTAAAATACTAGCGTATCATTTAATAATGCTAAGTCTTATTATTACCAGCCTATGATAGATGTTATTACCTTTTACGGTCCAAAGTATAAAGCTCCCTCAATTGATAACTACAAGGGTAATCTTTTAAGCAATTATGTTTATAAAATAAAAAGGTATTTTGATAAAAGAAGAATGATTTAGACAACTTATAAATGTTCAATCATATATGATAGATGGAAAAATAGAAGACAAAAGCTATTAACAAATTTTTTTACTCTGCTAATAAGATGATGTTTTCGAAGTCCATCAATGCCTCTAGTCTGTTATAAATATTGATATCCCATTTTAGATATTTAATGAAGTTATGAATGAAGTTAGGCCTAAACATATTGTACAGTTCATGATTGACAATGATTATACTTATAAAGCAACTGAAAAAAGTTTGTAAAGAAAGTATAATTTTTTTTATTGGTCTCCTTGGGTTGCTCATTTTATTGACTTGATGTTGGAAAATATAAAAGATCCTAGATACTTTGTTATCTTTGATGAAACTATGTAGAAAGCAAGAAATTTAACCAAATTCTTTTATAATCATGTATCGGTCCTGAATTTGATCAGAAAGGATTTCACAAATAATAAGAATCTTGGTCATCTTGCTATCACAAGATTTGTGACTAATTTTTTATTATTTTAGTGATTTATTCTAATAAAAAAAGAAGTTGAGACAAATGTTTACAAGTGATAGGTAAGTTGCGTCTCATTATATCAGATTTGTTGTTGAAATAGATGTTTCTAGAATGTTATATTTGAAGATCATGAATTTTAATCTCAATGTCAACTTTTTATTTGAGTTTGTGAGGCTTTGGTGAGAGTATTTCGTCTGACTAATAATGACAAGAAGACAATAATGAGTTACTTTTATAATGTCATGGAGAGTGTTATTAACTATCATAAAAATTGTTACACATGAGATAATACAAGAGCTCTTTAGCTTACAAATAGAGTTATACAAGGATGTGTTTGGTGATTTTGGGATATCTATTGCGTTTCGTCAAAGAAGTATATATTTCTTAACTTTTGTTACTTGTTGGAAATTAATCATCACCTTATTTTGTTTATAAGGTTACTTTTATTTTCTTATATATAGTTGCTTAATAGAACCTGTTGGGCCCCGATTCGCATTAAGCGTGTGTTAATTTATTTTTGAGGTTTAATTTGAAATTTTCTTTTAGTTGGAATAAATTGAGGTTTATAGTGATTAGAGGGATGGAAGTAAATGTGGGAT
>JANIHY010000210.1:30543917-30557824 GCA_027479065.1 Erythroxylum brevipes | reverse complement strand
TGTTGGATGTCGCGGTATAACCCGCAAACACACGCCGCAGTATAACCTGCAAACACCTACGGGTGGGGTGTGGGGTCCAACACTGCATATGCCTCAGAATACATCTTTGAGGCTTCAAGACGCTTCTCCTCAAAGATGAGATGCCTCGTAGCATCATCCATTGTCTTAATGTTCTCATTATGAGTTAGGTGCATCTTTATATGCTCCCAACTCTAAGGTATTGAACGAATCACAGCTTGTATTTTTTGGTCATTAGAAAGCTTATGATCAACATCACGTAACTCACTTACCATGTTGGGCATTTGCCTCAGATGTTTTTGCATTATATCATCTAGACGCTTCTTATAATTATCAAACTTAATTGTAAGTGACCTCACTTTAGTCACTAAAACACCTCTAAAATGAGTAGCCACTAAAGACTACATGTCCTTTGCAGTTTTGAATTTAAGGGACTCTTACATGATATCATTATCCATGCTATTCAGCAACGTGATGTGAGCTAAAGAGTTCTTCTCACGGTCCCTCTTATGCTAGGCCATATTGCCCTCCTCAGGAACTTCAATGATTAGATTTAATGGTTCAAAAGCCTCTTGCTCCTCCAGTATATATGGATTTTCATATTCTAGATTTCATAATTGTCACCATTAAGTTTCTCACCCCTTTTGAGTTCAACAACAATATTCTTTAAAGTAGTAGCCATTTTTCTTTTTGTTTAAAACACTAAGTTTCTACAATAAGAAATAAATATTTATGCATATTAATATCATATTAATTGTTCATAGAGTAAATAATTCGATCACAATTGCTTATGAAATCAAAAGTCCACTAATGCATTCAATCATCATTCATACAACAATCAAATCCTAATTACTTTACTATAGACGAATTCCTATATGATGTACATGTAAACATATTACATAAAAAACAAGACTTTGTTCTTATAAACAAACATATTGTATTAAATGCGCTACAACTTATGAATAGGCTATAGGTAATTAAACCTATGCAGAAATGAGTTCACAATTTTGTGTGACATAGTTCGCAAAGCTCGATGTACAATAGCTCTTACTATTTCCACTGGAAGACCTATAGGATACAAAGTCCTAATCAACTCCCTTCTATGTGTTTCTTTAATAAATGTCGTCACTAACAAACTATAAGTCTTCTCATTAGGCATATTATTCCAAAGCATTTGTAACAGTTCGCCTTGAGGTTGAGGTAATATTGCAAGCAAAGTCATGTACTTTACTTCAACATCTATATAAGCTCGATAACCTTTAAACCATAATTCTTGCATGATGTTATTAACTGAAATAACATGTTGTGTTAGACCGTCTCCAGGCATTAAATGCATGTTAACTAATTTTACATACATACTGCCAATGCATCTCTTCTATGCCTCACATCGAATAAGGTTAAGCGTCCGTTTAATAATAGGCATCTTCCTGAAAAAAAATTTTCAGAAATCAGAAGAATGCACAAAATAGCAAATTATTTTGTCTAACTCATAGCGAACTCATGCTCATATTATGGAAACAATTCAATTCTATTAGTAATTTATTTAACTAATCAAACTATGCTATTAATATCTAATCAATTAGAAACTTATTTCTAATCTAATCATACTCAAATATGAATAATTCAAATTGAATTAGAAACTTATTTCCAATTTAAATTATAATTAAACTAATCAATTTATCTTGGTTTAATTAGAAACTAATTTCTAATGAAATTCCTTTCTAAATTCAACTAAACAAATTAGTTTTGATTTTAATTAGAAAACATATGTCTAATTTTAATTCAACAAAAATAACACAATTAGAAAACTCATTTCTTATTTTGTTGGTTTTAGAAACTTATTTCTAAGTTTATTTTAACTAACTAAATTAGTTTACTTGTATTAAAAAATAATTTAGCTAACTTAATTAGTTTGTGTAAATTAGAAAATGTATTTCTAATTCTTTATGTTACATTTAATTTAAAAACATATAAAAAAAACTATTTGTTAAGTCTTTTGTCTTATTATACATATATTACTTCATTAAACATATAAGCATAATAACACAAAAAAGTTATTTAAGTTTCATAAGCAGTAGCCATTCAACTTTTCTCTATGCAACTTTTAAGAAAGGCCACGTGCCTCTGGGTTGTTGAGAAGGAAGAAGAGTCTTCTTCCTGCAGTGCTGTTGCTGGTCTTTTTTTGTTACTTCTTCTTTCTTCTTTTGTTTTGTCCTTCTCTTGTTACTTCTGTCTCTTAGTTACAAAAACATGTAACCCATATTGGTTCCACAAATAGCATAGTGTGTGTTTTTATATTGTTGAATGTAAAAGTTTTTTTTTATTTTAGAGAGAGAAGTACCGAGAGGAACAAAAAAATAACAAAACAAACACAAATCTTGTACATTACAAGAAGACAATTGTATAAGATAACTTCTAATAACAGTGCAAAACTTGATGACAAATTCATATAATTATGCACAAATAATCAATAGCCAAAGCTTAACACAAATTCTTATATCTTGATATTAGCATGCAAAATAAAACCACCTTTTGGCTTTGATAACAATGTTAGTAAATATATAATATCAAACATCATCACGTAGATTATGTTAATCAGGATTATTTCATATACATATTAAACAAAAAAATATGTACTTGAATTCTTGTTATTGTTCTACCAGTTAAAGAGTTTTTGTTTCCAATTTTACTGTAGATATCTTCTTTTTGTGTGTAAACTTAACGGAAGAATCGGAAGAATGCAATAAACGCAGAGGTATTTTTTTCTTTTAACGTTTTGTTCATTATGGGTTTCATATACAACCAATAAACTTAACTACCTTTGGTAGTTATTTCAAGAACATTGATCATAATACCCTTCATGGGTGTATATGAGTCATTAGTGGTTACGAAGGTGATATGGTGATTTATGCTGATGAGGGTAAAGATAATTGTTGGAGTTTGACTCCAATAGCTAGTTCGATGCAATATACGGTGGGAATGTTGATTCAATGGGTGGTCTGACTTCCAGATTGCATGATGGTTTTACTGACCCTACTTTGTGCATTCCCATGCCTGTAGGTTTGTTCCTATATATGTAGAAGATTAATATATGCGTTGGGACATTTCATGAATTCTGTGTCTTATTGGATTTTGGTGACTGTAATAGGTACAGTTGTGAAACGTAAAAGAGGGAAGTTATTGGTTGATCTGACATTGCCCACTGATGAAGTTCTTGTTGTTAAGGTTAGAACACTGCATAAGAAAAAGAACATGAAAAACCATAATTCTGAAAGTAAGTTAGGGATTTAGATTTCATATGCTTCTGTCAATAGGTCAATTAGTTTAGTTACTAAAATTAATTTGTTAAATTAATAGGTTAATTAACTTAGTTAAATTATTTGAATTAGGCTAATAATATTTAAAGTTAAATTATCTAGATGGGTCCTACAGTGTTATTTTAGATTAATGAGACTCATATCAATATTAAAATACTATAAACATATGTCAAGTTACCACTAACCTGACAAAAAACAATAGATGTCACACTTCCATCACTTTTTTTGTTAAATTAGGGTGAATTTATACGTTTGTCAAATAATAAGGTTTAATTTGTACTCTTTGAAATGTTATGATTCAATTTATCAATATACCCTTTTGCCTTTGATTTAAACAACTTAGCCTTTTTAGCAGACATTTAACTGGCTTATATTTACATTACAAAAACAACTAAATTAAAAACAATGACACATATAGAAGACTAAGGGTAGCATTTCATAAATTTTAAAATAATATAGTTTCACATAATTTTGCAAATTGTGACTTAGAAGCTATCTTCCATAAATTAATTAAGCTGTGAGTCTAACTAAAACTTATATCATGTTTAAATCATTAGGATGATCTCCTACTACCTATGAATTTATATACATCACATCATTCAAAATGATCACTAGTGAAATAATCTATTGAAATAATAATTACATTGTTAAAATTTAATTAATATTAGAAATCAAAATGCTTTTTTTTTTTTTGCTACATTTGAATGATTTGTTTGATTCTTTTACCTTTTTAGAAGGTATTAGTGTAAATTCTTCAAGTTTGGGTAACTTCTCTCGTACTTCCATCTCAGCTGAAGATTTGATCATTTGATTTTAGCAGAAACACATCCTTAAACACTCACCATGGGCATGTTTATGATGAAAGTAGCTTAGAATACCAATTGCTTACATGGCTTTGGTTTTTGTGGCTCAAAACAATTAGTAGAAGTTGAATTCCTACCAAACTATAATAGGATAGGATAGAGAAGTTAGTAGTCTAATTGTTGCAGCTTTTCCTTTCAACGTCACTGTCTTCACAGATTTTGAAAACCAATCTTTGGCAACCAAGGTAGCCCTACACTTCCTGAACCCTTACCCAATAACAAATTGGGATGTTTGGTTAAGGTTGACATTGAAAAATTGGTAGACCCACAGAACTATTTACTTTTAAACGGATAATATTATCTTACTAATTGTCGTGGTCTACACTACATTTAATTGTGAATACTTTTATATATATTTAATCTACCAATGGATGGGAAGACTAAAATCTTTTTCGTCGTCACTTCCTTACCCTTCTTTCGGTGGCTTTTCCGTGTTCAGCCACTTGTTAACTCATCGTTTAAGGTAAAATGATCTGGCAGTCCATGTATAAAATGTCAAATTTATCATCGATCAACCATCTTTAAAAATTTCACAATGTACCATGAAATTTGAAATGAGAACAGCTTTAGAAACACAATGAGCTTTGCTATTTAAGATTTCTTGGCATTTGATCAGGGAAAGATAAAGAGTAGCTGCACATGAATGCAACTTTCAAATGGGAGAAGGGATATGCGACATCCCTGTCAAAAATGGCAACAATCCATGTAATTTATTTGCAAAATTTGGGCAACTATGCATATAGCATTTGCTTGTTTCCAGCAAATGGTCGAACTTTGACAGCCAAAATGACCTTAGACCCTGAAGGCCTTCCCTTCATTTTCAACTTTTTAGCTCTTACCTGTGAAGCACAGCGATTTCTGGTTTTGAACTTTTTGGAGTTTCTCCTCTTCGATGGCAACATTTGTACGTATCCAGTGCTATGCTTGAGAACAACGACAGCCGAAATGGTATTTGCTGTGATAAATAGCTTTGCAATGGTAACAAGAATTCAGATGCCATTTCTACACCAAAATGTCAAAGTTGGCGATTATCCCGAAACGTTTCTAAAAGTTATGGCCTCGATGGGCTAACCTTCAGGGACATTGGTTCCACTATCAAAGGTTTACAGTCTATGCTCAGCCCATTTCAGATCCTGATACTTCAACCCAACTCGTAAAAGCTGCAGTTGATAAAACCCTGAACAAAGAACAGTGCTGGTAAAGCAGTTGCGATAAATCGTTGGAATTTGGAAGACGACCAATTTCCAAAATATCATATTCTGGACACGTGACGATAGAAGAGAGAATTTTTATTCGTACAAAAATTTTAAATTAGACAATCCCGATGAGATGCAACGGTTATAGTCCTCCGACTAACTTATAAAATGGGATTTGATTTTTGGTGGATCCTTTTAACAAAAATGGTTTAAATGAGCTTCTGCTTGCGAATGGGGAAGCTTTTAAGTCTCATTCTCAGCTAAATCAAAAGAGCTGTCACTACATAAAGAAATATAATCACATGAATGGTAGTAGGAAATCAAACATCAAACGGGCGTCCAATGAAAACACATGAAAGATTTTAGACATCATTCTTGATGGATTTACTATATCCACTCTGATCATCGTAATACTTGGACCACAGCATAACTCCTCCATACTTGTTCGAAACCTTAATAGTAGGAAGCACCTTGGAAGTTAAATCGGGTACAGGTATGAATCCACTCCCTGCGGCCTCTGGAGAAGCAGGTAAGCCCAGGAAAATCTTTTTCGCTGGAATATCTGATATCCACTGTTTCCATGCATTTTGAAGATTGGTAATCTGACCAGAAGCGTATTGGCAAGGTGGATTGTTGTAAAATTGGACCCAAACGTAGTCAAAAAGACCTGTCTTCAGGGCATTTCCTACCCAAGCATCAGGGAATGGGCATTGAGGAGCTGCTGTTAAGAATACTTTCTTACCTCTTTTGCCGTATCCTGACAGATACCTTGCAAGATCGTCCCAGTACAAGTTGGTGCCTCCTTCAATGTCAAAATCGATTCCGTCAAGAACAGCAGCGCCTAGAGGGCGAGAAGAAGATTGTCCACCTAAGAAGTTATTCCAAAGATAAGTAGCAACTTGCTTAGCATCATCAGCAGAGGCTAGAGTGTAGCCACCCGCACCTCCACCAATAGATAGCATCACTTTAATGCCTTTCTCTTGGCAGGATTTTATATCAGAGCTTAAACCTGTGCAACCGTTGCTATATGGATCACAGTGACCGGCGAGGTTTATCATTGGAGTCTGGCCATTGCCAAAAGTTGGTAGAAAAGCCAAGTTCACAAACTCATAGTTTCCAGTGGCACATGTTTCTGCCAATGTTCCTTCATTTCCATTCTGACCCCAATAGATTGCAATCCCACCAGCATTGGAACCTACTGCTAGCATTAACAATGCTATGGTAATAAAAAGCAATTTGATTGCTGATTGTAAAGCCATTAAAGTAATAGGTTGAGCTAGCTGTAAGGTGAACCAGAGTTTCGATTGGAAGTTTGAATATCAAATAAACTCCGGTTTCCGGTGCATTGGTGAGCTTTGAGGCTGAGAACATGAATTTATAGTCGAAGGAAGCGAATTGTCTGACGAACGGAGTTTGACATCTAACCCACAATAATTTGCCTTAACAGCTACTCAGCGTAAGTTGTCGTGGCTCGCGGCCCGAAACTTTGATTGTCTGCTAGGTGCTAGCTTTTGTCCTCTTTTTTTTTTTTTTAATTTCACAACCCTTCCGGTTAGATTCATCCAGATATTCCGATGTTTAACATTGAGGCTAAACAAGCATCCTATTGTTGCTTGCAAAATTAGATATTAAAGCGTAACCATATCCTTTAACTTGAAAGGTCGATTCATATTTCCAAGTCAATCGTTCTCCATCGAGAATTTTTGATCGGGCATGCAAGGTTTAAGTGCAAGCTCTCTGGATGGATAAATGACTACACGTGTAATTTGATTTAATTATCTGACTCTAATCTTGAACATACTAGTTGTCTTATCCTGAATAATTCGATTCTGTATTATGTATACTTTCATTTGATAGGCACAAAACCGCCATTTACCTTTAATTTGTCCGGTAATATGAACGTAATGTTGGGAAGTAATAGGATGTAGACATTCACAAACTGTCGAACACATCATGTCCAGAGGGAAAACCAAGTTATAATATATGATTAGGGCACTTTTAACTCGTTAATTTTAGTGTTCGTCAATTGGTACCCGTAACTTGTCTATCATGGCCGAACAAATTAACAAATAGCATCAGGGAGACAAAAATAAAACAATAGCATTCATCAGTTGCTATCGGTCTGATCCTCGAGGAGAAAAATTGAAAAGAAGAATGGAATTTGTAATGGAAGTGATTTACTAATTTGTGGTATAAAAATCTTGGGATGTTTTCCGTCAGTTGATTTTTGAGTCTCTCTTTTATATATACACTTGGTTATAATATGGCATGTAATTGCTCAATCCAACCACTACTCCTGATTTTTCAATCACTTGTTGAAGATGAGGCGCTTGTTATACCCTTATATCAAACATATAGAAATACTTAGATTTGGTATGATAACTGGCTGGAGATTAGTCCTCTCATAAATAACCCAGGTTTCTCACAACTTAGAAATAGAATGCCTATGGAATAGCTAGAGCATTTGATCTAATTCAAGATGGTGAATGAAGGGGTAACTTTAGGGGCTTCTCTCTCTGCATGAGCACCTTCCTCAACTAGGGGATACCAGATTGGCTGATTCAATAAGCTGGACTCCAAATTCGTAAGGATTCTTTACGAATGAGTCTTGCTATAGCATTAATTTCAGAAATGATACAATAGAGGTCCCTTGGTACAATCTAATATGGAAGAACTTTATAAAACCCCAAAGCTTCCATCATTGCCTGGTTAGCAATTAAAAATAGGCTCAGGACCAAGTGTAGATGGCTCAATCCAACTGATACATGTGTTGTGTCCTTTACCACAATGCAGAAGAGGACAGAAATCATCTGTTCTTTGCTTGCCATTATTCTAAATCCGTATGGAGCAAGATCCAATACATGCTGACAAGATATTGAACTAGATTAGAGTTGCATTATTGGCCAAGAAAGTTGAGCATCTGAAAACCCCTTGTAAGAAAACTAGGTGGAACTTTTGAAGTATGGATTTAGTCAAGTTATTCGTGTAACAAATAGCTAGATATCTACTCTTTGTATTTGTAACTTCCATTAGAACTTAAGGATAAAACACTCCGATGGGTTAGTGAGAGAAGCTCTCCCCTCTCTCTAGATTCCTCTTTCTGACCTTTGAAATTTCTTCCCGCCTCCGACAATGCCTGACCCACCTTCTCTCCCACTTGTCGATGGTCCCTCCTTTCTTCTGAACCTTCCCCTCTCCTAACCCCTTGTCTGATGTCGTTCCTGCTCGAAAATCTTGGAAGCAGGTAGTCGGTGACTCCCTCCTGACTAATCTGTGTTACACGCCCCCTAGTGACGTTAAAGGGAAGCTCATCATTTCCCCTAACCTGGCTACTTTTCAAGCGGGCGTCGAATCTTGGAAAGCTACCATTGTGGGTTTTTTTTCTTGACAAACGATCAACTTTTCCACTTCTTCAGCGTTAGGCGACTAAATCCTGGAAGAACAGGGGTCTCGTTGACATCCTTCTTTCGAAAGACAACCTCATTTTATTTTCCTTCTCGTCCACCTCAGCTGCTCACAAAATCCTTGAGGAGGGACCTTGGCATTTCGGGAGTCAGCCTCTTTTTCTCCAACTATGGCAGCTGGGTCTTACACTGAAAACTATCAAGGTACAGAGTTTACCTATATGGGTCAATTTTCACCGAGTCCCATCGGAGTATTGGATGACGCAGGGTCTCAGCCACCTCTCAAGCTTTATAGGTAAACCACTCTGTATGGACGAGAATACGATGCACAAGAAACGAATTGGATATGTCCGAATGTGTGTAAGTATTTCCATCTCCAAAGAACTCCATACTGAAATTCCTATCATGCGACTTGGAGAAGGGAATAACTTATGGGAAGACAGAATAGCTGTCTCTTATCATTGGAGGCCCCCTCTCAAGGTTTCTTCTTTGGTTTGGAAACCCATGGGGAGGATCTTTACTACTGGTAGCTACTCTGAATTGATGAATCTTGTAGAGGCTTCTCCTAGTGAGGTTGGCCAAATGTGTACTGCTGATCCCTTAGCTTCAACCTTCAATGCCAATATGGGTCTAGCTACCGCTCAGATATCTGCGTCTTCTGGGCCTTGTCAATCTGAAACCCTTTCTCCTATTGTCTTGCCTTCTGTTATTCAACTGCCTGTGCCTGATACTTCTATACTGACTACGACTGCTATTTCTGCATTGCCTGAGACTAATATCACTGCTACGGATCCACAACCTTCTCTATCTAGTCCTCTCGAGGATGAGATCGCTCAGGCCTTACGGGGCGCCCCTGTGGATTTATCTGTTGTAGCTGACTCTACTCAATCCACTAAGCCCTCTCCAGCTCCATTCGTTCGGGATGTTCCTGGTCCCTCTTCTCCTTTCACTTCTGCTGCAAAGAGTAGTGGAACCATTTCTACTAGAAAATCCAAAAGGGGCAAGAGTAAAAGCCTCAATACCACCTCTTCTTAATATGTCAATTTTGGCTTGGAATGTCCGTGGTATAAACCTGCCTTCTAAGTTACAAGCTCTTACAGATTTTGTGCTTCGAGAACGACCTGTCTTGTTTGGTTTACTTGAAACTAAAATTAGATTGGTTAATTTGAATAAACTCCATATTTTGGGCCCTCAATGGAGTTGGTTATCTAATCACAATCATCATGCCTTTGGACGGATTATTGTATGCTTCAATGCTACTGAAATTAAGGTTGACATAGTTGAGGCTACAGACCAGATTATGCACCTTCGGGTACTGATTTTGCAAGACAATCTTGACTTCTTTTTTTCTTTTGTGTATGCCAGCAATTTTGAATTTAGGGATTTATGGAATACCATATGCAATGTCAGTAGCTTTGTTTTTAAACCATGGCTCCAATGTGGGGATTTCAACACTACCTTCTATTCTTTGGAGGCTCAAGGTAATGTTAGTCTACGTAATTACTCCAATGACTTATTGGATTGCTTGGAGTAGGTTGGGTTATCTGACCTCAGTTCTGCTGATCATTTCTTTACCTGGTCTAATAAGCAAAAGGAGAGGTGGTTTATTCGTAAGAAGCTTGATAGAGCCCTCGTCAATAACGTCTGGCTTCAGTCTTTCCCTAGCAACTTGGTTCATTTTTTGGACCCTCTATTTTCGGACCACACTCCCATACGGATTTCCCACTTGCTTTGAACTGTATCTGCTCATTATCGTTTTCGCTTCAATAATTACTTAGTTACAGTTCCTGGTTTTGGGGATGCTTGTTTGCGTGGAGCTACACATGGATGTCAGGGCACCAAGCAGTTTATCTGTATGCAGAAATTGAAAGTTATTAAACAGGAACTTAAACTTCTTAAGGCCTCTCAGGATTCCACTTTTGACACAATCACTCGCACTAGATCGGAGCTAACTAGAGTGCAGACTCTCTTATCGGATACCCCAGTGAGCTAGATTCTTCTTGATTAGGAAAAGATCGCCCTCTCTAACTATCTGCAAGCCGTTAGTAATCATTCCTCAATTTTATAGCAACGAGCTAGACTCAATTGGCTCCAAGATGACGACAGGTGTACTCAGTTCTTTTTCCATTCGATTCTTTCTAGACAGATCCGGAACAAGATTCATTCTATTTCACATAATGGTAATATTATCCATGATCAGATGGATATTAGGGAAGCAACTTTTACTTTTTTCAGCAACCTACTTGGTATTGCCGATCATATTTCTGTCTCATCTTTGGATTTGTAGTGTCTTAATCTTAAGCAGGTTTCTCCCTCTGTTTTTCCGCTCTTAACCAGACCAGTATAGGATAGCGAAATAGAGGCTTGTGTTTTTCATATGAATGGCAAGAAAGCTCCTGGGCCTGATGGGTTTAACGGTTACTTTTATCAACAAGCTTGGCCTATTATTAGTGTTTTTGTCAAGGAAGCCATCCATGAGTTTTTTAGGACTGGAATTTTACTGAAAGAGATTAATCGAACTTTCCTCTGCTTGATTCAGAAGGGAGCGACTCCCATTACCTTTGTCGACTATCTTCCCATCTCGTGTACCAATTTTCTTTACAAAGTTATCTATAAGATCCTTGCTACCAGATTGAAGGAAGTTGTGGCTCCGTTAATTAGTGCTAACCAAAGTGCTTTCTTGTCAGATCGTTACATTGGGGACAACTTTCTTATTGTTCAAGAGCTTTTGAAAGGGTATTCTCATTCCTCGAGCCCACCAAACTGCACCTTGAAGATTAATTTTCATAAGGCCTTTGATAGTATTGATTGGTGCTTCTTGCAAGCCATGATGGAGGCTTTTGACTTTCCGATTCAATTTACCCGATGGATCATGGAATGTATTACTTAGGCATCATTTTCAGTTTTGATTAATGGTGCCCCTACTCAGACTTTTAAAGCAACTAAGGGCATTCACCAGGGGGATCCCCTTTCTCCATATATTTTTCTTCTGGTCATGGAAATCCTTAATGCTTTTATCGGCACCGCAACTCTTTCTAATCCCAGATTCAAATATCATTCGAAGTGCAAGACACTTAGTATTACTAACCTATCTTTTGTAAATGACCTCCTCTTATTTTGCAGGGTGGATTTGGAGTCTATTCGGGCTTTTATGCATGCCCTCAGTCTCTTCAAACATCACGCTGGACTGTAGATAAATTTGCTTAAAAGTCATTTTATTTTGTCTAAAGGTGTGACGGCCATGACCACCTCAATCTCTGCAGCCACGGTTATGATATTGATTGATCCCCCACTTCTTTACCTTGGGCTTCCAGTGTCTACTCAAAGGCTCTCCTATGCTAGTTATCACCTACTCCTAGAAAAGATTCAGCGGAGGATTAAATCTTGGGTGAACAAATCTTTGTCTTATGCCGGTAAACTTTAGCTAATTAAATCCGTCCTTAATTCCTTGCATGTCTATTGGAGCTCTCATATTTTCTTATCGTAAGGCATCATCAAAGAAATTGAAAGGCTTCTCAAAACCTTCTTATGGAGTCATTCTAATGGCAACCGCGGTGCCTCCAAAGTGAAATGGTTTGATCTTTGCTATCCTAAGGTGGAAGGAGGATTGAATATTCTTTCCATTAAAACTTCTAATCGCTCTTTGATTCTCAAACGTCTTTGGTGGATACTGGAGGATAAGAAAACCTTGTGGATCTAATGGTTTCATACTTATTTTCTGAAAGGACATTCCATATGGGCGCTTCAGCCGAAAGCCAATTTCTCTTTCTTCCTCAACCAGCTCTTGAAGTTAAGAGACGATATTCGCTTAGAGACTTCTTGTGTTATCAAAGATGGACGTCGGGTCTCTCTTTGGTATGACAATTGGGATAGTCGCGGACCCTTAATCTCTTAGGTACTTGCTTCAAGAAATTCTCCATTGTTCCCTCTCAAAACACGTATGATATCATTCATTGATGGGAAATCGTGAAAATTCCTAAGAATTCTGCATCATCTTCAACCTAGCTATTCTCCAACTTCTCAAGAATCTGACACTTTCTTTTAGAAGGGGACTCCACTGAATAAGTTGACTAATCGCTTCATTTGCAATAATTTGCCTCATCGCCGATTCCCTGCTCCTTGGGCATCCACAGTTTGGAGCAATTTTTTAACGCCCCGGATCTCCTTCATTTTCTGGTTAGCTATTCAGAATAAACTATCGACTGCTGATCGTATTCCTTATGTGCATATGGATCCTTCTTGCCCAATGTATTCCCTTCAGATGGAATCTTGTTCGCATCTTTTCTTCGAGTGCCCATTTAACTATTCTATTTAGAGAGCTGTTTGTGACTTATGTTGCTGGACGGATCCTGGGTCCGAACTTATGAATATCACTAGTTATTTGTCTTCACCTATATGTTCCAACAGACCTATCCAAATTATTATCTTAGGGGTCTGTTTATACTCGCTTTGGCAAGAACGAAACTCTCTACGCTTCCAGAGTACCTCTTCTACAAAAGAGAGTTTGATCTGCTTAATTATGTCTGACGTTCGGGCGATAGTTTTGACAAAAAAAGTTACTTGTAGCTCTAATATTTGTCATACCTTACGACTATAGCTGATAGATGGAGGTTCTGTTTTAGGCTATTTTTGATGCATTAGTTGTTTTCTTTCTTGCTGGCTCTCTTCTTGTGTTGTATATAAAGGGTCTTCCCTTTTAAAGACCTTGTAAATTTCTTCTTCTTTAATTAAATTGATTTCCTTTCTTAAAAAAAACTTCCATTAGAACTTAGACAGTCAAGTTTAGTTGTAACTTGACTATCTGTATACTTTTGTAACTCTTATGATAGTTGTCTATAGTAAATAAAATACCTTATTCACTTTTTTTTAAAAAAGGTATCTAACATGGATAGTTGTTCCATTTCCTATAAATCCTATCCTCAACAGTCACTTGGATGAAAGGCATTTTTTTTATTCAATCTATTAAGAAATAGCAAAATAATTAAGAAGAAACTAATAAGAAAGAGCAAAATAATTAAGAAGAAAATAACTTTTATTGAATAAAAAGTAATACTTAATTTTCTAAGTGATTTCTTCACGAAATCAAAATTTGAGAAACTAAAAGAAGAG
>JANIHY010000210.1:30531644-30543817 GCA_027479065.1 Erythroxylum brevipes | reverse complement strand
GATCAGAAGAAGAAGGAGGAGGAGATTGCTAAGATGCAGGAGAAATATGGGGTTTCTACTAAAGACAAGTAGCTAGTAGAATCAGGGTTGAGTCAAAGTTGTTTTCTTTTTGGAAGAAGAGGCTTGCTTCAATGGAAAATTATGCCTTTTCACTTTGTATGTACCTTTTTGTGACCTAATTTAAGACTTGGATGTTTTAACTTTGGTTGGATTGAATCAATTTGTGTTCTTTTATGTGATTGACTATTGGGATTTGTCTATCAGAAAGTTAAAAGTACTGATTTTGATTGAATGAATCGATACTATTGATTGAATGAATCGATACTATTTCTTGTGTTAGCTGTTCAGGAGCTTGAATTTGATTTGACAATTCTTGACTAACCCTAGGAAACTTGAGAAGTAGTCTGCTAGGAAGCTCTGTGGATATACTTGGCTATTGGAATATTGGAATACACAACTTTAGTGATAGTAATCCCTTCTGTATCTCCAACTATGAAGAAAGATTAGATAAGCATATTTGCTTTTGTTTTGAAGAGACTGGGCTTACTGCAGTTCAGACAGTACTCCTTCCCACAAACTGTTGTATTGAGATTGTCTGTGGAAGGCAAGGGCCAGGAAATCTCAAGGCTGATAAACGAATTTTCATTCTATGCCTTCGAGCTATATATCCTCATTTGATTCTAGTCATTGAGTAATGAAAAACTTTGATGTATAAGATTTGAGTTCCTTTCTTTCGGTTATTCTTTTCACCTTTTCTACTATACCAAAATTCCGACAGCTTTTGCTACTATAGCCTTCATAACTATGATTTCTTTCTAGGCATTTTGCCGGAAAAATAAAAGAAACAATTGTATTGATCCTCAACTTCTGAGGAAGTGCATGTAGGTTCTGCTATGGTGTTGCAGTTGCTCCTGCTGGTTTTGGTTTTGGAGCCCATCTTGGGTTGGGGATCCTTGAAATGTACTAACAGCTTAAATGTTTTTGATCTTGGGAGTCAACTGCTTCAAGGTAAGATATTCCTCAGCTTCTTTGTCTTGAATTATGAAGGTAACAGTGTCCGAAACCTTGAAGTGTCTATTTTAAGAACCATTCCCAATTCAGTCTTGCACTCCTTCCTTACACAACTGATAGTGGTTTGGTTGGTATAAATGTTTGAGGGTTTCAGTCAGATGGTATGAAATTCTTATGTGATTGGTATATGTCATTGATTGAGTTGAGAGTTGATCAGAATCGAATGGCACCTTCTTCCACATTCAAAAGCTAATTTTTCATCAGAAGCTTCTCCACAGGTTTGCATTTGTGTATTAGGCACTCGTTCTGGCAAGTTTATGGTTGGAAAACTGGCCCGATCAATTCCGATTTTGCCAGTTGACCTACCGGCTCAAAGCCGGTTTGGCCAGTTTCCAAGAGGGCATCCCTTTAACCTTAGACTGTTCGTGCCAAGATAAAAAAGGGTAGGTTCACCGTTCATGTCCGGTTTGATCGATTGTCATCCTAGACAAGTCTTTAGTCACTCATTAGAAGATGGTTTTAATAGGCATTTCAACATTGAGTCGCAGAAGGATGAACGTCGAGGCCATGCGGTAGCTTGACAGGCACAGATTGCCTAGCACTGAAACTTATATATAGACATAGAAAACTTAATATTAGGTTTGACAATATGTTAGGTCGGATTCGGATTCGGGTTTCTTAAGGTCCGAACTTGAATCCAAAATAAATAAATACGTGTCCAAACTAATTTATAATGTTTTAGTTGGACGAAACTCATTCTCTTAAACTTAGACTAAAAATAGCAATGAAACACATGCAGTATGAACATCAGATGTGGACTAGTCAAATGCTATTTACACAACGATTCAACTCAACTTTTAAACTCAAATTAAACTACAAATTTATTATAATTATTTTAAAGTATTAATTTAAGCTAAATTTAATTAGGTTAAGTTGAGATTAAGAGTTGAGTTAGGTCACCTTATTAGCGACGTTTGATTATTTCACGCTTGATGTTTATATGGCTTGTATTTTATCATTATTTTTTAATCGGAGTCTAAAAGAAGAGTTTTTGTGGAAAATCTAAAAAAATGAATTTTTTATTTGAAAGATCCGGAGATTTCCTAATATTTTTTAAACTATATAAGAGGTATATGACTTTTACCCTTTATTTTTATTGCGGATGGAGATAAACTCTTTATAGTTATTTTCAAGGACAAGAAGAATTAATCTCACAATTTGTATCCTAATTAATTCTTTCAAACACTAAACTAACATAACTATATACAACATAAAATATCTTTTTTTGTCTCACTAATGAGACTCAATATGGCTAATAAAATGTGCATAAATCTAGTCTGAGGGCTTTTAGTAACTGTTTAATATGCCAAAGATTCTTTTCACAACTTAAGTAGTTATGGCATATCAATATTGATAAGTGTGAAATGCATCGTATTTTAGAGTATAGTTTGATATGTGTTCAACAATGAAGAACAGAAAAATTTTAAAGAGACTTGGACCAAAATAATGGCCTGCCATGATCGTGACATAAAGCATACAAGTGGGCCACGATAGTGGCCTACATCGGCAGACACCGAATACACAAAAAAGTCAAGTTTTGAGGGATATTTTGGATCTTTTGATCTAAAAAAAATCCTAAGGTTGCCCGGAACACATTAAGCATTTATAAATAATGAGATAAAAGACAGGAGCAAGATTTTTTTTCTACGTCAGCCATCATCACAAAACCCTAGAGAAAGTTCAGCGAGAGATTTAAAAAGAGACGAAAGAAGAGATATGTGGAGAAGAAGTCTACATGAAGTACTTCCTGGAATAGAAGGTTTCCCATTATTGCTGCCTTTATCATCCATTCGAATCTATTTTCTAGTGTATTTCCATTTTTATCTATGTATGGAATTGGAATAGTTGTTACGATACGATTTATAAATGTTAAGGATTGACTAAACTCACCTTTGAGTTATTTTTATCTTCGATTCAAAAAAATTATGATTGTTTATGTGAATTGAATTCAATGTGATTAATTTTTGCATTTTCATTAATTGATAACAGACTGAAAAGGTTAACTGATGAAAAATAATTAAATTGAGCTAACAAGAGTTAGGTAATTCAATAAGAATGAGAAATCAAATCAAAATGGTAATTGTGTGACGAGAGATCTCACATAAGTTCCGATAGTCTAGTGGAAAACCTCATATCTAATTAGGGTTTGGATAAATTGTGAATTGAGAAATTGCAATTTTCCATAATTTGATTAAGGTTTATACTTTAGGGTTTTTGGTTATAACTCAAGAGAGAATAACCAACCCTAGGATAGTCCAGGATCAATAATCCTACATTTTATAATTAATTAGGTTAGTGTTGAAGATAGGTAAAAATTTCCCCTTTCTCTCAATTGGTAGTTCCTTAGGCTTATTCTTGGTGTGTGTATTGCGATTTTCTTATTTGTTTATATTTCGTGATTTATTCTTAAGTTGAATTGGTTGGTTAAATTGATTGATTGAATTGTGCTATTGTTTAGCTTAGTTACAGTTAAATTTATGCATTTTATTTTGGCCTTAAAGTTTAGGATTAGATTAACCCTCCTCGTGGGATCGACATTTTAGATACTATGTGAGCGACCTATACTCTTGCGGAATATCAAGGTTAAAATATTAAAACTACACATATCAAAAATCTACGATCAAGTTTTTAGCGCCGTTACCGGGGAGACGATTAGTCTAGTTCTATAGTATAAGGCGTTTAGTTTAGTTTTTAATTTTAATTTTTGTTCTTTCTTTTTCTATTTCTAAAATCGTGCTCTTGCATGTACACAAATGTCATGAGAAGTTCGAGTCTGCAGCTGAAAAATTAGATTTAGACATCACTCGACTAGAATGAGCCATTAAGCAAGCTCGACGTAACGAAGAAGAAGAAATCGCAAAGACAATAATGGCCAAGGAATTTCAACAGGATTTGGACCATGAAGTGAACTAAGGACGACAATGGAGGACCTTTATAGACTTTATGAGACCAGGGTTCAACGTGACTAATCAAGGAGTAGCTAGACCACCAATACAAGCTGCATTATTTGAAATTAAACTAGCTCTCTTGAACATGCTTCAATAGAATGTACAATTTTATGGACTAACAAACGAAGACCCTAACGCGCACATAGTGAACTTCTTAGGAATCTGTGATACCTTTAGGTACCATCAGATGTTGGAAGATGTAATTAGAATTAGGCTCTTTCCCTTTACCCTTAGAGATAGAGCAAAGGCTTGGTATCACTCCCTTAACCCAACCAATGTTACCATTTGGGATCAATTAGTATGTGTCTTTTTAGATAAATATATTCCCCTAACTAAGACCACTAATATCATCAAGGAAATCACCAACTTCCAATAAGGTGACAGGAATTGATCTACGAAGCATGGGAACGATACAAGGGTTTGTAACGGAAATGCCCACATTACAACTTCCCCAATGAATTTTTGTTGCAAAAGTTCTATAATGGAGTTAATAGAGGAGATGGCGAGTAACAGTTGTTTATGGATGAATGAGTGGAGTAGAAAAACTACTACATTCCATGAACAAAAAGGAATTATGGTTGTTAATCCAATGACGAAAATGCAAACGAGGATTGATAACTTGACTCGACAACTCAACAACATGAAGGCTTCATCATCAACTCTGATGAAGGCCGTACAATTTAAGTATGAACTCTATAGACAATTGGACCATGACACAATAGACTATTTCTTAATGAAGGAATGTGATCCAGAGTAGGTGAATTACATGGGAGCCCAATATGGATGAGGAGGGGGAAATAACCCCTACTCCAACACTTACAACCCTAGGTGGAAGAATCATCCTAACTTCTCTTGGACAAACAATGTGTAAGGACAGTTCAGACCTCAAGGACAATCGAGCTTCCAACAAGATAAACCAAAATCAATAGAATCTAAGTTGGAAAAGATTTTAGATAAGATTGTAGACATGGAGGATGCACATAGGAGGCTTGATAGCAAATTCGAGAAGGTTACCATGAACCACGCCTCTTCAATACAAAATCTAGAAGTCCAAGTAGGTCAACTAGTTAAAGCAATATCTACCTAAAATGCAGGAGCCCTTCTAAGCAGTACCAAATCTAACCCAAAGGAAAGGATCATAGCCATCACTTAATCCCAAGAAAAGGAACTTGATTATACAAAGGATAATGGAGATAAAGGAAAAGGACAAATAATTATGGAACTCCTTCTAAGTAAGTTCGGAATTGAGCCAATCAAGGAATCTCGATTGAAATTATCATACCCTATTTTAGCGCAGTGAAAATCATTGTCAAGTAGGGTAACGAGGAATTCTAAGGAGGTTGACTTAAACAAGATTGAGAATATAATGGAATACCTATAAAAGAGGCTCACATTAACAGAATCGATGAAGAAGAAGGTTAAGGAGCTCAGAACAGAAGAAAACCCCAATATAGTGCAGAAGAAAGAGGATCTATAGGATTTTTACATTCCTTGTAGTATAAATGGAGTCAACATAGACAGGGCATTCGTGGATTTAGGACATGATACCCTACACCTTTAGTCAAAAGTTAGGGTTACTAGAGTTAGTACCCACAAAGATGTTAGTAAAGACGGTCGACATAATAATCCATCAACTGAAGGGGATTATTAAGGATGTGCAAGTATAAGTTGATAATTTTACTTTTCCCACAGACCTCTAAATATTAGATATTGGAGAAGATGTAGAAACCTTTACAGTCCTTGGAAGACCATTCCTAGCCATTACTCGCTCAATCATCGATGTTGATGGGGGTGGGGGGCTAACTCTGAGGGTAGGTAAGCAACAAGTAACCTTTAAAGTGTCAAAGAAAGACAACAATCTTCCTTTACCTCCAAATAATGGCAAGGAACCTAAACCGTAAGGCAATGGGAAGATATTGCGGATCCTGAGAGTGCCTTCAATGAAGCGATCACGTAAAAGAAGGAAAAAGAAGGTGAGCCACAAGGAAGGTGGAATCAAGGGCATAGTAGCTCATATGCAAATAGCTAGATTAATGACTGCACTGTCATTGCATCACTCATTTGAACTACCATGAGCAAAAGAAAAGCCTTGAGCTACCGATATTAAAAGAAGTGTTGTATGGGAGGCAACCCATGGAATTTTAATTTCCTTAAATTGTCTTCATAAAGTTTGAATTCCGTAGTTAGGTTATTTTGTTTTCAAATAAAACTGGAAGGCATAGGATATCGACATGAATTCTATGATTGATGAAGTAAGAAAAGAGAAGTAAAAGAGCCATAAGGAGTTAAGAAAGGATCTCGAAAAGTGAGGAAAGAAAGAAGAAGAAGAAAAATTAAAATTAAAATTGGTGAAAAAATTGTAGGCCACGATTATGGCCTGCAAACCCACGATCGTGGCCTACGGTAAGGTAAAAATGACAGACATGAGCATTTAACTTAAAATTTTTACCAATTTACCATCTAATGACCTATAAATACATTTTTAACTTCATTTTTTCACTCACTTTAATTTTCACTTTATCTCTCTAAACTTTACCTCTCTAATCACTCTCACTTTTCTCTAAAAAATTTCAAACCTCCAAATTTCTTTCAACTTACACTAACTCACAAGCAGCAAATAGTAAAGCGTGATTAATCAGTAGGGTGAACACAAATCTCAAGATGAGGGAAGAGGAACAGAGCAGCTGAATACGGAGCACCTTTCCTGATCTTCTCAGATGAGGAAGGTATTCGTTTCCATTCTCTTCGTAGTAAACAAATTATGGTTCCAAAATATTTTCACTTTGAAACTTTAGATAGATTAGAATTATGAGATAAGGTCGAGAGCTTGGCTGAGAAAATTTCATTCAAATTCAATTCCTAGTTTACAAAGAACTAACCTTATAATTTTTTTTACTTCTCTTCAATATAAATCCAACAAACCTAGGAAACTGTGGTTTAGATTGTGGGGACAACCTATGGGCTTGATTATGACACCATGTATGAAATTTTTTGTTTCCCCGAGTCTTCCATAAGGGATCAACATGACAATTTCCTTGTCAGTCCCTATTGGACAGAACAAACTATGTTAGAGCGTTTCGACTCTAAGAATGCAGACAACAACATTATTAGGAGTCACGAACACTTGTTGATGCACAAATTCATGTGTCAAGCCATTTTTGACAAAACGGAAACCAACAAGTGTTCGATGAAGGAACTATTCATATTATGGTGCATGGATTATTGCATCACAGTTTACACAACTATCCATATTTTTAATGCAATTATTTCTGCTCGAAAGAAAAGGAGCAATATTTTAGGAATGAATTACTTAGTTTCATCCATAGCTAACTACTATGAAGTTTAGTGTAACGGACTTACAATCTACCGTCTTGAGTTTATAAAATCTTGGCGGGCTAAAATCTTGAAGTCCCATAATATGGAACTTCAGGATATTGGTGCTAAGACACATGTCAAGGGCAAGACTGGTTAAGTAAGTTCAAGTGCCCAATAACAACAGGAAGGGGATTCAACCAGTGAGGAGTTCAAAGAGTAAGAAGATGCAGAAAAACTAGGCTAGAAGAAGGTACTGGACATAATCTCTACAAACACCAAGGTAATTACGGATACACTTGCGGAGAACTCCAAAAGGATTAAGGAGATGACCCAATCCCATCACCACCTCCCTCACCATAAACCTTATTCTAAACCCTTTTTTTAATTTAGTTTTTATTTTTATTTTTATGTCTTTATGTGTGTTTGTTATCACCTTCTCACATTGAGGGCAATGTGTTGTTCAAGTATAGGGAGAGTTATATGTTTATTTAAATGTGAATTTTTCACATTACAATTGTTAGGTTACATTCTATGAATTGTGTGAATGTGTCAATGGTGTAGATGAATTGAAATTGATTTAATTTTGAACATGGTCTATTAGGTTGTAGAGAATTATTAACTGACAGATTAGTGAACTAAGGATCTTTGATTAAATATGCAGCTTAATTAGGATTTAGTGTTTAAGTGTAGCCCTCTAAATTGTCACATTCATTCATAATTTGAGGCCTTTTAACATAAGTAGCTTTGTTAGTATTTTTTATGAAAACGAAAAGCTAAAGCAACAAGGTATACAATAAAATAAAATTATAAACAAAGAAGAAAGAAGAAGAGGTTGTTATTTTTAAAATAATTAACTATTCTGCTAGCCTTTAAGTTATGAATAAAACTAGTAGCAAGTTGAGAATGTAATATAGTTGAGTAATCGAATTGACACACATCACAAATGTGTGCCTTCGTGTAAAAAGGCTAGAATGACATTCTAACCAAGTAGCTTAATAAAAAACATAATGTAGTTGAGTAACAGGATCGACATTCATTACCAATGTTTACCTCCATGTAAAAAGACTAAGTCTATGTTCATAAAAAGTTAATAAAAATAAACGTGTATTTTCAAATAAAACCTACCAAACTTGTAATAGTTTGACTTTTCATGAAGACGTACTTAGGACTAGTTATAGAGTTGAATGACTAAAGAATTATTAATGAATGTGTGTAATTGAGAAGGGTAAACAATTTAACAAATGAGCCTAGATTAATATGTATATTTAGTTCAAAACCCTAAGACACGGATTTTGCATATTAATGAATTGAAATGACTTGAATGATTGTGTTTTAAGTTAAATTTATTTTATGAAGTTGAAGCCATTGTCTCATTACTGCATTATGTGCTATGTGAATTTTTGTGTGTTTGTTATTTTATTTGTTTGAGGACAAGCAAACTTTTAAGTGTGGGGATATTCATAAGTGTGAAATGCATCATGTTTTAAGGTATAGTTTGATATATATTTATCTATTTATTCGATTGTTTAGTATGTGTTTTCAGTAGAATTAAGTTAATTTGTGAATTATTTGTGTTTAAGTGTTTTTATGGGTTAGTACAAGCATTTGAGCTTAATTATTATGTCTTTGAGGTACTTTGATGTATTTGTTAGTGTTTCAAGGCCAACATCGAAGAACAGAGAAGTTTCACAGACACTCAGGCCGAAATAACGTCCCACGATGTGACTTGCATTGGGTAAACATGTAGGCACTCAGAAAAGTCAAGTTTCGAGAGATTTTTCGGAACTTTTTGAACCCAAAAAAACCCTAAGGCTACCCAGAACACAAAAGGCATATAAAGAATAAGACAAAGAAGGAGGAGGGGCTTTTGATCAGCCACCACAACGAAACCCTATAGAGAGAACTTTGAGAGATGTACAAAAAAAGAAGGAAGAGAGAAGAGGAAGACGATGCAAACTTAATGTGCTTCCCAAAATAAGAAGCTTTCCAAAGTTGCAGCCTCCCATCTCCCATTCGAGTTCTATTTCCTAAGTATTTCAGTTTTATTTGATTGTAGAATTGGGATATAGTTCGACGATAAAATCAAATTGTTGATTGATGCTTTATACTCACCTTTGGAATGTTATTTTTGATTTAATTAAATCTGATTTTTTATGTGTTTATTAAATTAATTGTGGTTTAATTCTGTACTTCATATCTCGATAATAAACTAAGAGGGTGAATTAAGAAAAAAACGATTAAATTGGGCTAATAAGAGTTAGGTAATTTAATAGATTTGGAATTAACTCAAGTTAGTAAAACTTACGTAGAGAGATTACCTATAGGTTTTCAATTGTTTATTAGAGAACTTAAAAACTGATTAGGTTTTGGATAGGTTGATAATTGATAAATTACAACTTCCTACAATCTAATTAAGGTTTATGCTTTGGGGTTCAATTATAACTTGAGAGAGAATAATTGACCCTAGGATTGTCTGAAACCATTAATTTGATAAAGCTTAAATGGTTAGGTTAGCATTAAGGATAAATAATTTCCCTTTCTCTCTTTTGGTTAATTCACTAGGTTGAATTCTAGGGTGTACTACCCTTGTTCAATAAATCAATCAATTTTCATTAATGTTTTTGTCAATTGGTGTTTTGTTACTTAATTTGGTTTATTTGATTTATTTAGTTCTCGTGTTTAATTCATTATTTACTTAATTTCTATTTAATATTTTCTGTCGTTAGACTTTAGGATTAGATTAACCATCCTCGTGGGATCGACACCCTAGATACTATGCGAACAACACATACACTTGTTGAATATCGAGGTTTAAATATTAAAACTTACATATATCAGAAAACTATGATCAAAACCCAAGTGGGGCAATTGACGAATCAACTTCAAGCTAACCAAAAAGGAAAGTTTCCAAGAAAACTAGAGCAAGCTAAAGCAATTACGGTCTTGTGAAGTGGTAAGGTAATACATAGCAAGGTTGATAATGTTGTGAATGTAAGAACATAGCAAGAAGAGGATGGTGAGAAGGAACAAACTATCACAACACCACCGGAGGAGGAAAATACCAAAGTTGTATAAGTCCTCTAACCCGTACAAGCATTCAATTCCTTTCCTTCATAGATTGAAAGGTGAGACGCTTGACAAGCAATTTTCTGAAATATACGATATGCTTTCCTTGGTAAGTATAATTTTCCCTTACTTAAGGTGAATAAAAATATACTGGCCTTTGCCAAGTTTTTCAAAAATTTGAACACTAAAAGGAAAAGGTATGCACCAAATGAGAAGGTAATGGTTCAGAGATAACAAATAATGTTTTATAGCATAAGTCACCTCATAAAATAAAGGATCCTAGGAGTTTTTTAATTAACATCTCTATGGCGAATGGGAAGGGAACAACTGGCATGTGTGATTTGGGGGCTAGTATTAATTTGATGCTCTATTATATTTATTTGCATTTAGAGCTTGGGGAATTTAAACAAACCAAAATTTTCTTGCAATTAGCAGATCAAACTCTTAGATTTCCTAAGGGGAAAATAAAAGACATGTTAGTACAGGTTAGGAGGTTAATAGTTGCTATGGACTTTATAGTCTTTGATATGGGGAAAGAAATTTCTAGGAATGTTGAACATACTATTTTGTTAGGAAAACCTTTCATGGCCACCATTAACACTTTGATAGATGTTAAAAATTTAAAATTAATCATGGCTATTTTAGGACAAACTATCGAGTTTTCAATTTTTAATACTTTCCATATTCCCACTATTGTTGTGTACAAAAAAAAAGCTCCTGTTAGGCACCGTTTCCGGAACCCAACTCTTAAATGGAATCATATGACGTGAGCGTACTCCAATGAAGTCTCATTAACCATTATCGATTTCTTTTCCTTCTTACTCTAATACCACAATTTTTAGGTACTGCTTCCGAAACCCAACTATCAAACCAAAGTCAAAAACATAAGCGGGTTTCCAAATTCTTTAACCCTCAACGAACAGTCCTCATTCTCATAACATCTCAAGCCGCAAAGGCGAGCCCACACAACAAAATCACAAAAATTACAATTGACTTCTTCAAAATGGTTTCTCTTAGTCTCTAGTTTATGTAGAAACAAAAACCACCTCATTCGGAGCTCTATAGCTCAAGATATGCTTAAAAATCCAAAGTATGTTCATAGCCCAGTAATGCTCTCCTAACTAACCCCTCACTTCCTTTCCATATAACCTTTTTAATTTAACACGAAAGGCTATGAATTTTTGTGGTAAGGTATAAAAACGTGTTAGGAATCTATCGCCTTAAGAATCACCTCAATCAAAGGTCGGGAAAAGAAGTTATGGCTAAACAAATCTAACATGTACATGACCTCACTCAACTTGAACATGCCTTGGCACGAGTGCCTTAACTCTCCCTACAAGTGACAGATTGATTTATTTTTTGCATGGTAGGAAAGAAGACATCTAGGGCTACAAATTTTGTGAAGACAAAAAATTGAAATTCCATCATTAAGAGGGTCAAAACACACGGACCGTGTGATCCAACACAGTCAGGCCGTGTAACTTTCTGTTGGAATAGTGTTCCTGCGCTGGAAAAACATGGGCTGTGTAATTTCACACGGGTAGATCGTGTAACCTTCGAGTGACACAGATTTTCAACTCTCCAAGACCCCTCTAAAGGATCCTAAACCCATCCTAGCATCCCCTTTACTCATAATCTTGCCAAATTCAACTTTTTCTAGTTCGATATCACTTCATAAACTCTTATGGTTCGGGAATTATGTCTCCTACGACATCCTAACTTGTAATGATCATAACTTGCAATTCCGATATCAAAAAATTGCATACTTTATAG
>JANIHY010000210.1:30506587-30520343 GCA_027479065.1 Erythroxylum brevipes | reverse complement strand
GAAGACAAAATCTTTATCATCACTAAAAAATAATTCAATACAAAGCCTAAGATGAGACAATAAAAAAGGAATGTCACTTTCTAGAAAGAGTTCATCGCTTAAGGCCCAGAAGAAAAAAAAACTCAAAATAAAACATATTCAGGTCTAATTATATTAACTAATAAATAATCAGTCTAGAGGCAAATTTTGATTATTAACTCCCTTTTCGGTAGACAAAAAATGGGTCTCACATTCATACTCGCTGTCTGTTGTTCCTTTCCCGGCAAACATATGCAAAGAATACAAAAGCCTGTCTATACAATACTCTATCTAACTTTTCTTTCTCTGAATACAAAATATAACCGATCTTTTTAATTGTGTAGATTACCAATCATCAATACAAAGTTAAAGACATACCAATTCCAACAATCTTTTAGACCAAGCACACTAAAAATAGTAGATGAGATCTATCTTTTATATCTATATTATAAAAACAACAAACCATATCATCAATCACAACATTATGATGTACTAATTTACTCTTTATAAGCAAACTATCTTATAATAAATTCTAGAAAAATGAGAGAGTTCCTTAGAACATTACAATTATTCCAAGTCACTATTTATCCCTAAAGTTAGTTGATTCTATATACAGTCAGGTATCTCCTTTAAGGTATATGTGCCATTAATAATCAAGATTCTCTGCCTATTAGACAAACCTATTGCCATTTTTTCCTTTACCCAATTTAATCTCTCCCAATGTCAACTAGAATTAGCAAGATATCTATAAATCCAAGAATTTGACCCCTTTAAATAAATATCACCAACCCATCTCACCCACAACTTATTCCTTTTTTATGCCAAAGACCAAATATCTTTTCTAGGCTTGTTATGTCTTAATTTTATGATGTTTAAAATTAAAACCATCGAGGGTGAGTTGTAGAGCAACTAGTAAAGTTGTTCCTTTATGACCATAAGGTTACATGTTTAAATCATAGAAACAACCTCTTTGTAAAATTATAAAAGGAAGACTAAGTACAATATTACCCTCCACAGATCCCTGCAAGGTAGGAGGCCTTGTGCACTGGGTACCTTGTTTTTCGTTTTTTTTAATTTAAACCACCCTTCTTAAAAAAAAACACAATTTGTTCCATCTTACAGAAATAACTTTACTTTCCTTTTTTTACCGCAAAAGAATTCTCCACACTTCTATTCAATTTTCTTAATAATTCTTTGAAGTAATATAAAAATCAATGCCCAATATAAATGTAAACAAAGTAAGAAAGAATTGATTGACTAACTTCTCCTAGTGTAAGACAAATGGCTACTTATCTAGCTATTCATATAATAAGTAATCTTATCAATTAACACTTTACAATCAACAATAGACCACTTTTTAAGAGATAAAGGAATTCCTAGATATTTAACAAGAAATTCACCAAGTTGGAATCCAATTAAATATATTATTGCATTTCTCTTCTGCTCTTCAGTTCCTCCCAAATATTGGCTCAGTAGAAAATTTATGAAATGCATCAATTAAAATTTTAATATAATTAGATTGGGCTTTACAAAAGAGTATAAGGTCATTTACTAATGCTAAATTAGTTAACTGAAATTGTTTACAATAAGGATGATACTTGACGTTTTTACTCATAGTTTCACATCTAAATTTTATTGAGCCTCCTAGTGAGGGAGCCTAGGGAGAAATTGGACCAAATCTAAATTAGTCTATATGCAACTAGGACATTATATCCCAAAACAAAACCATAAGGCACTGGGTTATAAACCCTAATTTTGTATATAACTCACTTTATCCATATGTCTTTTTCCGATGTGGGATGACTCCACTTGTGAATTTCCAACACCTCTCCCTCATAAGTGGATTTATATATATCAGACGAGCTCGCCCTCAACCCATATCTCTTATGAAGCCTTTTGAGTCACTCTGACTTAAATCTATGAATCTCTATTCACCATACTTCACCAACCTGGCTCTGATTACCAATGAAGGGATTTGAGGGAGCCTGGGAAGAAATTGGACCGAATCCAAATGAGCCCATATACAACCAAGACATCATATCTCAACTCAAAATCTTAAGGCACTAGGTTATGAGCCCCATCTTTGCCTATAACTCACTTTATCCATATGTCTCTTTCTGATGTAGGATGACTTCGCTTCTGAATTTCCAACATCTCCCCCTCACAAGTGATTTATCCATATCGGATTAGCTTCCTCTCAACCCATAGATCATGCAAAGACATTTGAGTCACTCTGACTCAAATCTATGAATCTCTATTAATCAAGCTTCGCCAACCTAGCTCTGACACCAATGAAGGGTTTTGAGGGAGCCTGGGGATAAATTGGACAAGATCTAAATGAGCCCATAAATAACTAAGACATCATATCTTAACCCAAAACCTTAAGATGATGGGTTATGAATCATATCTTTGTATATAACTCACTTTGTCCATATGTCTCTTTACGATGTAGGATAACTTCGCTTTTGAATTTCTAGCATCTCCCTCTCACATGTGGATTTATCCATATTGGACTAGCTCCTTCTCAACCCATTGCTTATGTGAAGCCATTGAGTCACCCTGATCTAAATCTATGAATCTTTATTGATCATACTTCGCTAACCTGAATCTAATACCAATGAAGGGTTTTGAGGGAGCCTGAGAGAAATTTGACCAGATCCAAATGAGCCTATATACAACTAAGACATCATATCTCAATCCAAAACCTTAAGGCATTAGGTTATGAGTCATATCTTTATATATAACTCGCTTTATCCTTATGTCTCTCTCCGATTTGGGATGACTCAACACGTAAATTTTCAACACCTCCATTACCATAACAGATAAAAGGATAGAAAGGGAATCCCCTTGTCTTAAACCCCTATTATTATTGAAGGACGCATAAAGCCCTCCATTAAGATTAATTAAAAAAGGTTGAAACCATAATCCAATCTACAAGTAACTAGGAAAAATTGAAACTAAACAATATATTATCAATAAATTCTCAATTCATTGGGTGATAAGTTTTCCAAATGTCAATTTTCAGTTGACATCTAAGAAAAACATTCTTCCTGCAATGTAACTGAAGAAGCTATTAACTAATTAAAATATTTTGACTAATATATCCTTTTATTTCAATATAATTCTTATTTTCATATGTGTACTAATATATTTTATTTATTAGTTAGGTAATTAGATAATTGTTATTTTAATTATCTAATTTTGTTACAAAACAAAAACATATCTCAGGCTTTACAAGAAAAATGAAAAAGGCATCCTTTTTGTTTTTGGTTTAAACAAAAAAGAAACAATATACTATTTTAAGTGAGTGATTAAAGTTTAAAGAAAGATTAAGGCTAATACTTATGGACAAATATGTTTAACTGACTGTTAGAATTTTTTTATCATATTCAATATAGAGAGCGATTTTTTTTTGTTTACAAAGGAAAAAAATCCAAAATACTATGTAACTAGTGCAGTACTCTATGATACAAAACTCCTGTCTTGTCTCGGTGGATAAGTTCCATGACTGGCATCGGAGACTCCTGGAGAATATACATTCCTGGGCTAGCTAGGACTGTGAGAGCAGCCAGGTTATCGACCCACTGGTTCCCTTCACGATGTACATGCTGAATTTGCACTTCCCAATCTCGTTGGATTAACCTACGAGTATCTGTCATCAAAAAATTAATCTTAGCTAACATTGTATTGGAAGAGGACAGGATATTAATGACTTCTAAGGAATCCACTTCAACTATGACTCGACGATGTCTAAGCAACCAAGCCAAAGTAAGGCCAGATTGGACTCCCTAGAGTTCAACAGCTAGCGGTGAGCCCCTCCCAATGTGCTTTATAAAACCACCGCACCAATGATCGTGCTAGCCTCTAATTAAACCTCTAGTAGTAGCGATTGTAGGCCCTTGTTTAACCACTTCATTCGTGTTTAACTTGACCCAATTCTCTGACCGTTTAGTCCACTCAACTAAACTACCCACTGGTAATCTCTATGTTTGAAACACACAGTTTTCCACTGCCCTTACCCTTACTATTCACTCCACGTACTCCATAACGGCCCTTGTACCTTCTTCTGGCCAAAAAAAGTTAGCTTCAAAAAGACTTTTGTTTCTCCAATGCTATAAAAACCAACAGGCTAGTCCAAAAATAGTAATATAGTCAACTTGCATCACATGTGAATGCTTCATTATATTAGATTTCACCCACAGCTCCTCGTCTTGGTGAAAGAACTCCGGATCAACCACCTCGGATGGAAATTTACTCCGGAATGTTTTCACTCTCTAACAATCCCGGATGACATGTAGTGTAGACTCTTCTTGTCCACAGATGTGACAACTGCTATCCGTTGATAGATGGCATGCCACTCTTTGCTGATTGGTTAGAAGTTTTTTCTTGGTCATTAACAAAGGAAAGCCCTAATCCGCTAGGGGTCTGCCCATTTCCAAATTAATTCCCATAGGCTATTATTAACATCCATGATACTCCCTTCAATTAAAGTGTAAGTTGACGTCACTATGAACCTCCAATGCTCAGTTAGTCCCCATCTCATTGTATCTTCTGTTATACTGTCTGCATTAGGGGGGATCTCTGTAATATCCATACAGATTGTGGAATGGAGGTATTGTTGGAACAAATTTCACTTCCAATTGTCGGCTTCATTCGTAAAATCTGCTACTGTAGTGTAAAGAACGCTATTTGGAAGTGGAGAGGTTTCCATGTAGATTAGAGGACCCTAATCCTTCCCCCAATTATCCAACCAAAAGAAAATGCACCTTCCATTGCCTAGCTTCTATTTTATACCTTGGCGTACAAATTACCAAGTTGAAGAGATCCTCGCCAAATGCTCAAAGCCCCTGGCCTAACTATTATATGAGGGATATGGTGCAGGTTTATTTTATATTTAGTCCTTAAGATCCTGACCCATAAGGCTGTGGGTTGTGTAATGAAAGCCCAGCCCAACTTTGTTAATAAAGCATCGTTGGAAGACCGAATATACTTAATGCCTAGGCCTCCGGCCTTTTTAGGCTGACATATTGTATCCCAATTTACGAGGTGCATTTTCTTTTGCTCTCCCGAGGAACCCCAAACAACATTTCACATGATTTGCTCCAAGTCATCACAGAGTTGCCTCGGAAGTCGCACCGTTTGCATCGTGAAAGTAAGGAGGGCCGAAATCACATACTAGGTTAGGGTGACTCGTCCCGCTAGAAATAACTGCCTTACATGCCACCTTGAAAGTTTCTTTTGGGCATTATCTAGGATATGTTGATAAGTTTGTCTCAATGTACGCTCATGTATCAATGGAACTCCTAGATATTTTCCCAAATTGTTCGTACTCGTAATGCGCAGCGCTTGACTAAGTCGATGCGCGATTGTCGAAGAGACGTTCTTTGAGAAGAAAATCTTAGTTTTATCAGTGTTTACTTTCTACCCAAATGCCTTACAAAACTCCTCCAATGTCCTTGTGATTACTTGTGTTTGAGAATCCGTGACTTCAACAAAAAGAACCAGGTCGTAGCAAAGAAAAGGTAGGATATATGAGGCCCTATAGGGCTCAATTTTATCGGTCGCCATATACCTTGTCCCACTTCGCTCAAAATAAGGTGGCCTAGATGTTCCATACACAGGACAAAAAGGTAAGGCGAGAGCGGATCGTCTTGTCTAATCCCTCTTGAAGGAGTAAAATGATCAGTAACTGTGCCTTGGAAAGCCACCTGCATAGTCACCGTCATCACACACTTCATAATGACCCAGATTAGATTTTCCGGTATCCTAATGTCTGTTAAAGTGTTTTGTATAAAGTCCCATCGAATCCGATCATAAGCTTTTTCCATATCTACTTTGATAGCAAAAAACCCCGTCCTCCCCTTCTTCTTTCGCATCGAGTGAATGATTTCCTGGGCGATGATGATATTATCAATTATTTGTTGTCCAGGAATAAAACTAAATTGATTCACCTGTGCCAGATGATTTTCAACTGATTTACAATGACTTTGGAGATGATCTTATAAATCACATTGCAGAGGCTAATCGATCGAAACTGCGCGATATTAGTCAGGGAAGGATTTTTGGGGATCAAGACTAGGATGGTTTGATTTAAATCCTTTTCCCAACGTTCCTCCCTAAAAACTTCCTTTATGTACTCTATCACTTTTGGGCCGACCTGTCCCCATTACTTCTGAAAAAATAATGCATTGAAACCATCTACCCCAGGGCTTTATTTGGATTCATGTCAAAAATTATTGGGTCAGAAACTTGGGACCCATGGGGGTCAGTGAGACTCTCTAATTTCATTTTCATTCTTTTGGAAAGGGTAAGAGTGTGGTAATATTTAGTATTCCTATCACCATTCGAAATCCATTTGCATCGAGCTTTCTGATGCCAAAAGATTTACTCCTTACACATGACCTGCATCAATTCCCCACTTATCTGTTCCTCCAAATCTAAGATGGAATCCAAATTGCCCATAGTCATGGCCCTCTGGATGCCCTGCAACCTTGCTAACAGTTTTTTTTATGGAATATATTTTTAAAATCTGATCTATTCCATCGCGTGAGGTGGTATGAGAATTGAGCTAATGATTTACTCATCGTCTCCTCGTTTGATAACCAATGCTCCGCTACTAGCTCATCAAACCCTGGATGTATTAGCCAATCATTTTGGAATCTAAACACTGGGAAGCCTAATAATCTAGGGGTTGATCGTTGAAGCTGAATCAACAGAGGTCTATGATCTGACCTAAGAAAGGGTAGTGATAATTCACCGTTTGCGAGAAAGTTTATAGTCAAGCCATACCACACCTCGGCGCCACGTAAACTTAAAACTGAAAAAACCCAAATCATAAAGGCTACTCCCATACACCCAATATTGAAAATGTTTGCTCACCACCCGTGAGAGTGGTGGGTTGTATTTGAATTTGAGGGACTGTAGCCGATCTCCGTTCCTGGATATAATTCGCCCAAGAACCTTTCACCCTGGGTTTGCAGTATTTGGACTACTTTTTGTCCTTTGAGCCCCTTTCTTGAATTTTGTTCGGGTCCAGTAGTCATAAAGATCGAGCCTTTTTTAGTTTGCTTTCTAGTTCATATAAAATCGGTCAGATTTAGTCTTTGCCAAATCCCATCATAATACTGTTGTGCGGTGCTCTGTTGCTGTCACTGCTGCTATCTCCAGTTGCTCTTTGTTAGTCAGTATTGCGAAGCTCGAGCCTTGCCTTTGAGTAGATGCCCTGTTGCTGCCCATTTAATATTTGACGTTGGATGGAGTTGCGTCCCTGCGGCAATAGGCGGCGCGAAGAGTTGTGAGATTTACATTGTACTTGCATCCAAGGACCATATCCGGTGGAGGGTCTGATTGTTGGCTGCCCAATCGCTGCTCTTCCTCCCGTTGGGCCTCTGGTTACTACGTCCACCGTCGTCTCCATCCCTGTCGAACCTTCATTTGTATTGGGTCGCTCATTAGAGGCTCGTTGGTGCTGTGGACAAACGGAGGCATCATGGCTGACCTTGTCGCACGTGTACCAGAGTTGCGGCAATCCTTCGTAAGTCACTAGAAGCGTCTCACCGTCAAGTTCCACACTGGTCCTCAACAGAGAGCTTAAGTCAATGTCGACGGTGATTCTTGCGTATTTGCCCTGTTGAGCTGCATGGTGACTTCATCAATTTTTATCATATTTTCAACCAGATTACCCAAAGCCGTTAGGATCCTTGGATGATAACGTGCGATATGGAGGTCTGGGATCCGAATCCATGCTACCGCTCGGTTGATCTAACCTTGCGTAGGCCGGATCGTTGGCAACCACCTTTGCACAGATAGCACTTGCCCAAAGATGAGCCACAAGCCATCAGTAAAGGCATGAAGGTAGTTTTCATCGTCCAAAAACCGCACAAGGAAGAAGTCGTGTTCCAGGTCCACTATTTTCATAGGACCTCGTGGTTTCCATAAGCGATTCAAGCAGGATCTGAGCATTTGATAACCTATCCAGCGGGCAAGAGTTTTACTACTACAGCTTTTATCCATTGATTATCTAACTTGTCCTTAAAATTTTGAGACAATGTAATTCTCGGCCTAGCTCGCCAGACAGCGGCACTATATCGCCTCCCAGTCACGAACCTCCACTGGTGCGTTGTATTTGCCTTCCTTCCTAGACCATACACACTTCCCGTATCAATTTCAACAGTTCCTCAAGCAACACGCAAGCAATCGGTCGTTCTGTGAAATTAGGCTTGCACAGTAATCACAGATGCCCAGACTAGCCAAGTGGAATTGGTTCCCCTTTGTTGGATTTGGCGAAGGCAAGTTGACGAAGACGAAGAAGAGATCATGGACATCAAACGAAAAACCTGCGTAAGAAAAACTTTTGTGGAAAAAGCTAGAGAGAAGTTGGAGCTTCTCTCGTTAGGAGACCGTTGCATTTTTATAGAGAGCCACTTTAATTCCTTTATAAAATTAGTGAAAGCACAGAGCACGTAGCCAATTCCTTAAATTTGGCATTCCAAACCCAAACTCAACCCGTAGAGAAGTAGCCCAATCTATATGCATATTACAATGAACACTCCTTTTCTAGGGTGTTATATCCACGGACGTGGGGTTCGAAGCTGTTGCTGGCGAGCGAAGCAATGGGTAAGAGCAGTGAGATTGAAAGGAGTTGAAGATTGTTTGAAAGAACAAGTATTGTGTTGTGTTGTGTTAGTGATGTTAATCTATGTGTGAAATGGAACAGCGAGAATCAAGGTCCACGAGTTGAGACCTAAAGGCCGAGCTTTCCCTCCTACGCGTCGCTAAAGTCACCGGTGGTGCTCCAAACAAACTCTCCAAGATGTGCAGTTCTCTTTCTCTCTATCAACTGTCCATGAATATAAACGCTTTTGTATATTCGTTACGAATACGTGTTATTTAATACAATTTCATCATGTGTACCGTGTATGCGTTGACGTCTGTTTATGTATTTATGGTTTTGGATTTAGGCAGTGTTAAGGATGGATTCTTTTTTCGCTGTATTTAGAACTGGAAAATCATAAGCTTTTATGAAGCCAAGTGCTATGGCTCAAACCTGGAATTGACTATGAAGCCTGAAACTGACCTTATCTTTTGATGCTTTATTTCCATGCAATCTCAAAAAGCGTTTGAGATTGCGATAATTTTTTGACCATTCCCGGGATTGGCGATTGATATTTTTGGTGGTTGTTATCATCCAAAATACATTTCAATGCTTTTCAAGCGCTCTCATTTTGGTTTTGTTGAGGGCAGTAAGGTTGTGAGGTTGTCGATTGCGAGGTGTTGACAGTGATTTCACAGAAGCAGAAGGCTGCACTAAGGGAGGCATATAAGGACAAGAAATTCTTGCCACTTGATCTACGTGCCAAGAAGACAGAGAGCCATTCGAAGGAGGCTTACCAAACATCAGGTGCTGCATCTGTCCTCGTCTTGTTGTGCATTTTTTTCCTGGAGGAAGTGCTCTGCAGAGAGTTATATTTTTTGATGTTGGCATATTAAGTCTGGGATTGTAATTTGACTTATTTTCTTCAAAGTGGGATCTTATGGTACTATCTCCAATAGTTTGGCTTTGTTCAATTCAATATGACAATGAATTTAGTATATATGTTTGCATTGCGTCGAAGCACTAAGATTAGACTGTCTTGTTTTTCCTGCAAAGCCTTTTCCATACCTTATGTTGGCATTTTATGTTTGTGATTGTAATGTGTTGCCTAGAGTCTGAATTGAGACCCTTTAGTATTATCTCGAACAGTTTCGATTTGCTCCTCACATAATGAGAATGAATGTGGTGAAGTTTTTGTTGTTTTGTATCAAAGGTCTAAGACTAGAGTGCATTGTTTTTTTTTGCAGCAATCATTGAAGACAGAGCGCGAGAAGAAGAGAGAAATGTACTTCCCCATGAGAAAGTATGCCATTAAAGTTTATGTTATATCTCTTAAATGGAACCGTTGGTACCTTGAAATTACAATCTTATGCCAGTTGGCAAGTTTTGACTTTGAATGTCCTTGTGGTGTTGTGAACTAGAGTTACCCTGAACAGGGTTCTCTGCGTTGTAAATAGCCTACAATATGCCCTGTTCCACACGGGGTTGATGCCTGTGAAAGATTCGTGATACCAAGTTCAGTTATATGACCGATAAACTTCTCAGGTCACAACTTACCCTGCCTATATAAATGAGAGCAGGACTGGAGCAAGTTCCAGTGGTTCGGCTTTCAATTTTAGTAGCTATTTTCTTCTTATCCAACTGCAGCGTTGAAACTTCCATGTGGGAAATAATATTCCAAAAATATTATAAGAACAATTATAGGATGAAACGCCAACCTAAGAAAGTTTTGCATGGATAGACTAAGTTCTGAAACAATACACAATAGAAAACTAACATTAATGGATATACATAGATGTGGAATCCACCACTTCAAGTCTGTACTTAATATATTCCTCAGTTTCTGTGAATATTGATTTTTGCACACTAAAATAAATTATTCATGCACTCACTTGACATTTTCCAGGTATATCTCAAACGACTGAGCATGGAGAAGAATATAGTATATATTCAAAGGATAAAAGCAAGATGAAATTTAGCAACTACAAATTCATCTGTGCTGGTCGCGGAATAGATTGCCAACCCGTGCAGATTTGTAATGTTTCTTTCAGAGAATCAGATGGAGCTTCATATGTCCATGTAGGATAATGTTCACTTGGATGAAACACTAATTCTTCACCCACACCTGTTAATAAGCATGCTTGAGCTCCATTCAGGAACATATCTCCTTCAGATCTTATTAAGCCAGACTTTGCATCATCCCTGTCTGTTGCCTACAAGGACAACATTTTGATGCTCAAAATTAGTTAAAAATTTCAGAATAATGGGATTCAACAACTGACATATGCCAAAACTACTAAAAGCTGATGGTCCTATTTGTTTGTTTGATCTAATTCCAAGTTCAAAATTCTGATCCATATGCTTGTAATGACACTACCCATGGTCGGTGCCCCGAGTTCTACCAAAGAGTTCTTTGCAGAAACACTTCTGCAATACGTATCATAATCTCAACTTATAACGCTTATCAGCTAAATTAACCTCAAAACCTAAAGTTGAGGCTGATTCTGCAGATCCTGCTTCATTCACTGTATTCACGACTACAAAATCCAAACTGTTACAACTTTTCACATATTCCAACTGAAAAGGGTCATGTATGACCTCTGTCCTATCTGTGACGTCATAAAAAGCCTTAAAACATTGTACATATCAGCTCAATTGAAGTGAATGCCTTTGAGGCAGAGTTTATGTAAGACTGAAGATAATCATTTTACCTTCTCCGTATAATATTCAAAAGTCTTTTTCTTCTGTCCAGCTTCATATATATTGCATTGAGAGTATATCTGACAACAAAAAATGATCAAAGGAACAGTAAGAGCCACAAAAGATCCATCAGGACATAACCCATTCGTTTTACATATTTTGTTGGTGCAGAACATGTCATTGTAAATCTGTAATACCAGGCATCAAACCTGTGCTTCTACGCTCGCACAAATGGCATATATTCCCCAATTCCGGGTGTAATTATTGTAAAGATGAACTCTTCCAAATCTAAGACGAGGTTGTCTTTGTCGTGTTCCATCAAAAAAGCAATGGTGAATGGTTACTCGAATGCATCTATCACCAACATGAGAGGGATCTGCTCCAATAAGCATTGTCTTGTCATGCTGTGCAAAGTAACATCTGCAAAAACCAAAATAATCAATAAGAATCCAACACTAAACAGAGTATACCAGTGGTTAGTGACAAGAGGACACCTACCTAGAAACAGTTATGTCAGTGCTTTGTCTAGTGATGTCAATAAGCCCATCATCATAATCACGAAGGCTGCATCGATCTATCCATATGTGTCTTGAATTTGGTTTTATCTGAATACCATCAACATCATGCCCTCTGCCACCTTCAAATTCTAGATTACAAACAATTATATGCTCACATTCTTTCAATCTCAATCCCTTGCCAGTAAGCTTTACCCTTTGACCTCGACCATCTATTGTCTTATAAGATGACACACTCAAGTATGATGAAAGATTAATGGTACCCGAAATCTCAAAAACTATCCATAGTGGTTCTTTTCTGCGGCAACCCTCCCGAAGTGATCCAGGACCATCATCTACAAGGCAAGCAACCATTTTGACTTACTAAATAAATAGACACACTATTGAAGCGCTTTCTCATTATTTCTTTCCCCTACAAAAGAGTATTTATTAAGCTGCCTCTACTTTGTAAAAATGTTATCCAATAGATGCATCAATTACACAAGTTTTCTTGGTTATTATGGAGAGAGACGTTACTTTCATGTGTTCTTTTCTTTCTCAAATCTAGCATTCAAACAAGAAAATGGCATTTTTTTGAAGTTTACTAAATGATCTAGGAAAGAAAAACTAAAAATGGCATAAACCTTTACAATTGCATATTATTGAAAACAAACCGAAAATATCCCGATTGCTATAACCATCAACTGATCCCTATCTCCTATCAATGTAGCGTACTAACCCAGAAACGCACATAAATGAATGTCTAAGGTAAGAGATGCTCATTATTCCATTCTCAACCACAAACCAGAAGATTCATAGGGAAACAAAAACAGAAGAGAAACGATCAGATATGTGTTTAATAGAGATTATAGGGAAGGGGAGACAAACCAGCCAAAGTAGTGACGCAGTAAATAGGACCATGGAGGCCTCCGATGGCGAAGTGGCCGAAGCCCTCGGCTCCACCGGCCAATGCCCTCAAGTGCCAGTCGACGTCAGCGTAGGGAAGCTTGGCCATGATGTTTTTCCCACCGAGCTCGGAAGTGTCAGATCCTTTTTCCTGTCCGTGTGAACCGAAACAACAGAAGCCTCGACATGTCTTCATAAAATAGAATTATAGAAGACAGTTCGTTAGTTTTAAACGAAAATGGCGGACCAAGCTTTGGAGTTCCTCCCGATTTTTACTCTTACTTGTTCCTAATTTGGGCAACCAAATTTCGCAATCGAGCCTAAGGGTCAATTGGGCTTTTTTAAAGGGATCCTCTGTACTCCTCTCCTGGCCCAACCCTGGCCTCCTTCCATTCCAGCCATCCATCCATATGAGACCTACATGGATGGATGACTGAGATAGAAGGAGGCCAGGGTTGGCCTAGGAAAAGGGGGACAGAGGATTTGTGGTCTTTTTAAAGTGGTCTAGAATTGAACTCATTCCATATTTGTATCTTAGGCAAAGTTATAAATACCGTACCGAATTTGATATTAGATTAGGTTTTGAAACAAAACTATATTGGTACTGAGTACCGTTTCGGATAATTTTTTAAATATATAAAATAGCCCTTAAAATTTGTAAAATTTACAAAATAGTGCATATTGATATATTGTATAGTTGTAATGGATACTTTACTAGTTTACTATTTACATTAACCATGCTTTCAAAAATCTTAATAATAAATAATAATGACAATTAATATGAAATAATAATTACATATAAATAATAACAATATTTAATATGAAAAGTCAATAACAATATTTTTAAAATATTTACATATAAATAATAACCACAATTAATATAAACAAAGATAATCATCATCATACACACATGAAATTAAGAATAATACAAAGTATTTAAAATATTACAATAATACAATTTCATCATGTAAAAGAAGGCATCGATACTTTCACATCAACTGAGCGACCTTTGCCCAAAGAAGTAATGGCAGACATTATTTTCAAA
>JANIHY010000210.1:30095804-30118317 GCA_027479065.1 Erythroxylum brevipes | reverse complement strand
ATATATATATATATACATCTACAGGTTAATTTTGACCTATAGCTCAAAGTCCCCAATTTCTTTTAATTTCCGTCTCTAAATTTCAATGGCTCAATATTTTCATTCCCAAAGTCATGAATCTAATTTTCCAAACCATTTGCCAATCAATTTCGGAATCGGAATCTAATTCATCAGTCTCTAAGCCACTTTTTCGGTCCGTACACATAACTCTAAAAATTCTAGAAAAATTCCTATAAATCCTCAAAAATATAAAACACAAGATCCTATATTCAAATTTAAATTTTCAATTCCCTAAAATTCAATTCTCACTCCAATTCAACTATATAAACCCAATAATTCCAATTTTTCTAATAAATCACAATCAAACCTAATTACCTCGAAATTTCACAACCCAAATTCATGTTCAAAATTAAATGCCGGAAAATGCCATGAATGCATGTACCTATAAATGCATGTACAATTTACTCATTCCTCTATAATTAGAGGTCAATGAACGCTCAATCAATAAAATGCAGTATGAAATCCTATCCCATCCCAAATTACCAATATGCCCATCACATTGGTAACGGGATGTTACACATAATTCATATTCCAATATCAAAATCATCTCTAACATAAATTATATACAAAAATCACTCGTTTACTTTCATTTTCATATTTGTAATTTTCACTCAAAGTTCGGGGTCCAACATAACATGACTAGTATCAGATGAGGAAGAAGATGCCATTTGACGATTTGTCTGCTAGTGCTCTGATACCATGTAAGAACTAAATGCAAAGAAATGAATTTTGAAAAAATGCTTCGTATCCTTTCATTGATAGATATGTATATTTATATATAGTACAAAGATTGTTGCTAACCATTGATCTTTTATATGTTTTGATCTAATGATTGTTATCTATAACAGAATAACAATATCGGTTATTTGTACAGCTATCAATGTTGAGTGACTCAATCTGGTGAAATGCAGGTGTAGTGGAGCTCTTCTAGAAGACTTAACAAGAATGAATGCTTCAGTGTTTGGTTGGTCCTATATAAGGGCTTCTTAGGCTTTTATGAACTAAATAGCTCCAGTCCATTTGAAGATGTACTTGGCTCATCAATTGGTGGTCTTGCTTAACTCAAAAAGTTGTCTTCTCGAACAGTTATAACCTTAGCAGCCACTTTAGGTTCTTCACTTATTGTCGCAATTACTATTACACTATGAAATATGTGTTGATATCTTAGAAATAGGATGTGGCTCAATTATATTATGTTGGTAGCCACCTCAACATTCAATAGATCTATATTGTTAAGCTGTCATATTACTTTGGATGGGTGAACAAATTAATAAAGTATAAATAGTACTATTTTGTAAATATTATAGTACAACTTGACATCATAAATGATAATAGACTAAGACTTTTTTTTTAAATACAAGCAAGTAATTTGAACATTTGGCCCTTCACTTTATTAGCTTTTCCCTACCTTATATTTCATGTTTATATCGAGTAGAAATAATTGAAAATGAGTTCTACATAATATGGAACCTCTTTTATAAGTATGTATAATCTGAATCATGCAAGTGCATGTATAGATTAGAATACTCTTAAAGTACAAAAATTTTGCTCTATTTTTTAAAATTTAAGTGATGAAAAAATCCTGAAGAAGCTCAGAATTCATTTTTCGTCTATACCCTTTTTTGCTTTTTAAGGGACCTCGTTTTATAGTTTATAATGCACATTCAATCACACTTATACATTAATCGCAATTGTATCTCAACATAAAACAATTTATTAGGATTTGTTTTCTAATTTTTATAAGAGGCGTGCACATCTTTTATGAAATAGCCATATTGATTCTTTAACATGGGGTCAAATTAGAAATAAGACTCTGAGCCTAAATTCCATTAGACGGATTTAGGCGACCCAAAATTTGATTAAGTATAAATTAAGTTTGATTAATTTTTAATTTTAAAATTAAAAACTACGCTAGTTTACTTGATATTTTCAAGTTTTGGGTCAAATCATGTTGAGTAACTCGAGCTTGAACTAAGTCTAATGTCTAAATTTTTTAAAATAAGTTATTTTTAAAATAAGTCAAACCTAATTTGAAACTCAATTAAAAGTTAGAACTTGACAATTTAATAAACATAATTTACATATAGTTAATTTTAATAAATTTGATTTAGCAGTGACTTAGATTTTTCAACTAATTATATAATCTTAAAATACAGAAATAAATAATTCTATTGCTTCAACAATTATGGTGCTTTTCCAAGGTTAGTTATAATATAATTCAGGTCAAAAATTCAAATTGGGGCTTAATCTTTTTGAATTTGATCAATTTGAGATTTAAACTTGAAACCTCTTAATGAAGAGCTAAAATTTTATGAGTCTCTTCAATTAAAGACTTTTTTGACAAAAATTAGGACATGTTTATATGTGTCGTTACAATGTACAACTTGGCACCATTACTATTGTTTTAAATGACATGTTTAAAAGAGTAAAAGCTTGCGTGGTGTTTTAAGTTTTAACTTTAGATATTAGTAAATTTG
Organism: Erythroxylum brevipes; assembly: GCA_027479065.1. Classification (NCBI taxonomy): domain Eukaryota; kingdom Viridiplantae; phylum Streptophyta; class Magnoliopsida; order Malpighiales; family Erythroxylaceae; genus Erythroxylum; species Erythroxylum brevipes. Next base: position 30,115,780 of record JANIHY010000210.1, on the reverse strand, counting down.
GTAAAGTAAAAAGAGAAGTTCTAGAAGTAAAAGTTACACAAAATCTTAAATTTTCCATTTCCCTCTTGGACACATCTTCACCGTCGGCCAATATGTGCTCCAGTCTTTGTGAAAGGGTTGTCACACATTAAAACTATCGCCCGATCCACACTTCTTCCTTCTTTGAACTAATGTCTCGCCTGGTTGATGTATCTTCAACATCGCTTGATCCGCACTCTAGTCTTCATTGAAGAGGTTGGCTTGCCTGGTTCGCGCACCATCTCTTGAAACTAAGCTAAGTCCTAGAATTAAGTATTATCCATTAGCCTTAAGAGCGGTAAAACATTTAATTATGAGAAGTCTGAGGTTAGAGCGATAAAAAGAAGAAAGTGCAAAGGTTAAAGCAGTCTAAGGAAGATAGTATAAATGAGATGGGCAAAAGCAAACTGGTATTAGTTTCATCTTCTACCAAAAATGGTTAGGATCATTCACCTTGAACCACTATCAAATCCTAGCAGCTACCCATTTTGTAACCTCAGATGCTAAAGAAAATAATAGAAAACTTCAAGTATGAAATATTAGAAGTTGCGTATTAATATGCCCTTCATATATATTGAGTAAGTTTGAAGAAGATTATCTCTAAAAAAATTAACTTGAGGATTATGATATGGTTCCTTTGAGTAACCTGTATGACCAATTACTTGTAAAGAAAAGGATCTCGGGAGTTTTATGATTCCATGTTATTTGAGTGCTTCTAATGTTATTAATTGTTTATGTTTACTAGTGTTAATCTAATGACTTTATCTCTTTTTAAGTAGCTTAGAATAGGTGAACTGAAACCTACTATAGTGTCAATTTAACTTGTATTGGTTTATAGAGTACCTAACTAGGGTAATGGAAGATGTACTTACTAAAGTAGAAAAATTCATCTTTCCTACCAATCAGAGCACAATAGGAAAGCAGTTGGTCCTACAAAATCTTAATTTGATGCTTTTAATTCCGTTGTCCTCCTACATCATTTTTTCTTTAAATATTAAGTGGTTATTCTATTAAAGGAAAAGTTAACATGTGAAACTTGCAACTGTAGTTTGATTACTAAAATTAAAAATAAAATATTCATTTTAAAGAAAAAAATGTTAACTTTTGACAGTTGTACAAAATGATGTTAGTGTGTTAGATATGGTTAGTCAAATGACGGGTACAGGTGGTATTGATATTTATATTGAACATGGCATGAATACCCATGTTGAAGTGATTGAGGATGAATGTAATAAGGTTAATAAGGATAATGTAGATGAAGATAATAGTGAGGATGTTAATAATAAAGGGTTCGAGGAATTTAGACAATGTGTCAAATGTGAGGATGAAAATGATGCAAATATGGAGAATGAAGATGATACAAATATGGAGGTTGAAGAGGATGAAGAGGATTTAGAGCAAGGAGATGAAGGTAATGGTCCAGATGAAGATGTTGAAGAGGATTTAGAGCAAGGAGATGGAAGGTAAAGGTCCTGATGAAGATGGTGAAGAGGATTTAGAGCAAGGAGATGAAGGTAATGGTCCTGATGAAGATGTTGAAGAGGATTGAGAGCAAGGAGATGAAGGTAATGGTCCTAATGAAGATAATAAACCATATACAACTGACAGGTGATGCAGATGATGAAGATAAGATAGTTTTGTTTGAATATTATGACAGTGATGAATATAGAGAACTTGTTAGTGATGTAGATGATGAAAAAGGAAATACCCTGTTTATGATGAAAATGTAGCTAATCCTTACATTGAAGTAGGGATTATTTTTTTGAATCATTTGTAATTTAAACATGCAGTGAGTTTGTTGTCTATGAAAACAAATAAGGTTGTCATGTTTACCAAAAATAAGCCCAACTTTGTCTAAGGAAAATGTAGGACAAAGAACTGCCAGTGGTATATATATGGAGCATTTGATGGGAAGCTACAATTATTTCAAGTTAGAAAATTTAGGAACAATCATGACTATAATAGGGTATATTCAAATCCTAGGATGAACACTAGCATCTTATCAGACTTGTTCAAGGATAACCTTAAAAGGGAGCCCAAGGGAGCCATTTTTGAAGAATGATGATATCAAATTTTATGTTAAGGATTGTTTAAGTGTTGAAGTGTCTATGGTCATGGTGAGAAGAGAAAAGAAAAAAAAGTAGACAGTGTTGTGATCAACATTGAAGAGGAGTTTGGGAAGCTTTGGTCTTATACTGAAGTGATTAGGCAGACCAACCCGGGAAGTACTATTACATTGATAGTGTCTCGCCAATTCCAACATCTCCACCTGTATGTGAAAGAATGTACATATGCTTAAAAGCTATTAAACATGGGTTTAGGCATGGATGCAGGCTTAAAACCAAAATTAAGGGTGAACTTCTATGTGTTGTGAGAAGAGATGGAAACAATCAAATGTTTCATGTTGCTTGGGCTATTGTTGAAGTTGAGTTGACAATCACATGGAAGTGGTTCATTGAAAGGCCGAAAGAAGATTTACCTCACTTAGGCTCGAGAATTGGTTGGACTATAATGATTAACCGATAAAAGGTAAAAGTTTCACATCAGTCTTGTTTTTACTTTTATTAATAGTGTAATTGTTATGAAATATGTATAGTTGTGTCCACATGCGTATTCAAATGGTTATGTTTTCCCTTGTAGGGACTTGATAGAGCCATTACTGATTTGCGTCCAGATGCTAAGCACAGGTTTTGTGCTAGATATGTTTATGTGAATTGGTATGGAAGAGGACATAAAGGGGAAGAGATGAAGGAACACTTTTGAAAAATTTCAAATTCCTTCACATTAAGGGCATATAAAGAAAATTTGGATAAGCTCAGAACCAAGAAGCAAAGGGCAACAGAAGATATTGAGAGTTATACACCAGTTTAGCAATGGTGTTGAGCTTTCTAGAGGGAAGATTCTATAATTGGGTTGGTTGATAATAACTTATATGAGGCATTTAATAAGACTCTGGTTGATACAAGGAAATGTCAGTTTTAGGGTTGTTTGAGCATATTATAAGAGAATTGATGAAAGGAATTGTGAGAAAAAAGGAAAGAGGATGAAAAGTGAAAGGGTAATTTAGGGCCAAGAATATAGGAAGTAATTGAGAAGAGTGTCATGATTGCTCAACATTGTTCAATGCATCATAATGGAAAAGGAGGGTATGAGATTAATCATGGATAGAACAGATATGCGGTGAGGCTTCATAACAAAAATATAGTTAGTTATGGAAGATTGAATATGCCAAAGCATGTGGGAAGGCAATTCAACCGATGTCTAGTATGAAGGGCTAACCTATTAGCAATGAAGAAACTATTAGGCCACCATAATTCAAGCAAGGGCCTAATAGGCCCAAAATAGCTAGGAAAAAGGGCATTGATAAGCCTCAAAAGCATACAAAAGTAAATAGAAAGCAAAATGTTGATCACGTGTTTAAGAGGGGTATGATCATTACATATAGTTACTGCCATACAAAAGGACACAACAAAAGTGACTATCTTTGGAAAGATCAAGAGGTAATTTATAAGCTATTTTGTCTTTTTATGGTACAACTAAGATTCTTTTCCATAATAGTGGTAATCTTCTAGGTTTTTTTTTGGTTTTGTTATCACTGTTATCAATGGCAGGTTTTAGCCTAGTTTCAAAATTCGAATCAAGACTAGTCAATTAATTTCCATATGGAGAAAAACACAATGAACTCACAATTAACCCCCGAAAACATATCCACAGTTGAAATCAACAATGACAACCCAATAAGTGCCTTTAAATCTACATCCAACACTGAAAGGGGAAAGAAAGGTAAAAGAAGAGCAAAAGTCTCTGCTTCTGCCTCTGCCTCTACTCTTGTGTTTGTATCTGTCATTGTTACAATTGCTTTAAGTACTGCCAACACCTCAAGTACCACTCATGTATGTGGAAGTGCAAATACAACAGCCTTAGTTGTTCTCCCAATACCTAGAGGTGCTTCATAAATAACAAATATCAGTACATCTTCAAAGTCCACCACCAAGAACCAAATCAAAGGGAGAAAAGGGTCTAGTTATGGTGTTACAAATGATGGAAGTAGATTGAGGATGTTTGGTGCTGGCAAATGTAGTCTAAATTCTCAAGAAAAAATTATAGGAAAAAGACCTGTCCATACTCTTCTCTTCAACAAGAAACAAATAGGAAGATCAAGAAACGGATGGAAGGGATGGGGATATACATAAATGAAACCACAGGGTTGCAGATGCTAAATGTAAGTGTTAAATATTTGCATTCTTACTAAACATTAATTAATTCATAAAGCTTAACAAAGATTTGCATTTTATCTACCTATTGAAAGGAGAAGTCAGAGACTACTAAACTTTGGGCGGAAATTAGTAAAGAGGAGGGAAGCTATTACTGCGCATATAAATCCAAGCCAACAAAGTCAAACTGCATCTTCAAAGGGAAAGGACAAAATGTAAACTTAACATTTAATTGTTAGTGAATATTAAACAGTTTTGTGATATTTGTGAATTGAACAATAATAGAATGTAAGGTTCTTGTTGGGATTAATGTTATTAAGCAATGAATGCAATGACCATTTTTCAAGGAAAGCTTAAAGTCTATGGATGGAAAGAGATGATCAGTTTTTTGTAGTAAAGTGTTGGTTTCCTTTATTTTCCAATTAGTGTGAATTGCATTTCTTTTAAGTTTTTTCATTTTCATTGAAGTTTTGAATGGTAGAACATGTACATTGTTAATACAAAGAATTGGAATTATAGGTCTATTAAACATCTTTGTCTCCTCATCAATAATTTGATGATCTATCAAACATTTTAACAGATGTGTTAATCATTAAAGGTAAAGTACGGATGAAATCTTTTAAATTAGTCAATTGCGGCCTCTTTTAACTCCTTTTGACTACTAACCAATACTCCATCTCCATTAATTAAAGATCCTATTTTGTAACTAATCTTCCTTACCAAATGTTGAAACATCAAACTTCTTTAGGGTAGTACATCAAACATCTTTAGGCTATTACATAAAACATCAAACCTATTTAGGCTATAACATCAAATTAGTATTACAACAGAGGTTGAAACATCTAACACTTTGCACTTTTCAACATCCGGTTAGGTGAAGAAAATTTACACATTGTTTTAGTACATCAAACCATTTCCAAGTAAGGCTTTAAACGTACAACTATTGCCTTTTTTGTCTTTATTCTTTAGACTAACAAACATAAGCAAAACTAATAAACATAAGCTTAAACAAGCAAACCATTTCCAACACTTTGTTGAATGTGTTTCATAACTAGTCCTCATGGCAACTAACTCATTCTTCAACTTCAAATTTTTGCAATCCTTTCAATGTGCAAAACATTTACTGCTTTCTCTTTTAACTTTATCACTTCAACCTTTGATAGATTATAATGACAATATAGCATCTTCTCTTTGTTTTTCAACTCTAAAATAATCTGTCTTGCTCTTGGACAAAATATTTGATCATGCCATTCATGAAATCCACAAACATTTTCACTCTACCATCAATGGAAAAGCAGCAATTAATGAAATATATGAACATATTTAGCTAAAACAACATAAAAATGTACCAAATAGTCGATAACCATAAAACCTTCTTCCTTGATTTTCATTAGTCCATAAAGTCCATCTAGGTTCTTTCAAATTACACTAACAATATTTAGCCTCTCTGTCATAGTCCTTTTCAACTGGGTAAGTTGAAGAAATCAACTTGTATGACCTTAAATCAAGCTTAGAACGCGTCCTTTTATTGCCAAAGTTGAAAATTTTAAAAATTTCAACCTAACACAAAACCACAACCAAAAAAAAAACAAAATGAATCCTCTAATCAAACTCGTTACTTAATTATATCCTATATACAAATGTATAATAGAATTGTACGTGAAAAAAAATATCGTTTGCACACTATTCAACCCAATAATCAAAACCATTTAAAGAAGATAAAATAATTTACATAAATGTAACATTGTTAGGGCAAAGGAATAAAGTGAACATTAAAACATCATAAATTTATGTACAAAAATTAAAAGGGAGCATGACTCATTACCTACTTCGGTCTTCAATCACAGCATATGTATGTTTCAAATCTCCAAAAACCTTACCGCCCATTCACCTCCAATGCCAAAAGAGAGATCTCACACTCACACTACTAAGAAGGCACAAGCGAGATTGGAGTTAAGGCATATGCATTAAGTGATGATGCGTTTAGGGTTGGAGTGAAGGTACAACCTAGAGAATAAAAATAGGGTGAAAATACATATTCAAAAAATTTGTTGATATAAGCTTGAAGAGTATTTCATTTAAGTTGAAATATAAATGAAATTAATAAATTTTTCTTACATTTCACCTGGCCTAGACAATAAATTAGGTTTATTAACGTGAGATCTAAACACTAATTGATCTGCATGTAACGATGCGTATAGACACATCCTAATTTCTTTCCAAATTTTTTTTAATTGAGCAGACTCATAAAATTTTAGCCCTTCATTGATCAAGTTTCAAGTTTAAGTCCCAAATTGATCAAACTCAAAAAGATTAAGCCCCAATTTGGGCTTTTAGTAATTCATGTTAATCTTTTAATATTTTGATGTGAAAGAATTTGGTTTGACCAATTTTTATCTAGCAAACAAAATTGGATGATATAAAATTGATTAGTAACTAATATTTAATATTTTATGAACTTAAAACATAATGCAACATGAATAATAAATCATTTAACTAGTTGTTAAATTACATGCATCCTTACAAAAGTAAAAAATAAATAGAAAAATTCATCTAAAATAAATAAATAATAAATAAGCTCATTATTATAAACAACTTCAAAAAAGAAAAAGTAAATCATAACTTTTTCAAAAGCTAGAACTTCATAATATTCGAAGCAAGCTCAAATTTTATTTGGTGCAATTAATTACTTGTATTTGATACTGTACAACAAAACGAAACAATTCAAGTTATACTTTTTGTTAAATTAAGTAGAACCTGAAATTTAACTTTTTCAAAAAGTTTAACTTGAATTTTAGATTAACAAAGCTCCAAGTTTACTACCAATTATGCCAATAAATTAGTAAGAGGCATGCAATACCACACCTCCCTATATACTACTTTCCAAATTAACTTAACTGAAGTAGGCATGTTTTATAATTATTTCTATAATGAGCTCTCATCTTATTTTATTATCAATTAGATTACTATAACATAACAATTTGTTCTTAGGAAGCATCATACTATTAGTAAATCTTAACATTTTGTTCCTATAAAATAATATTTTCTCTAAGTCAATTCGAGTAAAGATTTGTAATTAGGTTACACCTTTTAAGAAACTAATTATTAGGGACAACTTTTCCACACGTTAAACTTTTTCAAACTTCAAAAGGCCAAACGTGTATTTTAAACCCTAACATTTACGTTAGATCTAAGTTAAAACCTAACATTTTGGAGCATTCAAGTTGAACCATAACATTCTAGGAATTCAAATTAAACTTCAACATTTACAAAATGTTCAAAACTAACGCTATGAGGATGAAAAATCTCACGAAGATTACCTTCTTCACTAATAAGTGTAAATTACATCATATTTTAGGGCATAGTTTGATATATGTTTAGCTATTAATTCAATCATTTAGTATATGTTTATGTTAGAATTGTGTTAGTTTGTTAATTATTTATGTTTTAATTGTTTTATGGGTTAGTACACGTCTTTGAGCTTAAATATTATGTTTTTAAGGTACTTTATTGTGTTTGCTAGTATTTCAGGGTCAACATCGAAGAATGGAGGATTTGATGATTTCATCTGGTTGTTAGTTTATGTTTACTGTGTATTGTGGTCTCCTGTTTTTGACTTAAGCTTGAAATCCTTGTTGAGGTGTTCTTGTTGTGGTCCTTATTCCTTAATTTATTTGAGAAGTTTTCTTGTTGGCAGTGAATGTGTTAATAAAGATAAAAGTAACAGAGTTATAGGAAATTGAATTTCCTTTAATCATTAAATTAAAAACAAACTAACTAATTATTAATTACAACGGAAAAATTTGTAAGTAATTGTTTGAATTTCCTTTAATCATTAAATTAAAACAAACAAACAAATTATTAATTACAACGTTAAAAAGTTATAAGTAATTGTGTTAACTTAAATAACCCATTACATATTTAATGACTTATAATTAAAGTATAAGAGCATTTGTTTTAACTTGAAAATGATAATGTATATGTTTTCCACATTTTAAAAGATGGTATTATGTCAATTTGTTCTTGGTTTGTTTTGAAAAACTTGTCTTTTTCTTCTTTTGTTGGGAAAAATGACAAATATATCTTTAGATTTAGTTCATAAAATCTTGAAATATACTCTTAACTTGATATGCCAATATGTCCTAGAGTGTAATAATGAGACTGAGAAACATATGAGTCCATAAAGAAGGTATTAAAGTTTGGGGCTAGAGGAGATCGAGTGACCTCATATTTTGGCTTGCACAAAAAGAGTCCACAAATATTCAGTTTGACCTAACGTGCACGTTTTCACTCTAGAATTGCATGCCCTTTTTATTTATTTTGCTTTGCTTCCATTTTACACCTCTGATCTCACTTCTCTCTCTCTTATTTTGTATGTCTCTCATTTGTCGACTTGTGTGAGGTGGTGTGGAGGGTCCATACATTATAGGAAGTGTAAAGGTATTACATGGACATAGAGCAACACTAAGTCAACCCCAAATTGCAATTCATACCTATAAATAATGTGAGGTAAAACCAAAATCTTAATATCAATTATCTTTTGCCTACTAATTATGTCACACTCTATATGTAATACGTGTAATCATTAGCTAAGTGAATCATTCAAATCATAGACTTTTATTCAAAGAATTAGTTCTAAATACATTTTAGAGTAGTTCCAGTAACAAAGTAGTTAATTAGTTCTCTTATTAGCCAGTAGAATTAGAGAACTGAAATCTCACATAATTAGTTTGGCATCAAAGAAATGTGTACACCTACCAACAAATCATTTAATGATGGTATAACTCCATTGCATATTGTTTTAGTTTTTGTCCTTTAATTCTTTAACCACTTTGTTGCTGAATTAAGCTTTTATTTCAAACATCAACATTTATCATATGTAGATTGATTTGTTGTTTAACCAAAAGGAAAGGACTCTTACATAACAAGACTCAACCTTTGTTTTGTCTATAAAAGGTAATGATATATTATTAGCTTCTTAAATTCTATTGACAAGTTTTATTTCCCCTTTATTATGAACAGATGTGTGATGACCCAATTTGATAATATAAGATTGTTTTATGGTGGAAAGTTTGTAGTTGAACTGGAGTTGAAATATGTTGAAGAACAAACAAGTATTTTTAATAAAGTAGACCTTGGTTATGTTAGCTACAGACAAATATATGAGATAGGAAAGGAATTAGGATACCTTTAAGTGCATAAGGCCTATTATAGTGTACTTGATTTTCAATTTAGTAAGTCATTAAGATTGATTGAATCCAATGAAAGTTGCCTAAGGCTTATGAATATTATAAAAATCCCCCAAATGATTGATCTTTTATGTAACTCATTTGTTAGACACCCCATTCTTTACACCTGAGTTATTGCCTACAGTTGGAAGAGAGGATGGAGATAGAGAGGGTGAAGACGGAAGTTATGAAGCTAATAAAGGAGTTATTGCAGGAGTTAGTGAAGGAGTTAGAGTAGGAGTTAGTGAAGGACTTAATGCAAGAGTTGAAGTAGGAGTTGGTGTAGGAGTTAGTGAAGGAGTTGATGGAGTATTTGATGAAGAGCTGGATGATCATGATAAAGACTAAGATGAGGGTTTTATACAAGTTAAGATTCCTAATGACAAGCAACTAGTTGAAATTGACTCGATTGATTATGGTAATTTTATTGATAGTGTTGAATATCCAAGTGAAGAAAAGCCTAGTGAACCATAGCGAAGACCTAGTACTATTATTAGGCATAATCCATCTAATGTAGAAACACATTGGAGATGGGAGATGGAGTTTGGATTAGCTAAAGTATTTAAAGATTTTGTTATGGATCACGCAGTACAAACATGATACAATATCAAGTTTTAAAAAACTGAAATTCATAGGATCAAAGTTAGATTTATCGAGGGATGGCCATGAGAGTTGTATGTTGGTTATGATAAAAATGAATAGTACTTCAAAGTGAAGACATACAATCCTGAACATAGCGAGTTTACTACCAATAAACTTAAATTGGTTTAAGCTAAGTTTCTTATAAGATGTTTTAGGGAAAGAATACCTGAGAAGCCTAATATTTTGAAGGCGAAGATGATTGATGAATGGAAAAACTTAAATATATTTGTTAACTCAAGTATGTGTAGAGTTGTTAAGAGGAGATTGAGAAAAGAGAGGCCAACTAAATGTGTGAATAAATATTCCAAGTTGCAAGGATACGTATATCAGTTAAGGATTAGTAATTTATAATCAATAGTAAAGTTACAGTTGGCAAGGAATGAAGAAACTTATTTGTTACAGGTATGCAAAATTAAATTTATACATATCATCGACAATAATATTTATGCTTTTTTCATTTGTTCTTACATCTTTATCTCATTGTGTATTTCAAAAGATTGTATATTTGCTTAGATGCCACGAAAAGAGGATGAAGGCATTTGAGGCCAATTTTTGGTATTGATAACTGCTTTTTAAAGACAGAATTCCAAGGCCAACTACTGAGTGCAGTTGAGAGGGATAGTGATGGAGGGATGTATCCATTAGCTTAGGCTATTGCAGAGGTAGAGAATATTGATTCTTGGATATGGTTATGAATTTGTTGGCCTTTTGAATTGGAATTGGATAATAGTGAAGGACTTACAATTATATTAGATGTACAAAAGCTATTTTATTCTTTATTGATTTAAAGTTTATTATTATACATATTTTACATTAATTTAATATTTTCTATTATTATAGGGATTAATTAGGGTTGTGGAAGTGACATTACCGTATAAAACTCATCGTATGTGTGTTAGATGTATATACCGTAATTGGCATATGAATTAGAAGGGAAAGGATTGTGGAAATAGTTTTGGAATTATGCATGGTCAACTTACATTGAAAATTTTAACGAGTAAAAAAAAGTCTGGATAAAATAAGACCTGGATGTGCATCATCATTGCTTCAATATCCTAAGGAGAGTTAAGCAAGAAGTTACCAATCTTTTGAATCGAAATGTCTGGTTGTCGACAACAATGTGAGCGAAACTTTTATTAGATGAATCTTATCGGTAAGAGATAGGCCAGTTATCAGCATGCTTGAAACCATTAAAAATATGATGATAAAGAGGCATGCAGACAAGAGAGAATTTACGCATGGTTGGAAGTAAGAATATTGCACCAAGGATTATGAAGACATTGGAGAAGACTAAGAAAGATGCAATGCAGTGGAGAATAGTTTGAAATACTGATGGAGCATATGAAGTGTCTAAGGGTGATGACAAGCATACTGTAAGGATTGGTAAACACTAATTATAAAGTTGTCGAGCATGGTTGCTATATGAATATCCTTTTAACCATGTTATAAGTGTTTTTCATCATTTCAAGCATTGATCGGAGGCATTTGTAGATGATTACTACAAGAAGTCCAAATTTCTGGCATTGTATGACCATATGTTGCAACCTATTAGAAGTGCAAATTTTGGCCTACTGTTGATGCAAAAGTAATAAACCACCGTTCAAAAAAGATATGTCAAGATGACCTAAAACAACTAGAAAGAGAGGATTAAATGAGCCTAATAAGTTGAAAAATACAAAAAATTTTGACTCTAAAGGGTCAAATACAAATATATAGGAAATGTGATAATTCTAACCATAATGCCAGAAAATATAAGAATGAAGGCTCAACTCATCCTGCTCAGCAATCTCCATAAGTATAAAACATTCTTTGATTATCAAACCTTGTTTTGGTTACCATGTATTGCTTCATATATCTAGTGATCATTTATGACATTATTTGATTATCAAACTAACAATGATATTCATGTCATATTTATTAGGTCATCTCTGAGGTTTCTTCACAAGTTGAACATATTGTTATACTGAGTCAACACAACAATACTGTGAGTATATAACCATTCATCATGTTATTGATAACTTTCACTAATGAATATTGTTAATATCATGCATATTTGTAGGTTGCTAGCTCTTCGTAAATGGAAGTATGAAGAAGTTGATCTGCATTCATTCAAGTTGTCTTTTGAACCAAAAAAAAATCTAAGGTTCAAAGGACAACCTAGCATCACTTCCCAATGGTTACAAACCTAAGCAATGAGGAGGAGATCATCAGTGAATTAACCACTACATGATTAACCTTCTCAGTTAAGTGCAAATGAGGGAAGCAATTTGGTTGATTCCCAAACTATAAATTAATGTTGTCTATGTTTTGTTGGAACTTTAGTTATTACATCCAATCATTTTTGTTTATGGACAGATGAGTCCAATCTCTTTCATGATACAATCATTTTTGTATATACTGCTCTAATTATTTATTGTGATATAATCACTTCTATATATACTTGCTAAAGATTTTTAAAACTGTCAATTAGGCATCATTGAAGCATTTTCATAAATAAAAAAACAATAAAGACAAAGCACAATATATTACTTCAACAATTCTCTCATTAAATTTGTCATCGTACCACTTAAAAAATCGTATCTTGTAACCTAAAAGAATAATTAATAATTAATAAAAAAACATGAAACATATATACAAACAATTATACCTTATCAAAAAATAAACTTACAGGATATTTGGGGCTTCATAAAATCATCTTCCTGGGTTATTATGACTCTATAAAGTTCTTAATAAGGCTTTTAAACTACAATAACACACCATATAACCATTATTTGAATGTAATATAGTATTAGTTGAAGACGTCGCATCCATAGCTTTGGGTTGTCACTGCAAAACTATATTAATACTTTTAGTTCTCCTACATATAGCTACATAACTGACAAGAAATGATTCAAATAAGAAAATGGACTAGCTTTGTAGTCATTTATCACTTACCACCAATCATGCCTTAGTTTTGGAAAAGGCATCTTATAAACTCAAACAAAACCAAAGTTACATCGTGATAATGATGATAATAAAAATTTATTATGAAATTTCCATTTGCTTAATTAAAAGGGCTACAAGCATTTACTAGTTTTCCCTACCCCCACTTCTTATCTTTTATTGGTGATACCAACTAATTATGAATTATATCCCATTTTAATGAATTGTATGAACTAGTGCATCTAAAGTAGCATTCATCTTAGGGTATGAATTAATGCATCGGATTATGACTTTATAAGAGTGGAATGAAGTTTTCATCCATAAGTCAATGGATAAGAAAGAAGAAAACAGTTGTACCATTACACCAATCAAATACTAGTCTTAAGAACCAGTGGCAAGCTAAGGCAAATTAGTACAAACAAATTCCAATTATAGGATTATAGTATAAATAAATCTATATACAAATAATTGAAAGAAAATAATCAAAAAGCAAAGCATTTGTTATTTAACCTGTGATAGCATTTTCAACTAATCTTTGGAGAAAAGATCAATCCTGCGAATCATAACACCAACATTAATTTTTCATAGTCATTTGATAACCTTGCTAATTGCAAACTAGACAAAATTCCTTACATCACATGATTATGTTAGTTTCTAAATTGGAGAGAATGTTACCTGGTTTATGTAAATGAGATAGGAATGGAAAATTTTCAAGCAACTAACAAATGTGATACAACTTTCCAAAAGTGATACATCATTCCCTATCTTGTTTCCTAGAAATTAGATAGAGGTGCTGTTGATGCAATTGAAATAGCTCAAGAGCGTGCAAGTTTCTTCAAACGTTAGAACGGAGTGTGGGAGAGTTAAGGATTTAAGGATTTTTCTTCAAACGTTTGAAGAGAAAAGAATCAGGGATTTAGGGATGCTTTTGCAATCGTTTGAAGAGAAGAAGAAAATTTAAGGATCGAAGAACTAGACTTAAAACTGTGAGGATTGAAGAATAACTAGGCTCAAAACAGTGAGTTTTATATATAGCTCAAAACGGTGAGGATTGAAGAGAATCAAAATAGTGAACTTTATCCATAGCTGTGGGTCTCATGTTCATTTAAAAAATAAGAATGTCACATCAATAAGAAGTGGGTCTCACTAAAAGCTCATAACTAAAAAAAGCTATGTTGTATATGATGTGACATTTAAGTGACATCAAATCTTCTGTCAGTTTCAACATTTTATAAATGTTGGAATTTAACTTGAATGCTTTGAAGTTAGAGTTCAACTTAAATTCTGGTATAAATGTTAGAGTTTAAAATTCACTTTTGGCCAACTTTCAAAATCTTAAATCTTTTCTTTAACAATCTCATTGCAGAACGATTAAACTTTTTCAAACTTCGAAATCTTAAACTTTTCTTTAACAATCTCATTACAACACTCATGCCAAATATTAACAATATGATGTGATTACAAAATCTTGACCTTAACATTAACAACTAAATGGGAAATTTTTTGAAATTATTTTACAACTTACTTTTCTTAAACTAAAATCATTTTTTTAAATAATTTTCAAATTTAAATCTCTTCACCATTTAATTTTATGAAAACATTTCAATTGATTTTTGAAATTACATACTTTTGTTAAGATTAGTTAACTTTTTAAATAACAATTGATTACCAAATTTACAAGGTTATTGCTTATTTATATAAAAAAATTACTCAAAGTAAATTAGGGCCGTCATGATGATAATCAATTTAATAAAAACATTACAAACTCATNNNAGATTCATCCAAATGTTTGTTTTATTAATTTTAATAAAATTTCTCAAAATTAAGGAGAATGTCAAAACTTCTTAAACTTAGAAATGGATGAAAATAAAACATTGTACCAAAATTTAATTAATTTTGAGAAGTTTATTAGGAAAAGAGATAAAGGAAATTTTATACACTCATTTTGCTAACTTAATATTTAAGTGAGAAAAATATAAATAATTAAAAATATCGTAGATTTAAATTGATAGAATCTAAATAGAAGGGTAAAGTTTCATCATCATAAAATTTAAATTAAATATTTTAAAAAATATTTAAATTGTTTAAAAAGACTTCCAAATTTTAGATCTAAGTGTATAAAGTCTAGGTTCAAAAACTAAACAGCGAAACGGACCCCTAAAGCGGCCATCTTTGGTGTCAAACAAACTTCCCGCGCAGGGAAGAGCTAACATGTAAACCTCCTCTTGACATTAACGCGAACGGTTGGTGAGCAAAGAAGTGCAACCTCCTTCACACCATATCAGATGTTCTTGTCATCCTCTAGCCTGACCAAACACTGTTGGTGTCTTCGTCATTTCTCTGCCAACATCAAGTTTTCCTCCTCCTCATCGAAGCCCAGGGTTAATGACTTGACAATTATTTTCTCTTTTCTGTGTCTGCGTAGGATCGAATTGTTTTATGTCTACGTCTAGTTTTTGTTTGTCGGAATTTATGATTTACTTGTTCGGATTAGTTGTTGAATCACCAGGACAAGGACTGTGAAGACTTTTTGCCGTGGTTGGAAAGGAAAGCTGGAGTTCAAGTTTCTTCGAAGGTTTACATTGGAAAATCCGCCCATGGCAGGTTGCGTCTCATTATAATTTTTGGCCCCTTCGATTGCCTCCTGTTATTGCGTACTAAAATTAGTTCATACTTCATAGCATTCCATTCATGTCACTATGTGCTGTTTTCTTTTACTGTATATTCCTGCAAGTACAGGTCACTATTTGCTGCGGAAGACATACGAGCTGGAGAGTGCATCCTTCAAGTTCCATACAACGTGGTATACTACTCATTATGTTGGCCATTAATTTTATTATAAAGTATACACGACCTTTATTGGTGGTAACTGTCGATGTTAAATTAGAAATTGTTTTCTAATGTAATATCTCAGCAAGTTTCACCGGATTGTCTACTTCCAAAAGTAAGAACTTTGTTGGAAAATGAAGTTGGAAATGTGGCAAAGCTTGCTGTCGTCCTTTTGGTTGAGCAAAACATCGGCCTGGTAATCTCTATGTGTTTTTGATATGAAGTCAAATTGTGCAAAGCAATGGTACTGCATACTGCCTGTAACATATATATTTCACCATCAAGAATTTTGTATTATTTCGTTTGACATAATTTTGTATTATTTCGTTTGACATTTCTGTACTTACTTTTTATCTTATGCAGATTTGTGTGAGTATGACTGCCAATTGAATTAGGCTTATTACTTGTAGCAGGAATCAGAATGGGCCCCTTATACCAGTCGTCTTCCTCAGCCTGTTGATATTCATAGCACGGTAAAATCTTTCCTTTTCCATTGAGTTTCTCACTCTTGTAAGAGAGAAAATAATCTGTTATCTTTTTTGTCAATATCTGCAGATATTTTGGAGTGAGAGAGAGTTAGAGATGATTCGTCAAAGTTCCTTATATCAAGAAACTATGAAACAGAATGCTCAAATTGAAAGGGACTTCTCGACCATTAAGCTGGTAATTCATGTGCACCTTTGATCCCCTTTCTTGCTGCAAGATTTTTGTTTTGAGTTCTATAAGAATCTGACCAACGTTGGTAAAATGTAGTGTCTTTGTGGTTGCTTGAATCTGCAATCTAATCGAGCCACCCTAAGGGATACAAAAAAAACCTTCTTAGCCAAGTACACTTTGGATTTTAGTGGTAGTCATATTAAACATCCAAGCATTTATTTGACAAGTTACAGTACTAAGAGCACTTTTACATTGATGATTTTGATATAAATGAGAAATTGGCTTTTTAACTGCATGGAAATGCAGCCATCAAACAATACTTGTGCTAATAGCGTATAAGTGATAATATGAATAAAGTTAAGTTACTAGCAATCTCACTGGTGATAGTTTTTTTTATATGATTACCTTTTCTTATAGGTTCTTGATCGTTTCTATGGAATTTTTGAAGGTGTTACTTTAAGGGACTTTAAGCATGCATATGCTTTAGGTGAGCAGCTATTTACGGCAGTAGCTACTTCCACTTTGATATATATATATATATATGTTGGTATATTGTGACAATAATATAAGTAGCAATTTTTCTTTGAGCCTGGTTATATTGATAATCTTGGTGATTATGCGCTTTGTGGTGAAACTTCTGTCACATCTATAGCTAGAAATGTTAAAGTTGAGGATAATAGTGGCACCTTTTGGCAGCGCCTCTCACTCCTTGAATTTATGTGTGGAATTCGCTTCCTGACAAGTTGATGTTGTAGTATGAGGGTGATTTGTACCAAATCATAGAAAAAGAAAAGGAAAAAGTTGCTAAAACTGATATTTCATTGTCTATGTTGACGGGAATTTTTGTTCTATTGAGATTGTTTGTAAAGTTCTCGAGAATAGTTTGTTGTGAATGTGACAGTTGGATCTCGAGCTTGGGGAAGCTCAAAGGGTGCATCTCTGGTACTGTTTTCCTGTCATATACATGAAAAAAATTTCTGGAGTACTTTACTGTTTCAATGAACATGTTTATGATTGCATTATTCTATAGATTCCCCTTGCAGATTTTTTGAACCATCAAGCTGATTCTGAAGCATTTGTTTTAAATGATGAGGACATGCAGGTCTCAGAGGTATAAATTGTTTCTGCTGTTTAAATGTGATTTCTAGACTTTGGCATGGTTATCGTGTTCCTTCCGACATCCACTGTTTAGCAAAATATGTTTTCTGGTTGTAACCTTAACTACAAAGAACCATTAATATTCTCCTAGTTCTGCTTTTATTATTCTAAATTTTGAATTATTCTCAACCTTGTATTATCAGGTATGTCTAGAAATCTCCTTAATTATCTGAGTCATTTTGTGCAGGTCATTGCTGATCATGATTATGCTGCTCATGAAGAGGTTACAATGAAACATTGCTAATGTTCTTGATAGACAATAATCCTCTGATCTTGGAGATTAGTTTAAAGAGAACTCTCTGGTTCAAACATTAGCCAACAGATGATGTATTCTTGTGAAATTTGACACCAGTATATGTTTGTAATTTGCATACATGCTTAGCAGGTATTTATTAGTTATGGAAAGTTTTCAAATTCTACCTTGCTGTTGGAATACGGATTTGCACTTCCATATAACAAGCACGAGGAGGTTAGTCTTGGTTTTGCATAGTTGTATCAGTCTTGTCCTTATTGTACTGGTCCAATATCTGATCAGTGTTCCAAGTTTTTGCTCCAACTTTTTCTGTCTAATATGAAAATTATGGTGGTTACTCTCTGGTTCAGGTTCAGATCAGTATACCCCATCATGATCTTTTACCCAAAATGAAGTTCGAAATTTTGCAAGGACATCTATTTCCAGTCAATAATGATGCCAATGTCTTCAAGACTTCAGGGAACTCTTTCACAATAAAGTAAGAGTTGAGTCATGGTCTTTAGAGTTTTTGAATTCAAAGGTTATGGGAAATTCTACATCCAGACATCCATTATCGTTAGCTGGTTAGATTCTACTTCCAATCAACTTCCTGATGATCTCACATACAGATACACTGTCTCGGATGTTTGCATGACGCTCAAGTACTTGTTATGTGTACTTGAGTCATTGCTTATTTGACCTTTTATAAAGTACGACTTCCCACTTAATTGAGTGTAGTGTGTAACTCCAGCTTTATAGCCCTGGTACAATGTCTTGTATTAGAGCTGTTTCAAGGAAGATCTTGCGATAAGGGAAAGCAGGTCTGGATGAGTTGATTCTAAGCCCTACAAATCTTTTCCAATTTGTTCATCGGATTATTGCCCATTGGAAGTTCACAATGAAGTGAAATAATATTGCTTTAACTCACCCTCTGAATTCTCTTTTGCTTCTCCTCACCTCAGAAATTCATTGTACTTTATATGCTGTTCCTAGCAAATTCAAAAAGTTGTGTACTTATTTCTAGTCTTTTGGCAGTAACTGTGAAACCTATTGCTGATTGTAGCCATTACTAGTTTGTGAACCATAACTAGGCTATGTCTAGTTTGTGAACCATAACTAAGGCTATGTCTTGCTTAAATGCATACAGTATCACGAGTAAAATGCATCGTAAAGTTGTCTTTACTAGTACCTATTCCAATTTCTGATAACATTATAGTGATAATCACGCTCAGGGAAGTCAAATCTGTTGCAGGAAAAGGAAAGGGCCTTCCACAATCTCTTCGTGCATTTGCTCGTGTTCTGTCTTGCACCTCTCATCAGGGTATGCTTGAACATATATCTTTTGAATTATATCTGTTTGGTAAAATGAGAAGGTCCTCATCGGTTATATAAATATTTAGAATTAGAAGACCTGACCAAGGAAGCAGCAGAAACTGATGGACGATTGGCTCGTCGTCCTTTAAAGGACATCAGCAGGGAGATTCAAGCACACGAGATCTTGTTGTCACGGTTTTCACAGCTCATCGGGGAATACAATGCGTCTATTGAGGTAAATGCAGAAGTATGATCTCCTGCTGCTTAATTAGAGTTTGGGGTAGATTTGGAGATAAATGACTGCATTAGCTAGTAAAGTCTTGCATATTTTTATTGGAGGGCCTCTTATGCTTGATTGTCAGCATATAACCAAAATATTGTGCTAGGATCGTATCGAAGATATGATACTTAGATTAGGATCAAGAAACTTGATATCCTGGCATTTGTCCCTTCTGATCGGAAGGTTCGTCATTTGTTTCAAGCATCTGTTTGTACTTTGCAGTCATTGGAAAAAATTTCTTCAGTACCTACATGTGAAAATTTTGCCACGCGAAGGAAAATGGCTCTAAACCTCCTTAATGGTGAGCTTCGAGTACTTGAATCTGCATCAGCATGGCTGAAGAATTACTGTGCTACGTTGCATTGACACCGGGTAGGTTCCTTGGTCAACAACGTGGAAGGTACATGTTGAGACTCGTTATAATCAGCATTATAGTAGGAAGAGGGGGTATGGGCAGAGGGGTAATTTGGAGAGTGTGTAAG
>JANIHY010000210.1:30036043-30050884 GCA_027479065.1 Erythroxylum brevipes | reverse complement strand
TTGATTTGGATTTGTTGCTTCCGCTGCAAGTAATGATTTCTTAAAAGTTTTGAAATCTACCGTTTTTCTAAACAAAGTATGTTTTCTTTTTCCGATCCAACACATATTACTTTGGAGCATAAAGATTTTCTACCCTTTCCATCTAATACTTGAATGATCTCTCTTAAATGACCACCAACCCATTCATTATATATTTTTTCTAAATCTTCACAGGTACTCTCGGGAAACATATACACGCTTATGGTATACTTAAGCAAAGATTAAGTTACAAGCTTTAATAACACCTCCTTTCCCACTTTTGAAAAGAAATGTATGTTTTAGCTCACTATTTTCTTTTATATTTTATCCTTAAGAAAGCCAAATTTCCTTCTTTTTATCATGACCAATAATAGAAGACATACCAAAATACTTTTTCGGACAAGCAATACAAACATCTTCTTACATGAGCAAGAGTACTTTTGCTAAATGAACATGCAAATTTATTGAAATTAATAACCCAACTTGATACTTTCTCATACCTCATGAGGATATCCATTAAAGTCCATACTTCCTCCTCCTTAGCTTTGATAAAGAAGTAACTATAATCTGCAAATAAGAGCTTCATGATTTCGTGAGCACTCCTAGCAATGCTATAATTATGGATGAGGCCCTGACTTTCCTTCTTATCCATCAAAGAAACTAAGCCTTTAATAAATATCAAAAACAAGTCTCAATTGATTTCTTTGAAGAAGGCCATGATGCAAAAGAATAGGGCCAATAAAGTATTTACCATTTTTCACCATATAGGAGATAGAGAAAACATAAAGTATCATCCAGTTAATTGATCTACTATCAAAACATAGTTTAAGCATAATTGGTCAAAGATACTCTCACTTAAAGCCATCATAAGTTTTTGATGTGTTGACCTTCAAAGCCAAGTAATCGTCCCTACCATATGATTTTATTTTGTGTAATGAAGGATTTTCTCTACTACCATCACATTATCTCTTATCATTCTCCATGATACAAAAATGCTTTGAAATTCATAAATAATTAAGGTTAAGGTCCATCGTAATTTATTAGTTAAAACTTTAGCTACAATCTTGTAAAGGACTTGGCAAAGAGAGATAGAAAACCACCCATAATAATCAAAGACTTCATTTTCAAGACTAAAACAATGGTGGCTTCAAATACTAATTTTAATAAGGAACAAGACCATGACCTATCAACATAAGCCTGATGGACACCAACACTCACGAATGGACAAAATTTTTAGAAGAATGCACTTGGATGCAAATGATGTAGAATGTCACTTCTCTTCTTATATGAAAAGGTGAACATAGATTTAAAATAGTCCCTTACAACATCCTCAAACCAATTAGACCAACCACACCAATTACCATCCATGTCTTGAAGCTTACGCAACTCATTTTTCTCTGCTGTTTTGAAGGCAATGTATTAGACAATTTCATATTTGCATCACCATCCCTTAACTAACCTATTTTTGAATGCTACTTCTAGTACAATGCCTACTGGTATAGTATTTCATAGAGCTTCCTTTTAACCTAAGTTAATTCCTTCAAAAACAAGACATCAGACCTCTGCTCTAGCAAGCATAGTCAATGATTCAACCACTTAATTCAAGTTATGAATCTATAAATCAATTTAGATCCTTAGATGGACAAATCCCTTCCATAATGATGTAATTTCTCATTAATTGATTTCTAAAAGCTATTTCCTCAACTGTGTCATATAATTTCGACACACCCATCCTCCACTAACCATGCATTTTCAAAATGAAAAGAATTATTTCCCAACCTAACAAGCTCAAGCATGATAAGAATCAATAAAGGGACATAGAAGATCAAAAGAAGTCAAGAGCATGTACTTGATAATTTGGGAACAAATCCAACCACTAATTATTAGTTATAACTCTATCAAGACATTTAAAAACCTAACGATCTAACCATCTACCACATTTTTAAGTGAAATGCTTCTTTATCATACCTAAATCGATTGGTGCACTACCATTCAAAGTTGAATGAATCCCTTATACCATAATTAAGGATGAATTGTGTCACTTCTCTTATCAATTGCTACCGTGAAAATGTTGAAATCTCTATCTCAACACCTCAACATACTTAATCTGACAACTAAAGAACGAAACAAATATCATGATTTCTACCAAGCTCTTTTAAAAAATTTATAGAAGCCAATTAAGATTATCGTTCTAGTCTTTACAGTCTAACTTTAACATCTATAAAGTTAAGCCTATAGATAAGTCTGGGTGACACTTTTTTTTATGGATACAAAGGGCCTAAGGCTAATGCCTTAAAAAGGCAATCAAACATTGATCATTTTGCAATAGAAGCCTCATCTTTGGGATCATATTATCCCAAATAATCAAATGTTGAGAATTCGACGACCCAATTTGAGCCAAAAAATAACGAGCAATGCCAAGTATGAGCAAATAAGTGTTAAATATCCCTAATCAAACTAAGGCAAGAATGAGAGGAAGGGCAAGACTAAGTAATGGGATGAACTGCTTCCAAAGAGTCGGATTCCACAATAATCTTACGGTAACTGCAGGCCCAAGCTAGGATTAAACCATGATGAATAGCTTGTAGTTCAGCAATCATATTTGTAGTATGACCAAGAAAACCCAAAAAACCAATAAGCCAATGCCCATAATCATCACAAATGATGGCACCAAATCCAGCGTCCCTAGGGTTGCCAAGTGAGCTTCCATCCACATTTAGTTTCACAAACTCCTCTTGAGGAGGACACCAAGCTATCCATTTCTCTTGATGTTGGGCGTGATGGACTCCCAAAGGATTATAAGCAATAAGACAAGCATTGAGAAGTTTAAGGAACCGCTGATGTTGTGCAATAGTGGACATGATTGAGTGCTGAATCACTTCTTGATTTTTGGCACACCAAATGACCCACGCGCCAACCAAAATTTGGATGATATGGTTAAACAACCACTGGCTCCAACAGATGTATATTGATCCAATCGCCAATACTAGGGGCAAACAAAGTTTCATTAATATCATCAAAGATTAAACACCAAATTGGCGACGCCCAGATGCAATCACGGATGGCATGTAGGTCTGATTCAAAACTCTTACCACATCATGAACAAATGGGGGAATATGCCATACCTCTATTGAATCGCAAGAGATTTGTAGGCAGTTGTTGTCATCGAATCTGTCAAAGGAAGAAATGAAATTTTTGAGGCACATTAAGCTTCCAAATTTGCATCCATTTCCTCAAAGGATCAGTGGGACAAGGAATGCGAGTAATGAATTCATAACTGGATTTTACCATATAAGAACCCATCATCGACTCCCCACAAATTAGAGAATCAGGCCTGTTCACATTTTATAAGGTAGGGATTGCAACAATCCTCTTCCTTAGCTCACAAGACAAAGTGGTGCGTAAGATAGAAAAATCCCATTGACCTCGATTAGAGAGTAGGTCACTAACCATGAGATGTCTATCCTTATCATCAATAGTATGACATGTCTAGTAAAGGGCAATTCACCGCACCATCTATCAAACCAAATTGAGATATGTTGGCCAGAGCCAACCAGCCATAGGAAGCCATCTTTCAAGAAAGGAATAGATTTTTGGATGGTTTTCCAACAAGGAGAGGAGTTATAAGGCAAATAGGTAGCAAATAAAGACGGGCCATAAGGATATTTACCATGAAAGATATCCACCCAAAGTTTTGATTCATTGGACATCAGAGACCAAACCAACTTACCAATCATTGCAATATTATTATCCCAAGCCATACGAAGAGTAAGGCCGCCTCTAGTTTTAGGACTACACACAACTTCCCAATTCAATAAATGTATATCCTTATGATGATCAGAAGATTGCCAAAAGGAAATCCCTATAAGCCTTATCGATGATGGAATAGATGCCTTTCGGAACCCAGCATGTTTGCATGGAGTAAAGAGGAATACTGGAGAGAATGGACTGTACAAGAGTATGATGCCCTGCTTTGTTTAATAACTTAGACTTCCAACCCTGTATATGAGATTGGGTTTTGTCCAACATCCTTTGAAAGTCATGTTTACTATTATTTCCGAGCAAAGGAAAACTAAGATAAGTGTTGAGATCTGACGTAAAATGCAACTGAAATTGTCTTTGCAAAGACTCTTTATATGCACGAGGCACCTTAGGAGAGATAAAGGACTTGGATTTTTATCATTAATAAGCATGCTTGAGCACACACAAAAATGCCTCATGCTGTCCAAGACAACACGACAATCTCACATAAATGCATGAAAAAATAATAAGACATCATCCACAAAAAGAAAATGAGAAACCCCGGGACTATTAATAGAGATCTTAATTGGCTTCCATTAATTATTGGCGATTTTGTGGGATGTTAGAAGAGATAATTTCTCCATGCAAAGAACAAACAAGTAAGGAGAAAGTGGATCCTCTTGACAAAGACCTCGTTTAGGAGCGAATCCTGGAAGCCTAGAACCATTTCACAAAATTAAAAGTCTTGAACTAGAAACACATGACATAATAAGTAAGACAATTATATGAGGAAAACCAAAATCTTCTAAAGTTTGTTTCAAGAAAGATCAGTCAACCTTATCGTAAGTCAACTCTTAGAGCAAGATATCCCATTTTTTGTTTAGTTCTGAGAATAGTATGAACCATCTCCTAAGCTAGAATAATATGTTCAGTAGTTGTTCTCTTAGGGATAAAAATACCCTGGTTTAGAATGATAATAAAGTCCAAAAAAGGGCAAATTCTCTAGATAACACTTTGATGAGAATTTTATAACTTACATTATATGAGCTATATGTTCTTTCAAAAAGATGACCATTTTATAACGAATTGCTTTAACAAAAAAAAAAAAGTTCATTAGAAAATATTAAAAACTTAACAAACTCCAAACAAACCCTAAAACAAAATGATATGGAATTGATTTTGTAGATTAGTGTGAAAAAGAGGGCATGTCTTACTAATGATGACCAGTCGTACAAAGTGATTAAAAAACGCATGAATGATATTTGGATTGGCCCCACGCATGACCCAACCCCAACTCACGACGCCATCTTGTGTTCGTTTCCTTCCATCAGCGCCATGACCCACGCTCCTTTTCCGCCAAATCCGCGGCACCCAAATATTTAAAAAGGTTTTTTATACTCGGACGGAACTACCCTCCTCCTTTACAAACAACAAACATTTGGCCACCTTTCCTATCCTTTTCTCTAGCTTATACTTGTTTGTTTTTCTCTCAGTTGTTACTTTTGTTCTACGACCCGCTCCCTACTACTGTTACTCTCCCACTCTTCCTATTCCTCTCTCAGACTTTCAACGTCTTCGACGCCGCCCGTTACACTTCGCCCACTTTCATGTTCAATTCAGAGATTGCTATTTTATTTTTATCGCTTTTTTTTTTTTGAATTAACGATTGATATCGGTTATTAATTTTCTAATTAAAAGACGCATCATTCAAGGCTGTGTCGCTTCGTATTTTTCAGGCGTTTTTACTGTTGACCGGTTGAAGTGGAGGAGAGTGAAGGAAGGCTGCTTGCGAGTGATCTTCTTTTTTCTAAAAGAACTCCTTCAATTTTTTCTTTTCCTTTTTGGGTGCTTGGCTGGTGAGGAAATTCGAGGAAGAGGAACGGAAAACAATAGAAAAGTGTTAGTACTTGCCCTTTTCTCGTTTTCCTTTCTTTTGGATATTCAATGCTCTTTTATTTCAAGAATCAATCATTTCTCAACAATCAATCTGTGTAAATCTTGTTTGTTGGAATGGAAGATTACACATTCTTGCTAGAGAGATGATTTCTTGTTGGTTCATGTTTTCTTTTGCTTCGTTTCTTTTTTCAGTTTCTATAATGACTTTTGAGTATGTTTGATTTCTTATTCTTAATCACGCAGTTACATGGTTAGTCCCCAGAAGATGAGGGTTTATATTGTTTTTCTAAAGACGCAGGGTAGTTTCGTCTTTAACGTTTAGTTTTGTTAGATCGAATCAGAGCCCCTAACGGTCTTGTTTATTTTTATGGTTTCGTTTCGGGTTCTGTGTTTTCTTTACTTTAAGAGTTCAAGGCGCTGTAAATTTTCCTACTATATTTCCATTGATGCTTTTCTATTGTACGTAATAGAAGTGCATCTCCAGTTTTTGAATAAT
Organism: Erythroxylum brevipes; assembly: GCA_027479065.1. Lineage (NCBI taxonomy): Eukaryota > Viridiplantae > Streptophyta > Magnoliopsida > Malpighiales > Erythroxylaceae > Erythroxylum > Erythroxylum brevipes. The sequence continues at coordinate 30,044,733 of JANIHY010000210.1, read as the reverse complement.
ATACAATTGTTCGGCTTGAAGTATTAACGTTATGATACTCATTAAAACAGATGTGCCATTTCAGTGATTATTGTCTTCAACGGTCTTCTAATTTTTGTTTCTGCAATTATGCTCCAGGTGTAGTGACACCCTCTTCAGGATTGAACAACACCATTTGTAATGCGCTCTCTGGTTTGAGGCAGAGATGAAAAAGTTATTCTCCTTCCGATCTTCATCTAGCAACTGTAATGGCAATACTGGTTGTCCACTATCTGCCGAGAAGCAAATCTACTGGGAAATGCCATCTGAGAGTGGGCTGAGCAATCGAAGTGGTAATAAGGCTGACAGCAATTTAAGGAGCTCCAGGGGCTTATTTTCAAAGTCTCGAAAGCAAATATCTGATAACCAGAGCTCCAGTGTCATTCCAGGGCTTAGAAGAAGTCGATCCATGTCATCAACAGCATTTTTCAGTGATACACCAGAGCAAAAAAAATTTCTTTGGGCAGATGATCAAAACGGATCTCCTTCTAGCTGTTCCAATGGTGCTTCTCGGCAGCAGCATAGCGTTCATTCATCTAGGTGAGACATTTAATCGACTAAGATGCTTCATGGATTAGCTCATTGTCCCATGTTGTAATTTGGAGAGAGAAACAATTCAGTATGAATAATCTTTGTGTTAATATTTATATTATGACACTTACTGAGATTTGGCTGCTGGTTTCTGATATTCTAGGCAGGTCCTTACCCCTGAGAATCAAGCAAAAGTAAAGAGAACTGAAGTGACAGTTATTCAAGATCCATGTGTACTGGAGAGGCTTGGTTCTTCTGCTTCTTCTAAGTCTCATCATGATTCTTTGGCAAACTCTTCCTCTAGTAATGGCTCAGGTAAGGTTTTGGACAGGTACATTGATGGAGAGCAGCTTTGTGAGGAAAGAAGTAAACCCAAAAGCAAATCTTCACACAGACAATTTGCTGGGAATGGAAATGCTGTTGGAAGACTTCCTCCACGAGTCCAGTATACAGCCCCTTCCTCACCAACAGATAGTGCCAAAGATAAAACCAGGTCTTATTCATTTAGGGATGCTAAAACTACCCGTTTTCCTTCTAGAGGTTTGGTGGACAATGGCTTTGGTCATGAATCTCCGAGGAGTATTGCAAAGAATGTAGTTGAAAAACTCGCCCAAAGTCATGCTGTTCCCAGGTCAAGTCCTAACGAGTTTGACCATGATATTCCAATCACAATTGAAGATATCTATTCTGGATCGATGAATAGATGCTTTAATTCTAAAGTAGATGAGCCTGCCCAAAAAATTTTCTCTCTAGATGAACTTTATGAAACCATTAATGACTATCATGGAGAAGAAGATTTCTCTAACTTGGGAAAACAGGATAGTTTTTGTCATGAAAATGTTGGTGATGTGAACTCTGTTCAAAGTAATGATGCTTTAGATTTGGAGTTGCAGCAAAGATCAAAGGTAGCTGAGGAAAGGGTTGTATTTCTTTCTGAAGCACTTGATCAGGAAAGCTTTCTTCATGATAGTGGATTTGATGTTATGTCATTGCTTCAGACTATTAGGGAATTAAAGGCTGATAAGTTAGGCCTGGCAATTGAGGTTTCGGGACTTTTCAAGGCTTGGATTGCTGAGAGGGATTCTGCAATGGAAGAGCTTAGGTTGGGAAAAGCAGAACTAGAGTCTCACACTCGGAGACTAGAAAAGGAGAAGAGTGAGTTGCAGTCAGCATTGGAGAAGGAATTAGACAGAAGATCAAGTGACTGGTCTAAAAAGCTTGAGAAATACCAATTAGAGGAGCAGAGGCTTCGTGAAAGGGTTCGAGAGCTTGCAGAACAGAATGTATCCCTCCAAAGGGAAGTGTCTTTGCTTGATCAGAGGGAAACGGAAAGCAAAAATGTGATAGCATATTCAGAGCAGCAAATAAAGCACCTGACTTCAAGGATGGAGGAAGTAAGTGGGGAAAACCAAGATCTAAAACAAAAGCTCTCTGAATTCCAAGAGAAATACACAGCAGTACAGGACGATCTATATTGTGTCAAAAGAAATTTTGAACAGAAGGACAACGAATGCAAAGGGATGCAGAAGTCCATTACTAGATTATTAAGAACCTGTAGTGACCAAGAGAAGACAATTGTTGGGTTGAGGCAAGTTTTTAGTGAGGAGTTTGAGACGAAGCAGTCACTGAACAAGTTTGATAAGCAAGTGGCAAAAATTCAAATGGAGCAAATGAGACTGACTGGGCTGGAGATGACTTTGAGGAGGGAGGCGGAATCTTGTAGGCTTGAAGTTGACTCTCTTCGAAATGAGAATATCAATCTGTTGAATCGGTTGAAGGATAATGGAAAAGAGATAGATGCTCTAACTTTCAAGTTAGATAAGGAAGTGCAGACCCGGGTAAGCTATCTGCAAAATCAAGGGCTAGGAATGCTAAATGAAAGTGCCCAACTGTGTTCCAAGTTATTGGAGTACGTAAAAGGAAAAGCTGGCCAATTTTCAGAGTCAAAGCAGGGTACTGAGTTTGCTGTCAACGGTTTAGATGGGCAGTTTCTTGTTGAATCTGACATGAAGATTCAGGGCTTCAAGCGTAGAACAGAAAGCTTCACGAGGAGTTTGCAGACAATATCTTCTTTGCTGCAGGAGAAGTCTAATGTGGTTGCTTTAAAACCTCAGAAACCATGGACCAGTGAGTCGAAGAAACTAGATGATCAAACTGCTGATGTAAGTTGCTCTGATATCTACCTGGTGTATTTTGGAGCAGGGATAAAATGTTAAATTAACAAGCACATTAAAGTTAAAATTGTGTTAAAATTGTTTTTAACATGTATTTATTTGTTATGTTGATTTCATGCAATTTAGAAATTGGAACACAAAGTTGTGAAGGGTTATCTTTGTAGAATACTTCTCATGTTTCTTTCCATTTGGACATCAGAATGTAAGAGTTGAGCTTAAAGCCGAAAGCCTGCTTACTACTTTACTGAGAGAGAAGCTGTACTCAAAAGAAAGTGAAGTTGAGCAGTTGCATGCTGAAATGGCAGCAGCTATCAGGGGAAATGACATGCTCCGATCTGAAGTCCAAAATGCTCTGGACAACCTTTCCTTAGCCAATCACAAGTTCAAAGAGTTAGAACTTGAGGTAAGAATAGCATCTCTACTTTAATGTTAATATGATTGGAGCATAGTTTATGTACCATTCATGTTTAGGTACATTTGTGGAAGAATAATGTTAATTTATGACTGCATGATATTGTAGCTTGAGGGAAGAATGATCGTTTAGTATATTTCCTTGTAAAGGCTTGATTCTGGTTACAAAAGAACAATTCTTTGATTATGTTGACTACTTTATGAGACAGACTTGATGTTATGCTGCACTAATAGATGTGTTTTAACAGGTGCTCAAGAAGGACGATAATATAAGTCAGCTTCAAAGAGATCTGCTAGAATGTAAGAAGGAACTAACAATAGTTAAGGGAATTTTACCAAAAGTTTCGGAGGAGAGAGATTTGATGTGGGAGGAAGTGAAGCAATACAATGAGAAGAACATGTTGTTGAATTCAGAAGTCAACATATTGAAGAAGAAGATAGAGGCCCTTGATGAAGATATACTTCTGAAGGAAGGGCAAATTACCATCCTTAAGGACACTCTAGGAAGCAGACCTTTTGACCTCCTTGCAAGTCCTGGTTCTATACAAGAGTTTTTGCTAAAATGAGTTTCTTGAAAACTTCTCGGTTAGAGCATGTCTATATTTTACAATCCCATACATACATACAATCAGAATGCGTCCTTTAGGATCCTCTACTTTTTGAAAGATCTGTCTAGTTTTCTTCAACAGTAGCGGGCAAGAGATGTCGAGTTCTCTACTTGTCGGCATGGTTCTTTCTGTACAAGCCGAAGCCGGTTTTTATAAATGTATGTAGTTTTTCGCATTTTCTGGTTACAATCTCCCATCCTTTGTAAGTTCAGCCAACGTAAATTGTCATTGGCTTCATCCTCGTTGTTAGTCGACTTTTGGTTAATTGTCAATTAAAAGTTTGTAAATTGAGATTTAGTCCATTGTGAGTCTTTATTCACAAGCCTTTAATCATCTGGTCCCTTGCATGCTTCATCAATAATCGATGTTCTGATTGTTTAATGTAGAAAGGTAAAAACAACGTTTTGGATTTAAAGATTTGGTGAAAGGTTAACTAGTCTCCAAATTTTTGGCAAAAAATTTAAGATAGTCCTTACTCTTACCATTGATGCCAGTTTTACTCCCTAATATTTTTTGTTTAAAAAATATTCACTCTTTTATTTTATCCCTTTATCAAATAAATGTTACGACTTGTTAAGTTGAGCCACTTAGACGTGCTAGATAAGGTTAGCTGTTATGTAATCTTTCATTTATTTGTTATTTTAAATTAATTAATTAATTTTAATTATTTAAAACATTTAAATCCCAAAAATTAAAATAAAAAACCTAATTTCATCTATCCTTGATTATATTTATTCTTAATTTTCATCTGTTTTTCCTAATTTTCAGCAAATTCCTAAAATCTTCATGCTTTCTATATCTTTTTCGGTTCAAGCAAATCCCTAATAATCATTCATTCATCTTGCTTCTTCTTCATCTATCTTCATTAGTTTTTACAAAATTTTTCTTCACTCTAATTCAACTTTGTCCTCCAGTCCAAGTACGATATTCTCTTATCTTTCTATTTGCTTTATGTTTATAGCCCATGAATAAAAAATATTTTATGTTTATAGTACTTAAAATTTTGTCTATAGAGGCGGAGACAGTGGAGGAAAGTGGTCCACCTTATGATCTCTCATGTTTCTGGTTACTAAATTAAAGGTCAGTGGTCCAACATTTTCATCTTGTAGTCCCTCGTATATCATATTCTGATTAAACTTTATTATTATGTTAAATAAGTTATATTTTTTAAGAATTTAGCATTATCTTTAATGGATTACGAAATACCACCGTAGTTTAGAAAAGCGTAAGTAGGAATTGCAAGATCAACTCTTATTAGAAAATTAAAAAAACACATGATCAATTCTTATATTGGATATGTTTATATGAAATTATAATAAGGTGATTGGTGAGTGTTTATTGGCAAGGTATAACCCAACTTGGAGTGAATAAGTAGTAATGCACTTGTGTACTGTAGTAAAGCTAAGATCTTATAGCATAAGGTTGTTTCCTTCTTCTAGTAACAGCTAGGTGAATTTTGCTAGTTCTTAATGTTTTGAAGTGCTTTTAGATTATAATATCAGACAGATTTTGCAAGTTTGAACATGCTATCTTGTAATGCTCCCGATTCAGAAGATAAAGAATAGTTATACTTCTATATTTGAAGATAACTTTAGTAACAAAGTAGATATACAATCAAACAATTCATTTAGTGATTGTAAAGTTGTTGCAAACTAATGCTATTAGTAAGTGTCTGATCTATTGATTTATTAGGTGTTGAAGTGTCAATATGGATAACAGGTGGAAGGGTTGAAGTTGAAATGTGATTAACTGATTTATCATATTACTTATGATACCCTATCTGTTGGATTTGGTATAGATTCTCTTACAGGCATTGTAAATGGCAATAGATTCAAAGTTAGCCATCTCATAAGATTGAGTGATTATTAGATCTATAAAAATATATTGAACATGCTTAGAGACGCATCATCATATAGAGCTATGAATGGGATAAGGCTACATTTTGAGTTAATTTTTCTTCTTCTATTTTTTTTGTATCAAGCGTTTAGAGAGAACAAAGGCATTATATCATTTCATATCATTGCATGATATGGTGAAATTGGTAGACGCTATGAACTTAATTGGATTGAGCCTTGGTATGGAAACTTACTAAGTGATAACTTTCAAATTCAGGGAGTCTTTTGAAATATTTTGTGAGGAATGTTTAGTATTTTGTAGCTCACCATAGTGCAAGTTAGAAATACTTTGTGAGGAATGTTCAATAACTTGGCTTTCATTAGGTAATTTGGTTTCCTTTTATAACTCACTAGTGTAGCATCTTCTTTCATGTGACCTTCATGCTGATGGAAATTTTATCTCTACTTCAATACAAACATTGGCTTATTACATAGGATGTTATTTTCTTCTTCCAGAATACGTAATATAATGTTTAATACGCCCAACATGCCATTTTCTTTGAATATGGGTCTATATTCATATATTAATTTTTAATAGCATGTTGTCTATATAGTAACTATTTTTTTTTCCAAATTTATCTACATAGGATGATAGTAAATGAAAGAGCTAGTTTGATGATATTTCATGGTGGAGATTTTATTCCAGAAGGTATACTGAAGTATATTAGTAAGTCACTGTAAGTTTTTGACAATGTGGACTTGGATTATGTAAGGTTGAGAAAGGTATATGAAATGGGTGTAATTTTTGGATATATAAATATTTTTAGTGCACGATATTTGATTCCTTGTAAGGATTTGGAAAAAGGTTTGAGGAGGTTAGAATCTAATCAAATTGCATTGGATTTGATTAAATTGTTAAGTGCAAAGTATAATTGATATTTATTTGGAGCATGTAGATGAAACAAAACTATCCATACCTATGTTAATGTAACATGATAAATGTCATAAAACTGAGATAGCTACAGAATTGGGAGGTGATATTGGAGTGGAAATGGGTTCTTATTGTGGTTTAAGAGTTGATTTGAGATATGATAATGTTGACTGGGAATCGCGATGTTAATGTTGATTTGGGTTGTGAGGAGTTGATTTGAGAGGTCATAGTGATTTAAGTATTAACTTGAGAAGTAATACTAATGTTGGAGTGGATTGGGAGGTAATACTAATGTTAGAGTGCAGGATGGGGGCGATTTTGAAGATGAAGAATTAGTTGGTAGTAAATCCAAAATGAGTGATGGTGGTGATTCTGATATGAGTACTCAATATGAAGGTGAGTTGGGTGTTCAAGATAGAGGTGATTTAAGTGGTCATGATAGAGATGAATCTGACTTGGATTTTAACATTAGTGTTGATGCATGTCAAAACATAATATATATTAACTCTTTTGACATTAGGAGTTTTTTAGCCGGTGATGAATATCCCAATGGTGAAAAATCATATGTTGCTATAAGCTAACCTAGTGAAACTAATAGATATGTTACTATAGTTGTTGCAGGTAAATAGATGTTGGGGATGGTGTTTCATAGCACTAAACGCTTTAAAGGAGTGACTGTTGATTATATAGTAGTAACATGATTTAGCTTGAGCTTTAAGAGGGATGAAGCAAAAAGGATAAGATATGGTTGCATCAATGGTTATCCATTTGAGTTGTATTCTTCATGTGATAGAAAAGATAAATGCTTGAAGCTAAAAACTTACAATCTAGAGCATATATGCAATATAACAAATAAACCAAGGGTAGTTACATCTAACTTTATCATGAGACACTTCAAGAAAAAAATCCTAGACAAGCCAAGCATTAAAATTAACAAAATGGTTGAAGAATCTAGGAGAAACTAAAATTTTCTATGAATTCCAGCATGTGGAAATATGGAAGAAGGAAGGTTCTTAAAACAAAAACAAAAAAGCAACATAATGAATACATGAAACTTTATGGTTATATTTCTAATTTGAAAAAAAATCTAGGTCCTGTAGTAAAGCTTCAAATTAGAATGGAAAAAGACAAATTGATATTTAAGAGAATGTATATGTGTTTTGATGCAATAAAGAATGGGTATGGAACTTACCAACTTCTTCCTATACTTGCATGGAAAGATCCAGTCGAAGCCTTGCTTTGAAGAAACAATCATATGCAACCACCATAACATGTAGGAAAAAAAGTAGACAAGTAAGTGAATATAAAAAAGAAAGTACAGTTGAAACTGATCTAAATTATACAATAAGATGACATGACAAATATATTTGTAGTTTACAAGCTCTTTACCCACACTAGGAACACATGGAGCTTTAAACTTACCATTTATAATATTTAATCTTATAATAGCATGGTCTGTATATTGGTCCCTTATTATGTTAGATAGGGCCATCTTGGCTCACTAATAACGGAAGGTTATACAATGTTCCTAATCCTTAGTTATGAAATTATTTAATATTTTAAAAAAATGCTGTAGATGGATATTTTCTTAAAAAAAAACCAAGGACAACATCTAAATGATATAGGAGTTAATGGCAACTGAGGCAACTATCCGATTGCAAGGGAAGAAGTTAAGGTGGAGAATATCGAAACATGAACATAGTTTATAGAGCAATTACCCATTAATTTAGAGCTTGGAGATGGTGAAGGAATAACTATGATTCCTGATATGCAAAAGGTAATTCATCCAACTTAAATTTATTTTTACACACTTTCATCTATGAATGCTTTAACTAGTTGTTTTTAATTTATAGGCATTTAGGTGAGCCAAGAATGAAGTATTATCCTCTGCTACACATAAGATGTGTTAGAGGCACTTTGGAATTGTGCCTAGGCAACACTCCCATAAGAATTTGATGATAAACTCATCAAATTAAACAAAATTTCACTTGGATATGTATAGGACTTGCTTAAATATCGGGAGGAAACATAGAGTAGGGCTTTCCAAAGCATTAGGTCTAAATCTCCATTTGCGGACAACAACTTGAGTGAGAAATTAAAATTCTGGATTTTAGTGGCTAGAGATTGCCTTATCATTAGCATATTGGAGATATGGAGTGTTATTTGGAATAGGGATAAGAAG
>JANIHY010000210.1:29911540-29924779 GCA_027479065.1 Erythroxylum brevipes | reverse complement strand
TTGGTCTTCGGTGAGTGGACCGATCGGCCCGCAAGTCGTCTTGATTGGGTCTGAGCCCAGAATGGCCGACCCGACCACTACTTGTGTTTTAAAAAAAGAATCCGAAACATTCTTATAGCATTCTGCTTTTTTTTTTTAACATAACAACATCTACAAAAAGACTGCACTTATTGTTCATAAGGTCAGAAATTTCAAACACTAGACAAGACTACACTTTAATTCTTATGGACCAGAAGGGAAATGGAATATATATATATATAATTTTGGCCTACTTTTGAATTAGCTATGCTATGAAAAAACAATGTTCCCCTAATCTAGTATTAGAATTCTTAGGCGATAAAATTAGAATACGTGTTATCTAAGTAGCCAAAAAAAAAAAAACTTAACCCAAGAGATATGGTTGAGTGACAAGGAACTCATCCACCCTTAATCAAATGTCAGGGTTCGATCCTTGACTTTGGATATGGAGTAATCTTAAATCTTTGGGCCAACTGTCCCACTCTGTGAGGTGCCTTCCCATCAGCGAGGGGATTAGTCACTGGGTCCATTGGTGGATACCTTGGTCACAAACAAAAAAAAAAAACCTAATTTGGTTCGTTAAATCACAAATTTAATGTCCAGCCAAATTTTACAAATCAAACATTAAAATATTTTAAAGCTAATATTATAATATTGAGTAAAATATATTGTGTATCGGTTTTCACCTGTTAATATCAAATAGAAATTAAAGTAACTAATGATATACTAAAGAATAATTAATAGGAAAGACTTTAATTTACCATTGCTTAAAGTAGGAAATTTAACTTTGTGTACCATTGAATGCATACGATTCTACAAAGCCAATCGCACGCCAATGCAAAGAGTTTGTTTTATTAGAGAAGGTTGGTTACCCCTTCAAGGGTCGCCTTCTGTTTACTTGTAACAAAGTAGTCAGGCATCCCCACCATCATACCCCACCATCATACAATCATAATTATACAGACCAGTCTAAGGATGTCTTGAGTCATTGCTCCAATAATAAATTTAAGTCTTAATAATAACACTTCTCTGATTTCTTCACAGCCAAGCACCAAAAGCCTGTCCCTGTGGAATCTGTAAGCTGCCTCTAATGACACAGCCAGCCCAGCCTCGTTGCTAAAAAGAATTCTTCGACCACAATCTGAAAATAAGGTTAATGTCAGCTACATGTATCCTTGTCCTTGTCCACTTGTCGCACAAACTGCCCTCGAATCCGTGGTCTCTGTTCTGCCAGTTTCTTTCTACTTTGATATCGAACCTGGAAAAGGAGAACATATTAGCTAAGAAGAAGAAAGTTGGAAACGGAACACCTAAAATTTCCTGTCTTATCTTTGGGGAAATTATTAGCAGATAATCATCTTTGTCATTTTGTTGATTGCTAAAATGCAATTACTCTTACCTTCTTCTCAAAGCATCTCTCTTTTCTCTTCTGGCGGAATTTGTTTAATGCAGCCTCTCTTTGTGCAAAGCGGTTCCTATCAAAACCATTCCTGCTCCCCAAACCAATTCCACCGTTTGTTCCACCTTTCCAAGCCAGCTCATTCTCACCATCCATCTTTCCTCCTCTGGGATTTAAGGCAACACTGCTCCCATTTTGTCCATTGCTTCCATGGTCACTTCCTGAACCATCAGCATTTATATTTTGGAAGCCAGTTGTGCCTTTGACGTTTGTGCTTAAAGCAGTAGAAGACCCACATTGAGGTGCTGCTGCAGCCATGTTATTCAAAGACAAATTATCATGGTTGGCTGGCTGCTGCTGCTGGGGCATATTATGCACGTGGTGGTGGTGATTATGATAGTGATGATGGTGGTGCTGCACTCGAACCTGCTGGTTCACTCCTCTGGAATGAGACAAAACCATGTTATCGATTCCAGCATTGGCTTTACCGTGCCCCAGAGGGTGAGCAGCAGGGGTATGACCATTTTGCACAGGCTGAAATGCAGAAGATGAATGCATATTCTTAATTGCAGACTTAGGGGCTGGTTTGTCACAGTGTACAATCAGTTTCCTGAAAGCATTATTGGTAGTGGAGCCCATATCATTATTATTGCTACTGCCATTTGAGCGCTGATTGGGCTGCGTGCCATTCGAGTTAGAATGTAAATTTGTCAATGATTCTGTTTTTGCTGCCTCTGAACTGTTATCGAGTGGAGAGCAACTACCAACATTTCCTGTTGGAGCCTGATTAGGAGTGGAAGTTGAATTGTACCTGAAAGGGAATGAACATTCTTCAACCGTCAATTTTATCTTCTTGGACGTTAATGAATGATACGTTAGATGCACGGGAGGTTGTGAAAGTGAAATATACCATGTTAAGCAAATCCTTGTACCTTGAGAATGCAGAGAAATCAGAATGTCTGAGAACATTCCGATCATGGGCAGTAGTCCCTGTATCTCCAATATCTCTAAGCCTTTTCAGACTGAGCTCGAGAGAAGGAATTTGTTTAGTTTGATAGAGGCCTTTATCTTTTGCACTGGACACTTTGGAGAGATCATTTTCAATGCCAAAGACTGCACTTCCTATCTGAGGATCAGGACTGATATTTGTCACGCTCATTACATCAGCCACTTGGTTTCTGAATTCTCCATTATCACCATTAAGTTCCAACAGTCCTTTATCTGTTTCCTCACCGTCTTTCTTTGAATGTTTTTCAAAGAACTTCGTACCAGTATTGCCATCTTTGGTTGTCAGTACCTTTTCACATGGGGCTTCAAGTTGCAGATTTGGAAATGTAGGTACCCGTGTATCCAAGTCCCTACCTATAATAACACTGTTTAAACCTGGACTGGAACATAATATTGAACCACAGATAAAAGAAACAGAAGAAAAGAACGACACCAGGGAATGAAAGTCGTATCGTTGATGCAAACAGACATGAATGCCAAATTCATTACCCTGCCTTTTGCATTCCTTAGTTGCGCCCGTGGGCATCCAGTTGTTGCCTAATTCTTCAAGCGTTGAATGAATAACTTGAGCACAGGTGGTATCACGTGGATCAGTTAATTGCTCCCATGGTTTGGGACTGTCAACTTCCACAGCTATCTTTGTGCAAGAGATCTACAGATGCATGACAATGACCCCGTAAGTAAGAGTTGTCAATTTGGTGGCATTCAGCCTTCCCAGTCATCTTACAGTCTTGTACTTTCTTATCTTACAATCTTGTACTTTCTACCATTGCCACTCGTACTTCCTTGAATCGATGCTATAAAATTGTTAAGGCCAGGGAATGGGTTGTTACCTCCATGAATCATGTTCTAAAATTGTTAAGGTGAAAGAATGGGTATTGATTTGTGACTAGTGTTATAAATTTAGGAAAGAACTGAGAGAGAGAGAGAGATATGAATCTTGATATTCATTAACTAACTATTCTAAAAATCGTTACTTTGATATGTAATGAATATACCAGCTGTTAATCTTACCGAACCGACTTATTCCACATGTAAGCTATCTATTCTCACACTAAACCAAGCGATAGTCTCTCCTTCCTTTCATGTGTAAACTTCTCCCTCTTATTCCTAGTCATCATCTTCAGCCTCTTGCTCCACTCTCTACTGCCATTGTCTTCTTTTCAGTTCACTATCATAATAACCTATATAGTGCTTATACTGCAATCTATTACAAGAGGATGAAATATATAAAAGTAGGTTCTCATTCAACGAAAACACTGTATTTAAAGAGCTAATTACATAGACTAATTAGCTTATTTGTTTATTAAATCTTAAGAGGTCCAAGAAGTTTATATCATAAGTAGACATTGTCTATATCTATACTCCAGTTTGAGGAGTATTGAGAGTTTTACATCGAGTATTTATGTAAAATAAGTTTAATTTTCACGTATGTATATCAAACATACTGAATCAAGATTGCAACCTCATTCACCCTTTTTTCCTAATTGATAGAGATTATCTTCAATAAATCTCTAATAAATATGTTGTTTGCTAATTTTGATCTCATGCATATAAAGAATATTCATATCTCGAGCATGTTGACACTAGTGGTTGGTCAAATATTTTGGCTCATTCCATAATCCCACATAAAAAATGTGTGTGAATGGTGGAGATTTCTAAAACCATAAAAACAACCTCCCCTCTTTAGTTAAAAACATCCCAAAAATTATATTTTCTTCTCTCTTTTGTAATATTTCACTTGTATTATTTCCTAAAAATAGTGAAATATCAATTTAGTAGTGTCCAAAGAAGTAGTCATAATTGGTTGAACCTCGTTAAATTTTGGTGTTCTTTATTTGTCTATTTAATAGTTATTGTCAGGTATAGTTATAGTGAATTATTGTGTTATTAAATTACATGTCTAGGAAAATTCTGTATAAGAGATTCACACTCTATTCACCTAGGAAATAGTACTCAAGATGAAGTTATTATTGGTGGAGATTACTCGAGTTTCACAACAATTGATATCAGAACTAAGGTTTTTTCTTAGTATGCTTTGTGATTGTAACGTAGTTTGATCTTACACATCAGAAAAGATTTTTTTCTTGGGCTATTGGGATTCCGCATTGACAGCTATTGAATAAAAATTATAGCAGAAATAACAAAAATCAAAGATACGACTGCAAAAACCACATCGACAACTTCTACCTCACCCCTTCTAGCTAGGACTTCTGTGACAAATGCAAGATTTACGGTGGAGATTTTTGATGGTACGGGTCATTTCAGCATGTGGTAAAGTGAAGTTCAAGACTCTCTTTTTCAACAAGGTCTTGATATCGCCATTGAAGAAAAAAAAGATGATGTTGAGGAGAAAAATTGGAAGACTATAAATTGTTTAGCATGTGGTACAATTCGATCGTGTCTTTCCAGAAAACAAAAGTATGCTTTATCGAAAGAAACTTCTGCATTTAAGTTGTGGAATGCATTAAAAAAGAAATTCCTAAAGAAAAGTAACCAAAATAAGCTTCATATGAAGAAGAGACTGTTTTATTTCTCTTATATTTCAGGTACCACTATAAATGATCACATTGCTAGTTTTAATTAGTTAGTTACCGATTTAATGAATTTGGATGTAACATTTGGAGATGAAGATCTAGTTTTGATGTTGTTGGGATCCCTTCTTGAGAAGTTTGAGTTTTTTGAAATTACTCTAGTTCATGGGAAGGTTTATGTGACTTTTAGTGAAGTTACAATTGCTTTGTACAATTATGAATTGAGAAGGAAGACAAAGGAAGAGCTTACAAGTGGAACAGCAGAAGTTTTGGTGGTCAGAGGTCATTCGCTGTGCTAGATTAAAGGAGAGAAAGGGAGATCGAAATCAAGGCTCAAATTGAGCAAAGATGAATGTGCCTTTTCTCGGAAAAAAGGGTACTGAAAAATGGATTGTCGAAAGCTGAAGAATAAAAACAAACTCGATAAGGGAAAGGCTGTTGCAAATTTGAATATTGCTAAGTATGAAGATATAGACTTAGATCTTTCATTAGTTGTTACATCCTCAATAAACCATTCTAATCCATGGCTACTTGATTCAGGCTGTAGTCATCACATATGTCTCAATCGAGATTGGTTCTCTGATTTTAGAGAGTTAGAAGGTGAAGTTGTTTACATAGCAAATGAAAATCCTTACACAACAAATAAAATTGGTTCTATTTGCTTAAAGAATCATGATGGAACAACTAGGACTATGATAGATGTCAGATACATGCCAAGTTTGACGAAGAATCTCATTTCTATGGGATTCCTAGAATCAAAGGGCTACACTAGAAATGGAGTAATAAAGTCATCTCTACTACATTTGTGGTAATGAAAAGAATTCGAATAAATAATAACCTATATTATTACCAAGGTAATGCAGTTATTGGAACAACAATAGTAGCTTCTCATGATGATCAAGATCTAGAAGCAGCTAGGTTGTGGCATATATGCTTGGGAGATGTAGCTGAAAAATTCTTGAAGATATTAGTAAGTCAAGAATTGTTACACGAAGTTCAGGCCTACAAATTAGACTTCTGTGAACATTATGTCAAAGGGAAGCAAATAAGAGTGAAATTCAGCACTGCAATCCATGATACAAAGAGTGTTTTAGATTATGTTCAATCTGAAGTATGGGGACCTTCCAAAACAACTTCTTTGAGAAGAAAACACTATTATGTGATCTTTGTTGATGATTTTTTCTTAAATATATGGGTGTATACTATGAAGACTAAGGATGAAATGCTGCGAGTTATCCTCAAATGAAAGAAGATGGTGGACACTCAAATAGACAGAAAGATTAAGCATCCCCATACAGATAATGGTGGGGAGTACATGAGTGATCTAGATAATGGTGGGGAGTACATGAGTGATCTATTTTTAAAGTTTGCCAAAATAAAAGTATTGTCAGATACTTCACAATCAGGGATACACCACAACAAAATAGGGTGGCAGAACGTATGAACTGAACATTGCTGGAGAAAGTTTGGTGTATGTTGTCTAATGCTAGGTTGGGTAGAGAATTTTGATCTAAGGCTATTACATATGCTTGTCATCTCATCAATCACCTTCCATTAACTGCTATTTGTGGTAAAACACCTTTGGAAAATGGTTTGAAAAATCTGTTACAGATTATGATTCCTTACATGTGTTTGGTCCCACTACACAATATCATGTTAAAGAGTCAAAGTCGGATCCATGTGCAAAGAAAGCAATTTTCATGGGGATCACCTTTGGTGTGAAAGGATATCGTTTTTGGTACTTAGAGTCAAAGAAAATAATTTTTAGCAGGGATGTTACCTTTGAAGAATCTACCATATTAAGAAAGGTGACAATTAAAAATGTTAAGCAAACAGATGATACTCCAAAACAAGTGGACTTTGAAAGAAGAATTGTTAACCCACCAAATGATGAAATAGATGTAGAAAATCCTATAGTAGCAGAGGAACCAGATGAAGAAGAGGTCCTAACCTAAGAACCTCCACAATAACGATTACCAATTACGTTGAGAAAGTAAAAAAGAAACATTCAAGTACCTGCTCATTATGTTAATATGGTGGCTTATGCATCTCCAATTGAAATTGATGACATTCCTACAACTTATAAGGAAGCAGTCCAAAGTTCAGAAGAAGATAAGTGGAGAATAGCCATGAATGAAGAAATACGTTCCTTTCGCAAGAATCAGACATGGAAGCTAGTTAGTCTCTCAAAGAAAAAGAAGACAATTGGATGCAAATGGGTATATGCAAAGAAAGATTGATTTCCTAATAAAAATAATGTTTGCTACAAAGCAAGGCTAGCAGTCAAAAGCTGCGCTCAGACGGAGGAAATTGATTATAATGAAGTTTTTTTTCCAGTTGTAAAACATTCCTCTATTCAAATTTTGTTGACTTTAATAGCACAGTTTGATATGGAACTAGCTCAATTAGATATAAAAACTACATTTTTACATGAAGACTTAGAGGAGGAAATCTATATGACTCAACCTGGAGATTTTAAAGTTGTTGGAAAAGAGAATATGGTGTGCAAGCTTGAAAAATCGTAGTACGGATTGAAACAATCTCTGAGGCAGTGATACAAGCAACTTGATAAGTTTATGATGCGGCAAAAGTAAACAAGAAGCAAATATGATCATTATGTGGATTTTCTCAAGCTACAAGATTGGATCCTACATCTATCTTCTTCTATATGTTGATGATACGGTGATAGTTTCAAAGAATCAAAGAGAAATTGAGAGATTGAAGATTTAGTTAAATCAGGAGTTTGAAATGAAGGATTTAGGTGAAGCTAAGAAAATTCTTGGCATAGAGATAAGTAGAGACAGAAAGTTAGGGAGATTGTGTTTGACTCAAAAGCAATATTTGAAAAAGATACTATAACGTTTTGGCATGAATGAAAAGTCAAACATGTTAGTACTTTGCTCGCTCCTCATATAAAGCTCAGAGCATCCCTATCTCTAAGGAAATATGTAGAACGAGAGTACATGACTAAAGTACCATATGCAAAACGGTTGGTAGCTTGACGTATGCTATAGTGTGTATAAGGTCTGAAATTTCACAAACATTTTGGGTTATGAGCATGTATATGCATGATCCAGGCAAGGAGCATTAGCAAGCTGTGAAATGGATTCTACGGTACATTTTGAACACCATAGATGTTGGTTTGGTATTTCAACGAGATAAGCAAGACGATCAATATGTTGTTGGTTATTGTAATTCTGACTATGCCAATGATTTAGATAAACGTCGATCAACTACTGGCTATGTGTTTACTCTTGCAAAAACACCAGTCAATTGGAGGTTTTCCTTTATAGTCAACATTTGCTTTATCAACTACAAACGCAGAGTATATGACAGCTACAGAGCTGGTGAAGGAGTCAATTTGGCTTTAAGAATTGCTTGATGAATTAGGAACTGGATAGAAGCATGTCAAAGTATATTGTGATAGTCAAAGTGCTATTCATTCAACAAAGAACCATGTTTATCATGAAAGGACGAAGTACATTGATGCTCATTATCACTTTGTACGAGAGGTTCTAGAAGAAGTTGGAGTAAAAATCCAAAAAATTAAGACCACTGAGAATCTATTGATATGTTGACAAAGGTGGTGACTGCTATTAAGTTCCAACATTGTTTGGACTTAATCAAAATTACTAAAATTTGAAGATGGGCGCTTTGAAGCGCATTTGAAGACACTACTATAGATGAGTCTTGTGAGAGATTTAAAAAGTGAATTCGCCAAGGTGGAGATTTGTTGGTTGGTTAAATATTTTGGCTCATTTCATAATCTCACATCGAAAATGTGTGGGAACGATAAAGGTTTCTAAGACCATAAAAAGTGCCTCCCTCCTTAGTTAAAACATCCAAAAAATTTGTCTTTCCTTCTCTCTTTTGTAGTATTTCACTTGTATTATTTTCTGAAAATGGTGAAATATCAATTTAGTAGCGTCCGAGGAAGTCAGCATAATAGGCTGAACTTTATTAAATTTTGGTTTTCTTTATTTATCTATTTAATAGCTATTGTTAGGTATAATTGTAGTAAATTATTGTGCTATTAAATCACATGTTTAGGAAATTTCTGTCTCAGAGATTAAGTTTTAAGTGGGACTATTTTTGACTACTTCAGTCTTTCCTAGGAATTTATCTGGTGTGATTTTTCACACTTTACTCACCTAGGCAATAGTGCTCAAGGTAAATTTGTTATTATTGGTGGAGATTATCCCAACTTTCACAACAATCACCTATCTGACTCCCATATGCTAAGCTCTGTCAAAATTCACTGCCAACATTCCTTATATTTGATTTTGACTTAAAAGTGAATCTTATATTCTCTAATGAACGGATAAGATTTCTACTCAGAACTGCCTGTATGAGTTTTAAATTAAGCAAGATGGGACGAAATAGATGTTTAAAAATTTGAAAATATAGTGTGAGATAAGTACCTAACATGATATGATCATTTAAGGAATGCAGAGGAAAATGTTAATAATGCAATCTTTAGCACACATATTAGACATAAACTTAGTTCTTATTGGACTTGTTCTCTATAAATAGAATTTTTTTGGAAATAATGCAACACACAAGGTTTTTTTTACGCAAAATCGTTTGTAGAAATTTTAAATCAAACAAGATAAGAGGGAATAGTTGTTTAAATATTTGCATTTATGATGTAAGATAAGTACCTAATATAACAAAGTATTAATGATTAAGCACACTTCTTTAAGAATTGCATATTTGCCACTAAATAAGCAGAGAATAAGAGGGGTTTATAGATATAGCGAAGCTACATCGCAAGAAAGTCTCAAATTGAATGACCAATGAACTATTAGCTTGTCCAATAAAAGTGCACAATACCTGAGTGCCACTGCCATGATCGCTTCCGTCCCCCACATTCCCGATTGTCCCAATTTCTTCTCCATCGTTGCTTCCAGTGTTGTTATCTGACTCCCCCAGATCTTTTGACTTTGTTGATTTTTGTGTTCGTACTCCACTTTCACTCCCACTACCAATAGACTGGTGAAAGGATGAATAATGACTGCAAAAGAAAAAAAGATAAAGATGAAATAGTAGATTATGATTAAAAACAAAAGAGAGAGAGAGAGAGAGAGAAAACATATAACATAGTTATAGAATAAAATCAAATGACAGCACTATAGGTAAAAATAGATACCTTAATTTTTCAGCTGGAATAGCTGACGATTGGTGTTTATGCATATATGGAGTATAGACCTGTAGTTATAGTGCAATATTGGTTCATAATATAGATAATGAAAAAGGGGAATACTTATATCAACTCACGCTGTGACATTTCCTCCAAACATGTTGCCAAAGGTTTTTAAGCTCATTCTTTCGAATAGGCTTCAATAAATAATCAACGGCACCCTTTGACAGACACTTATAGACCATACTCATGGAATCATGAGTTGACATCACTGCACATAAAACTAACCGGGTGTAGCAGTTACAAGTATCAATTTGTTAAGAAGAGAGTGGTAAAACGGAAGTGTATCAAATATGAGAAAATGAAGTAATGGAATAGACTTACTAATCACAGGGATATTCTTGCAAGTTTTGTGGCTCATAATCTTGCATAAAAGGCCAATTCCCGATAAACAAGGCAGGACTACCTCAGTTAAAACAAGATCAATATGATTGGTCCGATCTTCTAAGAGTTTCCAAGCTTGACGACCGTCTGCGATTGCAATAACTGCTAGGAGGAGGAGATATAAATATATGCGCAACTTTCTCAAAAAAAGAGAGCAAGAAAGTAACATGGAATTCCCTACTAAATTGATCAGTATGTTTTTTGCTCCATAAATTGCTCAAAATCGACATAAGAGTACGAGCGATGACCATGCAAAGAGGACTAAATTGTCATAAAATAAGTGTTTTGAGAGGTTGTTGATGTTGATATGTCCATCCAATAGCCACAGATCATCAGGGATCTTTATTAAAAAATAACCAGGTTTATTTTAAGTAAACATCTTGTATTGCCCAACTATCTTGAAATTAGCAGACGAATCTCTACATCAAAACAATCAGGCTAATGCCTAGTTAAAATTAAGTCAACTAAGTTCCATTTTCGCATACCAATAAGAAGTTAGTACAACCAATTTAAGTAAAAACCTAAAAAAGGTATAGCATCAAAGATAAAGAACTCTGCCATCAAAGTCACTTTGTTCTAAAGTATGAAGTGATATGAAATATAAGAGGAAAATAATCCTTCTTACAATTTATTTGAATTACTCAAATATATACATCTTAATATAAGGAAAAAAAGAAACAATCTCCTAAAATCTTAAAATTTTTGAGATATCAAAAGATTTACTTTCCTCAAGCTTGTATATAAGAAATAGATTTTTTTTTCATTCCTAACTTAGATATAATATCATGAAAACTTGAACAATTCAATCCCTTCATTAAAACATTAGTTAGTTGGCTTACTAATGGAACATATGACATGCATACAAATTCTTCCTCCAATTTCTCCTTGATGAAATGTATATATCAATCTATATTGTCTTACCATGTTGAATAGGGTTATGAGCAATATTGATAGTTTGCATAGTTTGCATACTCTGCATCAATATAAGGCTTCTAGGGTGAGGTGATCATTCATCTTAAACAAGTTTTTCCCTTTATTGCCTTTTAAGTAATACAACATTTTATGTATAACTTGTAGATGTGACTTTCTTATCTTATATCGTGCATAAAATGACTAAATGTGCTACCTTAATGTTTTAGGTCAAGTTAGTATGAACAAGATATATGAGCCTACCTACTAGCCTCTATTACATTTTTCTATCAAAAGCTGGTTCTTCTTTAGCTTCTCCAAGCTTATGATTTAGGTCCATTAGGATAGAGACTGATTTGTACTCAATCTTTTATGTCTTTTTCATGAGATCAATCACACATTTTTTGTTTGAGATATAAAAGTCCCTTTGTGCATAATATTCCACCTCAATACTTCTAAAGTCCTTTACCTTGAATTTCTTGATTAATTGTTGTTTTAATTTCCCTTTTTCCTTTTCATCATTTTCGGTTACAATAATATCATCAACATACACTAAAAGTATTATTAATCCCCTTGCAACTGTGTGCTTGATTAAAAGAGTATAATCACTTTGACTTTATTTATGTCTCAACCCTTTATATCTTTAGCAGATTTACCAAATCATGCTTTGAGAGATTGTTTCAATCCATACAAACCTTTTTCAAGCTACAAACTTTATTATCTATATTTTCTTTAAAATCTGGTGGGATGTTCATATAGATTTCTTCATCTAAATCTCTACAAAGGAAGGCATTCTTCTCATCACACTGCAAAAGTTACCAATCAAAGTGAACTGCCAAGAATAACAAATATTCCTTTTTTTTCATTCAAGCAAATGTCTCCTAATAATCAACCTCATAAGTTTAAGTTAGCAGCTAACCGTGCTTTATATCTCTCTAATGATCCATTAACTTCATATTTTAATGTGAAGATCCATTTACAGTCAACTATGCTCTTCCCCTCTAGTTTATCAATAATCTCCCATGTCTTATTCTTCTCTAACTCATCCATTTCTTCTCTCGTAAAATTTCTACATTCCCTTTTTGACAATACCTCAAAAAATATAGACAATAAAAATGGTATTTAGACTCGCAATGAACTTTTTATATGTAGGTGATAGGTATTTAAGTGATACATAGTGGGACAATAAATATAGTGGTCGCTTGGTGCACTTTCTAGCACTTTTCCTAACGACAATAAGAAGATCTATGTCATTTATGGGTGTTTCAAATAATTGTGCATGTAAAGAAGAATAAAATCTTATCATAAACTCATTGTAAGAGTCTGCTTTAGATTCTTGGACTTGTTTCAATCTAGAACAATTGCTCTTTTGAAATACACTATTAAATATCTTTAAAAGTCTTGATAACACAAACATAGGAGAGAACATGTTTTTGGGCGGAGTGATTTCTGTATTTTCTAAGATAGACACATAACTAGATGTTAAAAATGGGTTTAGGATAGGTACAAAAAAATCAAGTTGCTGAAAATACTGAAGAGTACTTTCTTCCATCATTGATGTCTCCTTAAAGATAGGATTCATCAAAATATAAATTTTGTTCAATGAAAGTGACATAAGCTAAGATATAGAACTTTCATAAATAAGCGTTATAACATTTATACCCGTTTTATGTAGGTAAATAACTTAGGCGCCGTGTAATTTCATTTTTATTTTCCTATTATGTTTTTTCTTATGTTTCTTATTTTGTCTTTCTATATTCTTAAATAAAAATAAAAACCTATTTAGT
>JANIHY010000210.1:29675219-29687223 GCA_027479065.1 Erythroxylum brevipes | reverse complement strand
TTGGTTCATGATGGAGCTCTCTTCATTCTCCACCTTTTTCTCTCTTGAATCAACATAGAAAGCTTGCTTGAAGACCCGTAAGAATCAAACCCTAGCTCTCTCTCTTTTCTTTCTCCTTCACTCATCCGAAAGCTTGCTCTCCCTTCTCTCTTTTTTCTCTTGTTCTTTTTCTTCTTTTGTTTCTGTCAATAACGTGCATCACTGCTCCTTCTTATAATAAAGCCCACTCTTCTTATTTACCAACTTGCCATTAATGACGGAGAGAAGACCCTTATGTCCCTTACATATAAGCCTTACAATTTAAAACCTTAAGTGATCTTCCAACAATGTCCTTCCTAAAAACTGATACATTCACTCCATACTTCGATCAAGTAAATGAAGCCATTTGATAAAACTTTCTTTTAGAGAAATTTCCCTCTATGTCTTACGAATCCATCGATTCAAGAATCAGATCGATCGGAGCTCTATAGCTCAAGATATCCCCAAAATACTGAAGTCTGTTCAGACCATTACAAAACCGAAATTGAACACTACATCTAACTTCGATCCAGAAATTTAAAGTCTTAGAAGCTAAATTGTTGATCGGATCCTGCAGATAACTTTTAGATTCATGTCTCTAGTTTAATTTAAAAAAAGAATCCGACCAATCGGAGCTCTATAGCTCGAGATATCTCCAAAATACCGAACCATGTTTAGACTTTTTCCACTAGTCATTTCAATTTAATCTGATCTATCTTCCTCCATTTAATGTCAAAACTGATCAATTTAGGTATACAAAGATAGAAAAATGTCTTAGGAATCCAATGCTTCAAAAATAGGGTCGATCGGAGGTCGGAAGAAGAAGTTATGGCCAAAAGAAGGAAGAGAAGTCGGCCTGCGCCCGATCGACCAACGAGTGGGTGCCTGGCGAGCGGCCGAGCGCTACGCTCTCCCGAGCGGGCGCGCACGCGGGCGATCGCTCGTGTAATCGGCCATGTGATCCTGACCTCCTAACTTCTAACCTTCATATCTTTTGACTCCGAACTCCAAATTTGACAAACTTGATGTCTATGGAAAGATAAAAGAGCAATCTATGATTTTCATGCAGAAATTAACAACAATTTTGGTCTCTAAAGAGGTCAAAAAGTCCCTTAAAGGTGACTGGTCAATCAGCTTCACACTAAACAGCATCAGAACTTCCAAAAATCATAACTTTCTACTCCCTTGTCCAAAATTTTCGTTCTTTATATCAATGGAAAGATAAAAACAAGATCTACAATATTTATGAAGAATTCACAAACCAATTCAGTCTCTAGCTAAGTCAATTTTTCAATCAAAGTTTCTGCCCTGCTAACAATCACCTAAACAATATCCAAACTTCAAATTATCATAACTTTTTGCCCCGATATCAAAAAATTGCATACTTTATGGCGTTAGGAAACGATCAACAGAAGCTACAAGTTTCATGAAAATCATTTTATCAAAATCTTCCCAAATCAACCCAGAAATATTCATGAAAATTTCAGCTTACTAATCACTTTCTGCTACTATTCATCCCAAACAAACTTCAAACTTACTATTTTCCAAACTCTCACTCTTTCACTATTCATTTCTCGGTTTTCAACTTCCATTCAAATCGATTTGTTCTCCATGATTGTCATGGTACCCTTACACATACAAATTTACCCAAAATCTCAAAGTCATCAAAAACCAAATCAATTCTTTTCTTATCAATTTCCTTTAAGTATAAATACATCTATACCATAACATATACACAAAAACACTCATTTCTTTTCAATTATTATTTCTAAATTCTACTTAAAAATCGGTGTCCAACATTTCTCCCTCTGGAAAAAAAGGGTTGGAAATTATATGATTTGGAAAAAGAGTCTTTCTTTGTCTTTAGGGATGTGAAGTTTGTAGAAGAAAGTTCCCCTTTACATCTTTGTCGAGTTCTCTCAAAGAACAAACTTCACCAACGACTATTAATGAATGTTTGCCCATTGATGTGCCCTTTTTTGATGAACCAGTGAATCTTGGGTAACCTTGAGGGACAGCGCGGGCCACCCTAAAAGGTATGATGATGACCCCGTGCAGCAAACCCACGACGTGCCCATATATGATCCACACTCCGATCATTCTGTGCAAGATAATGGCAATGTCATGACTCTCGAAGTTGAGCAACCTGAAACTGTTGCTACCTTAGGGAGAGGACACCACGTGAAGCAACCTTCTATCCGTCTCCGTGACTATGTGGTCAACTCCGTCATGTTCAGAAGCCCATCTGACCGTGAACTCTCTTCAACGCGTCTTCCAGGTGTCTCCTATCCTCTAGCTAATTATGTGAATTATGTCATTTTTTCTCCCACCCATCGTATGTATCTTGCAGCTATTGGGACTGATCGAGAATCAAAGAGTTTTTCTGCTGCCATGCGTGATGCCCGTTGACAAGAAGCCATGGCCAGCAAAATTCATGTCCTTTAAGACAATAGGACCTGGTGCATCACTACCTTGCCTAAGGGAAACAAAGCTCTTGGGTCTGAGTGGATATACTGCATCAAATACTACGTTGATGGCAGTATAGAACGATTCAAAGCACGCCTGGTAGTATTAGGAAGCCATCAAGTTGAAGGATTGGATTATAATGAAACATTTTCACCTGTTGCAAAGATGGTTACTATCCGTTGTGTATTGGTTATAAATGTTACCAAAAATTGGGAACTTCACCAAATGGATGTTCACAATGCTTTCTTACATGGCGATCTTGATGACGAAGTCTATATGAAATTTCCTCCTGGCTTCCTCTTCCAATATGCGAGGAAAGTTTGCAAACTTCACAAGTCTCTTTACGGCTTGAGACAAGCCCCACGTTTTTGGTTTGCCAAGCTTTCTACCTCTCTTTTTCAGTATGGATTCCAATAGTTTACCACTGATCACTCTCTCTTTGTCTATTGCCAACAAACCGTGCAGCTCATGGTTCTTGTGTATGTGGAAGACCTCATTATTGCGGGTACTAATTCCTTGAAAATTGCAAAGTTCAAGGCCTACCTTCATCACTACTTCCGCATGAAAGACCTGGGGAAATTAAAGTATTTCTTGAGAGTTGAAGTAGCTCAATCCCCTACGGGCATCTTTCTTTGCCAACGAAAGTATGCTTTGGACATCTTCACAGAAACTGGGATGTTAGGATCCCATCCTATATCTTCTCCTCTCAAAGAAAATCATCGACTAGCTCTAACTAAAGAACCACTGTTGTTTGATGCTAGCAAATATCGTCATCTAGTAGGGCGTCTCATCTATGTATGCTTTACTTGACTAGAGCTCTCATATAGTGTGCACGTCTTGTCTCAGTTTATGCAACAACCTCGTGAAGAGCACTAGCTGGCAGCTCTACGGGTTGTTCGCTACTTAAAAAGCCAACCTGAGCAAGGCATTCTATTTTGTCGTGACAGTGATTTTACCTTACATGGTTGGTGTGACTCCAACTGGGCTAGCTATCCTCTCACCCGCCGATCTCTTACTAGTTGGTTTATTCTCTTCGGTAGTTCTCCAATATCGTGGAAAACTAAAAAACACAAGACCGTGTCAAGGTCGTTCGCTGAGGCTGAATACCGCTCCATGGCCAACACCACTTGTGAATTAAAGTGGCTCAAGGATCTCCTTCACTTTCTTGATGTTTCCCATCCCCAACCCATCTCTCTTTCTTATGACAGTCAAGCTGCCATTCACATTGCTAAGAATCGTGTTTTTCATAAACAAATCAAGCATATCGAGGTAGACTACCATCTTGTCCGGAATGCCATTCTATAGAATATGATACTTCCCTCATATGTCCCTACTTGTACTCAACTTCCGGATATATTCACCAAGTCTCTAGGTGCTCACCATTTTATTTCGATCTTAGACAAGTTAAGCATTCGAAACTTGCATGCGTCAACTTGAAGGGGGGTAATATGACAATATCAACCATATCCACATCATCAAATCCGTTGTGTATGTATTTTAGGAATGTCTTATTGTCCATATCTAATCTTGCTATAATTAGGAAATTGTTAACCAAATCTTTAGGAAACACTCGTGTATATAGTTTTTGTGTATCAAGTCTCTTCCATTTGATCCAAGTCATCTATTTATGTAGGTCTCACACAAATGGATGACTTGGATTAAATGGGATAAGGTTGGTACACAAAAATGGAGACAGAAGATTTAATGCCGTGTATATATTGCAACGATTAATACAAGGATCGGCAGATTTGCCCAAATATGTTTTAGCAAAAATTATCATAAAAGAAGCACCATTCTTTGCCAATAATTGACATTGTTCAGGTAAGACTATTGGATCCGGGCTTGGAGCGACTCAAAACCTGATGATGCTTTCAGGCAGAAGAGATAGAAAGATAAGGAAAATACAGCGGGCTACTGAAGATTTGAAAAACGAGTTTGAGCGAAGAGCATTCATTAGGTGTTTAGAGAAGCAAAGCAATTGAGGAACTGAAACTACTTATGCAACCTAATACTTAAGAGGAAGAAGAAGACGATGAGATGATGGTGAAGATCAACAGTTTGTTATCTTTGACATGTCAAAAAATGAAGATGTGATATTAGTTAGGAGGTCAGATAGCAAGATAAGGTCGCTGACAACACTGGAGCGTAATTCTCTTCGATACAAACTTATACAAGTAACAGGTGAATAGTACGGGAGAGAAACTCAACCTCAACTAGGAGTAGGGCACCGTTTATACATAATAATATTATTTTGTTAAAAGAAGCCAAATCATATTCGAAGTAGAGCTATGCTATGAGAAAAGAGCACAATTCTTTGGCTTACACAAGTGCCCGTATTCCGTTGCATTAACAAAAAGCAAAATCATACAACATCCAAAAACCAAATATTATTAGTCATCCTAAAGGTGTTTTGTAAAGATGGACTCAACAACTCCTTGAGCTATGGGATGATAACATTCACGAGCCTCCGCAAACACTCTTTTTGCCAAAATCTTCTCTTCTTCCTTTCCACTGCCTTGAACAAGAGCTGTGTAGAGTGGACGAAGATACTTCATCCTTCCAACTTCCTTTAGACTTTTCTCAACCTCACCATAGTAATCCCGGCATCTGCAAGAAATGGCCAGTTCAAGAAATGCTACTTTCACCTCATAATCCTTTGATTCTGACAGCCTGTAGCGTGCATCCAGGGCTAAGATCTACATGATTAAAACACAATTTAATAATCCCAATCTACCTGATGAGGGAGAATGTAGAGTTTTCATTATTCTAACTTCAAGCACAAGAGCCAAAACTAGAGGACATGAATGTAGAAGAGATAGCGGAACACAAAAGTCTATATTACATGTCAGCCAATTAACAGAAGAAAAGCTTGACACACACCAGCAACTCCAACCAAGTGGATGACTAGCCACATGAACCAAGAACTGATCCCTTCATATAATTCTACAAGAAACAACTTCATGTAGAGAGGTCCACTAACTAGTCATACCGCACATTTTGGTGTAAGCTTCACAAGAATGCATGTGATTCTATGTACACAGAAAGCAAGGGGAAGGGGCACATGTAGACATGAATGATTAGAAAAGTAGCTTCAACAAAACATGGTGATCGAGTTGGTAAGCATGGGAAACAACTAAAAAAGCGATTTGTCACTACCTGAGAAGCTTCAACAGATTTGGGCAGATTCTCCAAGTAAAGCTCCCATTCCTGTCCCTGCCAATCAGCAACTTCATCCTCCCTTGGCATCCTTCCTACCTTAAATTCATTTGCAAGTGAAATGATCTTGGCATAAAGTTTGGAAACTGGTTCATAGGCATCTGGGGGTATGCCAGTCCCCTCAGTCCATAATTGCAGGTCTATGTCTTTCTCTATTCCAGGAACATTTGCTTTTAGAAAATCAATAAATGTCTCTGTATCGATAGATTTGAACTTGAAGTTGGAAATGTACTTCTTAAGGAACTCATCAAATGCAGGTCTTCCGATCTAAGCATTCCATTTCCACAGATAAATGCAAGCGTAAGAACTTTATGAAATTGATCTCCAAGTTTTGAACATGATTCATTAGAACTTTATGATAAATTGATCTCCAAGTTTTCACCATAATTCATTAACATACCTGACGCTCAATCCGAAACAAAAATTGGAAACCTTTCTCATATGGAACTTGTGAGTACACATCATCAGGGTCCACACCTTCTTGATTGGTTCTGAGCTTGGTGAACTCTAAATTGTCCGCAAACCTCTCGATCTCCTCATTTAAACCCCTCCAACCAATTCCAATATTTAGTGTAGCCCTGTCTTCTCCTTGCACAACCTCCACGATTCTCCTCTCAGCATATGTTGTAAAACCCTATAATCATGATTTAGAAACTATAAAACCGAAGTTAAAGACAAAAAAAACAAAAAGGAAGAAAGAATCATCCTTCACCGTAGAACCCAGAAAGAGATATACTTCTTGGCTAAAAGCTATTAAGAGATATTACGACTACATGTTCTTAGAAGGTTCCATCTGAAAACTTCAGCTGAAATACAAAGGACACACTGCAGTACAATCGAAACTATTTAGCAACAGAGAATTTCCGAAAAAGGGACACATCAATGCCTCAACGTTAAGAGCTAATAAGCTGAATGCACATAAACTCTGCCCTCAGACATGCATGCATAGGCATGTAAAGAATAACGAGTATTACACTTTTCCTGAAGCACCACACGGTTCATATTCAGCTGAAACAAAATAATAAAGTCAAATGAACAGAAGCTAGAGCACTCACTGCATACTAGGCAAAGCAATCTAAAATCAGAGGCAACAAGAGCAGAGCAAATAAGAAGTCAAAAATAGTAAACATGAACCCGACACTTTTGACACACCTCATTCAACCAAAAGTGCTCGTTATTCTTATTAGTAATCAAATTCCCAGTCCAACTATGAGCTAACTCATGGGCCACGACCTGTGCTCCACTAGAATCACCTTTTATCACGGTGGGAGTCAAAAAGACCATCCTCGGATTCTCCATTCCACCATAAGGAAAGCTGGGAGGCAACACCAACAGATCAAACCTCTCCCAGACATATTCCCCAAACAGCTTTTCCCCTTGCCTTATCATCTCCTCCGTCCCCGCGAACTCCCTCGCCGCCGCATCTAGAACTCCAACTACCGCCTCCGAGTAAACCCTAGTCCTGGGTCCCACCTCTCTAAACCCCAATTCGCCAACCGCAAAAGCAAACAAATATGGCGGAATTGGTTGCTCCATCACAAACTCCTCCACTACTCTCCCTTCTGCAAGCCACAAAGTCTGAAGCTTGAATCCAATATCATCGGTAAAACCTTCACTCACGTCTCCGGCGACCGGGTCTCGACGATCACAGTGCCTGGCGGACATCACGGCGGAGAGCTGCCGGGGGATGTTCAAACGAGCTGAATAACAGATTCTCGCCGCGGGCGTGTCGTGACATGGGAACACGGAGCGAGCATGAATAGACTGACATTGGGTGTAAACAAATGGATGGGCCTTGTTGAATGTCTGAGGGGGAGATAGCCATTGAAGAGCGGAGGAGGACGGTGAAGTGGAGTAGAGAATGAGAATGGAAGCTTGGTTATTGAGACAGACAGTGAGGTTGTGACCTTTGACAGGGTGGAGTTGGGAGAGAGAGAAAGGAAGAGGGGTTAGGGTGTCGGGGTCGAGGACCTTGTGGACAGAGAGAGAGCGGGCGTCGAGAGAGAGGGAGCCGGAGTGAGGGCCTGAGAGGGAGAGGAGGGCGGCGGCATGGATGGTGGAGGAAGGGAAGTCGAAATAGAGAGACAGAGAGATGTGGGTGGTGAGTGGGTTCTCTGAGTCGGTGAACGAGTGAGGGTCGATCGGCGACATTGAAGAATACTTGGGAGAGTTAGGGTTGAGGAGATGGCATGGCAGTGCTTTAAGTTGAGTTTATCATAAAAATTCCGGAAACAGAATGGAATAGTTTTAACTTTTTTTTTTTTAATAATTTGTTGTGGCTTTTCCTCTTAATGGTATTATATTATTATGTTTACATTACATATGTACTGTATGGTTTGGTATGGATCACGTACGGTACTCTAGTAACTCTGCAAATCATTTATTTATTGGAGGAAACTGGAAAGTGCAGTAGTACTGATGCTAGAATATGCAAGTGTTGGGTTTGGGTGAGTTACTCGAGCCGTTTTCTTTTCTGTCAAGCTCATGCATGACAGAATCAGCTATGTGGAGTTGAATGCAGCTGTTAATGCCAGTGTGTGGAGTTGACGACAGAATCAACTATCATCTGCAACGCAATCTTGAGTAGGTCTGGAGCATTCCATGAGTTCTCCGCTTGGTTACTACTGAAATATATCTACATAATTATACCTTATGCATATGCTTACAGGGCGACAAAATTAAAAAACCAGGGGAAAAGGGCCAGGCTGCACCTTCAGCTTCTTCTTCGGTAAGCAGTGTACTTGATTTTGCTGTGTAAAGCAATTCCCAGGTCACACATTTCATCCAAACAAACCAAATTAGCTACCAAGAAGACCATAGAAAACCAGGGTTTGCTGCAAGACAGACAAGGCAAGCTTTATCTTTTCCGCAAGAACCATACTGATTACTCAGGAGTTACGGAACTATTAACACATGAAGAGGCAGTCAGTAATGGAAAACTGTCCACAGGACTGCAACTTATTTGTATTACCTCATCACATACTGAACAATATGCAATCAACCAAAGGAGAATAGCATCAACGCATAGAGTAGTAAAAGTGCTGAGATCATTTGTAGTACCGGACATTTCACTGATGCCCATTAGCCTAATTGGAATCAATACAGTATTGCCTTATAGCTACAAGATACGATTATACTTGGTTTCACAAACGAAACAAATTCGGTGAAATAATCGCTACTGCAAATGAAAAGGATTGTCTACAACTTTCATTCTCCTGGCCTATAAGCACAACACAACAGGAATTTCACTTATTACAAGGAAACGTAAAAGCAAATTCGAGAACACAAAAACAAACAATCTCCTCAGTGAAAAGGCCAACCAAACACAAAGTAGGTTTAATCAACTGAATTAATGTCTCATTCTTCAGTTACAGACAACCAACTTAGACATTTGTCCTTGAAACTCAGTAAGTCGTCAATTAAAAATCATAATTCAATATTTCAACTTCCAATTATACAAAATTCTACAAACTTACCCATCGAATCTTTGATTCTAAACTGCTACAACAATTCACAAGTCCACAAAAAGGGCTTAAAAGGAAATAACATCCACTATTGCCCACCACTCTCCTCCTCCAGCTTCTTCACATACGCCTTCAACACCATAATAACATCCCTCGCTGGAGCCTGTAAGGTCCCGACCAAACCAATGGCCGGACCTTGCAGCGAGCCCAAGATCTTAGCATAAATCTCAGCCCGAGACGGCATGGTTTCAAGCTGCTTAAAATCACTAGGCCCATAAAACTTACCTTCGAAGACGGCGCCTGTAAAATCATTCCCATCCAATTTTTTCTCCCTCTGAAACGCCCTGTAGGGTTTAATGGCCTCAGGAATCTCCTCACTGTGCACAAACAACCAGGCATTCATACCCTTCATGCAAGGCTCCAGGGCCTCCCATGGAGTGCCCACGACGGCCTTGTACACCAACGTGTTCTTCGCCACAATGAGTTTGGAAGTTTCGGGCAATGATCTCCGGAGATCTTGGAACTGCTTCACGGTGAAGCCCGTGTACTTGATAGCCGCTATTAGATAGCAGTTCTCGAGCTGGGATTTGACAGTCTCTACTGTCTGTTCCTTCTTGGTACGAGAAATGGCGGATTTGATGAAGATGGGTCTTGGGAAGGTGGGCTTGTAGGTGGGTTTGGAGTGGAGAAATGGGTTTGAAGGACGGAATTGGATAAAGGTTTTGGAGGAAGGGAATGAGAGGAGAGTTGCATCCATGGTCACGCTCACGGTGGTAGAGAAGAGCAGAACTTGGGATTTGGGACTATCGATATCTTATCATCCGGGAAAAGTATGGATGCGGCGTGTTTGGCCCAACGGTCATTTCTATTGTAATTTTCTTCTTAATACTTGTATGGAATGAAAATTGAAAAATTACAGAGTGATTAAAAAAAGGCAAAGACAAAGAATTGTTATTAAATATTGTAATATAAACTAAATCTTTTTTTTTAATTATGAGTTAGTGAATTAGATTGACGGTCAATTTTGAGTTGCTTAATTTTACTTTCCTTAATGTGTAAGCTTCATTAAGTTCAAATATTTTTCTGACCATTTCACTAAATTATGCTCAATGACACGTAATCAATCCAATTAGAATTAATTCAACCGAGTGATTTTTCTTCTTTTTTAAAATATAAGTTTTTATAAATAGGACAACAAATTAGAGGTAATCTCGATGCATCAAAAGGCCGCGAGTTTCGGGTTTTAAGTAAAACACCTTCTTGAATAGTCTAAAGATATCCACTTGCTGCAACCCTTTTGTCACAGCAGAACTCAACAAGTTTTGACGTGGCAATGGGAGACACCAAACTTACCTGTTGAAGACATTTTCCAGGGCAATTCTGAAAGCTCCCATGCCAAGCCGCTTAGATGAAAATGCAACCTTTATTGCATACGAGCTGATCGATTACTATCAAAATTTTGTTAAGAAATTAAACTATTTTCACGCAACAAAAAAACGTCAGTAAAACAACACAATAATTTGATAACGGAGTTTGGCCAAATTGCGCCTACATCTCCGGGGCTACTGCACACCCTTTTTATTAGGGAAAAAAATAAAACTTACAAGTGTTTACACTCAACACTCAACACTCAACTCATTAGTGTTTTCACACACTCTCAAACCCTTACTCCAATACACCCCAAAAAATTACTCACAAAAATTTACTACTCTTACTAAGAGTAAATATTTTTGTTTTAGTTTTTGGATGAGATAAATGGGAGGGGAAGGGGGTTTATTTATACTTGTTTAGTCTCCCCCCTCCCTCTCTCATTTTCAATATAGGACAAAGTCCCTTTACCTAACAATCTTCCACTTGAAGACTGATTTCAATCTGTCTTCACACCTCGTTGATGCAGTAGCTCGTCTAGATTTCATTATTCTTATAGGCCAACTGAAATTGCACACAACTTCAGTTTGTCAATTGTCACCGCTTTGGTTAGCATGTCCGCAGGATTCTTGCTTCCAAGGATCTTCTCAAGTGTTAACACTTCATCTTCTAGTAAGGACCTGATGAAATGATAACGAACACCGATATGCTTGGTTATGAAGTGGAATGCTGGATTCTTGACCAGATGAATTGCACTATGACTGTCACTATATAGCACATTCTTCTCCTGCATAAAACCCAACTCTGACAGCAAATTCTGAAGGCAAATCATCTCTTTGCTAGCTTCAGTTATTGCTATATACTCAGCTTCTGTAGTAGATAAGGCAACAATTTTCTGAATTTGCGATATCCAACTCACAACTGTTTTACCTACAGTGAAAATGTAACCGGTGGTGTTCCTTTTTCTATCAACTTCACTTGCATAATCTGAGTCAACATAACCTTGTACTTTTATTTCTCCTTTGCCAAAGTACAAGCATTTCTTGGTAGTGCCTCGAAGATATCTTAAAATCCACTTTACTGCTTCCCAGTGGACTTTTCCCGAATTTGCCATAAATCTGCTAACTGCTCCCACTACATGGCCTATGTCTGGCCTTGTGCATACCATGACATACAACAAGCTTCCAATATCAGAGGCATAAAGAATTTTCGCCATCAAGTCTCGCTCTTCATTTGTCTGAGGTGACTGATTTTGGGATAGGCGAAAATGACTAGCAAGGGAAGTGCTGACTGGTTTAGCATTCGCCATGTTAAACCATTGCAAAAGACGATTAATGTATTCTGCTTGAGATAACTATAATTCCCTTCTCTGCCTATTTCTGGTGATCTGCATCTCAAGAATCTTCTTAGCTGGACCCAGATCTTTCATGTCAAATTCTTTTGACAATTGTTTCTTCAAATTTCTGATATCA
>JANIHY010000210.1:29649307-29665267 GCA_027479065.1 Erythroxylum brevipes | reverse complement strand
TTAAAAATTCTCTTATATAAAATAAATTAATAAAATTATTTTATAAATAATAATAGTTATTAAAAAAAACAAAAGTTGTAGCGTTGGTGGTTATTGTTATTGTTTTATATTTAACCAAAACCAAAATAAAGAAACGTCGTGTGGAAGGTTGTTTCAAGTTTTAAAAACAAAGACTATGAAATGTTGTTGTGTGTGTGAAGGGTAAAAAAATGAAAACATTTACGAAGAGAAGAGATACAGACATATACTCTTTCATATTTTTGTTTTTATGTAAGTGAAAAATAAACGAGAGAAAAGATTAGAGAAAAAATTTTTCTCCAACTTTTAAAAAAAGAGTTCTTCAAATTTAATCATAATTATATCAAATATTAAAAGCGAGACATATTTTTTGGTATAGAGTACATAGAGATATAATATTTTCGAATTTCAGTATCGATTAATCATCACAAATTTTAGGTATTTATTTTTACCTTTTTTATTATTAGTAAATTTGTAAACGCAATAAATAAATATGAGATTGTAATTTTGTATTTTTGCTGTGTATGCTATCCTTCTATTAGTATCATAGCTAAAATTGTGTTCACATCACACATGACAAATACCAATAATTTGCGAATTTTGTTGTGTTCTTTGTTTTAACACTTAAAAGTTGTTCGTTTAATATGGATAATAACATCTTGAGTTTACGTTGACATTTGTTTCACCAACACCGAAACGCTTCAATTCATGTTCTTTAAGAATATATACATTACGAAAATGCAACACTCTCTTCGTAAGTAATACATGTTACATAAGAGAGACCAATGGTTAAAAGCGTATCCACTTTGAAAACGACAAAATCATTAAAAGCTTTGGACAAATGTTATTCATAAAAATTTATGCATAATAAAACTCATCAAAGGCATTTAATAGATGTTGCATATTTAAAAAGAAGAGAGTTCTTTGGATTATGGAAGTAAGCTTTTAGTTAAAAGTCACTGTAAAATGGTTTCACAGAATATGAATACTCAATAAAGTTTTTGACAGATTTTTTTAATGAAAAAATCATTAAAGGCTTTTAATAAATATTGTACGCATAGTTTAATGCAAAGTTTTTAAAAAGATTTTGGTTAAAAGCTTTTGTACAAATGTTGTCGTATAGTATGGTTTAACATAGGTTTTTTATTTTTATTTTTATTATTAAAAATGTAATATGATCACTAATGTTATTAAAATTGTTTTAATAAAATGAAATTTTGGACCTCTAAAATTATTGAGTTTATTTTGATATAATATATGATATTTTATCAAAAAGAATTTTCTGCCTAAAAAGATAATAATATTACTTTTGTTTGTAAGGAATGACTTGATAACCAAGTGACTTGCAGTTCATGAATAAATAATAATTTCCATTACATATAATGCATGTATGAGAAAAAATTACTTAATTTTATACTTTTATCCTAAACTAACTAGGGAATATAATATTAATTAATTCTCCGTCACTTGGGTAGATAAATTAAACTATACTAATAAGAACAACCTAACAACTATGAGACCATATAGTATTAAGTTTACTATAAATTTTATATGATAAAATAGGAAATTTATCACTATTTAATTATGCATGAGTAACGACTTGGCAACCAAGGGGCTAATTCATGTTTTCAAAATGTTATATTATTTAGATAAAAGTCCATGTCTTAATTATATATGATTGCGTTCTTATTTTGATGTTTTCTTTTTATTAGATTTCTCAAAATGTTTACTATATTACTACGAAGCATTCTTGATGCTAAGAAACTAGCGAGAAACAATTTTGGTGATTAGTACCGCAATTTGAGAATTGTTCTCATGCATGAAAAAAATTATCGATGTGATCGATAAACCCATGAAAGAAGCGCCTCCTAAAGGAGTTAATGATGCTAATGCATTAGACGTATATTTTAAGTACAATGAACAAAGTACTAATGCCAAGTGCATTATTATGGTATCAATGAGTTCTAAACTCCAAAGGCAACATATGGGTATGAATCCTCCACAGATCATTGAGCATCTTAAGAAGATGTATGGCTCACATAGTAGGACTGCTAGATACCAGTTATCTAACTCCCTATTTAAGTCTAAATTAAAGCCCAAATATCTTGGTGGACCTTATGTTCTTAAGCTGAATGATCTTATAGAACAACTTGAGAAGTTAGGGTGTTTACTAAAGAAAGAGTTGTCATAAGATTCGATCTCATAATCTCTTACTGATATTTTTTCATCGTTCATTGTTAATTTTAACATGAATAAGATGGACTATGATCTTCATGAAATGCTCAACTTATTAATCAATTATCAAAATCAAATAGCATCGTCTGAAAAGGTTAGAAGTGTGAGGGTGCTGGACCCCACTTCCGGAGCCCAGCATTTGGAGACAATTGATGGTCGAAAAACAATTAGAGCATATGTGGAAAAATCGATAATAAAATCGACTCAATTTATTAAAAACCATTTCAGTCATAAAGATGCAATCATTATTAAACACATCCAAGTTTTAGTAATTACTTGGGCCCATCACAGAACATAAAGCTTGTTTTCAAAATATCTTTACATTTCAAAAATCACCCCTTTTTGCCTTAATACAAATACAAAATACAAAAATACACACAGAAGTTACCGTCTGTAACTCACTATTATTGTTACCTTAATTGTTTACGACTTTTTATTTGGGTCATGACGTGTCAGACGGTTGATCACTCAACATTACCATGTTCAAATTTTGTCTGATTTCCTTGAATTTTTCTTCACTCAACGGCTTAGTGAAGATATCTGCCCATTGATAATTCATCTCAACAAACTGTAAACTTACGATCTTCCTCTGTATGTAGTCTCGTAGAATATGATGTCTAACTTTGATATGCTTTACCCTTGAGTGTTGTATTGGATTCTTTGATAGTTTCATAGCACTTGTGTTGTCATAGAAGATTGGAATTTGTTCTTCTTGTATTGAACAATCTTCTAACTGGTACTTAATCCACAATGTCTGTGAGCAACAACTTGCGGTTGACATATATTCAGCTTCTGGAGTGGATAGAGCAATCGAGCTTTGCCTCTTACTTGACCAAGAAACTAGTTTATGACCAAGGAAGTGACATCCTCCACTCGTACTCTTTTTAACAATCTTGTCTCCGACATAATCAGCATCATAGTAGCCAATTAACATGAAATCTTTACCTTTTTCATACATTAAACAAAGATCAGTAGAACCTGATAGATATCTCAAGAACTTTTTAACAACAATATAATGAGACTCTCTAGGATCTTCTTGAAATCTTGCACACAAACAAACACTAAACAAGATGTCAGGTCTGCTTGCTGTAAGGTAAAGTAAAGAACCAATAATTCCTCTATACAAGGTTTGATCAACCTTTTTACCAGCTTTGTCCCTAGATAAAAGGTTTGAAGGATGCATAGGAGTTGACATTGGTTTCACTTTTTTCATCCCATACTTCATCAACAGTTCTTTGATATATTTCTGTTGATGAATAAAAATCTTTTCTTCAGTTTCCTTGACTTGCAACCCAAGAAAGAATTTTAACTCACCCATCATGCTCATCTCAAACTCATTCTTCATCAAATTCTTAAAACTAGTACATAGCTTTTTAGACATTGCACCAAAGATAATATCATCAACATAAATTTGAACTATGATGAAATCATTCTTAATGCATTTTCTAAATAACGTCTTATCTACATGTCCTTTACTAAAGTTATTCTCAATTAGAAAAAGAACTTAGACAATCATACCAAGCTCGAGGAGCTTGTTTCAATCCATACAAAGCTTTATGAAGTCTATAAACATAGTCTGGTTTCTTGTAATCTTCAAAACCAGGAGGTTTCCTTACATAAACCTCTTCATCTATAAAACCATTCAAAAATGCACTTTTCATATCCATTTGAAATAGCTTTATATCATGACAGACAACATATGCAAGCAAAATCCTAATAGCTTCTAATCTTGCTACAGGAGCATAGGTCTCATTGTAGTCTATTCCTTCCTGTTGATTATAGCCCTGTGCTACTAATCTCGCTTTGTTATGACTCGCTTTACCTGATTCGTCTAGTTTATTCTTAAAAACCCATCTAGTTCTTATGATGGACTTTTCTGAGGGTCTGAGAACTAAAGACCAAACTTTATTCCTACCAAATTGATTTAGTTCCTCCTGCATGGCCATAATCCAAACTTCATCTTCAAGGGCTTCATCAATTTTCTTAGGCTCTATTTCAGAAATAAAAGCTACGTTTACTTCTCTTATAAATTTGGACCTAGTTCTCACTCCTTCTGAGGTCTCTCCTATAATCAGATCTTCTGGATGAGAACTCTTATATCTCCTGTCCCTTTTCAGATCAAGTATTTCAGAAATATCTTCTACTTTGTCTAAAGGAGTATCTGATGGCGACACATCTTCACTATCAACCAAGGGTATTGATAGAGTTTCATTATCATTATCATTTCTCTCATTTGGTTGAGAACTATCATCAAATCTGACATAAATAGTTTCTTCAACAGTCTTCGAAGTAAGATTGTAAACCTTATAAGCTTTCGAAGATAATGAGTATCCTAAAAAATTCCTGAATAAGTTTTAGAATCAAATTTATCCAGAATTTCCTTTGTATTCAATATAGTACACTTGCAACCAAATGGATGGAAGTAAGATATATTAGGCTTCCTTCCTTTCCATAACTCATAAGGAGTTTTCTTCAACAAAGGTTGCATAAGTATTCTATTTTGAATATAGCAAGTTGTATTTACAGTTTCTGCCTAGAAATACTTAGGAAGATTCATTTCACACAGCATAGTCCTTTCCATTTCTTGAATCGTCCTGTTCTTCCTTTCTACAACTCCATTTTGTTGTGGAGTTCTAGGATTAGAGAAATTATGGAAAATTCCATTCTCCTCACAAAATATTTTGAATTTCTCATTCTCAAACTCACCACCATGATCACTTCTAATATTAGAAATAGAAATTCCTTTTTCATTTTGTAATTTTTTGGAAAGTACTTTAAAACACTTAAAAGACTCATCCTTATGTGATAAGAATAATATCCAATAAAATCTAGTGAAGTCATCAACAACTACGAGACCATACTTCTTTCCGCCAAAACTTAATGTCCTAGTTGGACCAAATAAATCCATATGTAACAACTCTAGAGGTCTAGATGAAGTTACAATATTTTTAGAAGAAAAAGTTGTTTTAACCTATTTTCCTTTAGGGAAGCTTTCACAAAAGAAATCCTTTTTAAAAATTATTTTTGGTAATCCTCTTACCAAATCATGTTTAATCAACTTGGAAATGTGTTTAAAACTAACATGACCTAGTTTTTCTTTATGCCAAATCAATTTTTCTTTATCTGTTGATATAAAATAAGAAATATTTTGACTTTGCAAATCTTCTAAATTGATTTTGTTAAGATTGTTTCATCTTTTGGCAGAAAAGAATATGGGATCATCCTTGTTTTTGACTACACAAAAATTTTGATTAAAGGATACTTCAAAACTAGAATCACATAATTGACTGACACTAATCAAATTGTGTTTTAAACCATTAATTAGCAACACATTATCAATAGATGCAAAAGAATTTTTATTGCTTTTATCGATTCCAATTATTTTGCCCTACTGGTTGTTTCCAAAAGTTACCTATCCTTTTTTCTTATCTTGAAGATTTAGGAACATAAACCTTCTTTTCATCATATGTCACGAGCATCCACTGTCCAAATACCATTGGTGCTTGTTACTTTTTCTAAGGAAGGAGATCTACAATAGATATTATATTTTTCTTAGGTAATTGGATTTTCTTTGGTCTTTTGGGGTTAGTCTTAAAATGATTCATGAAATGATGATAATGTGACTGATGAAAGTTCTTCCTATTAGAAACAAAGTTTTTTTTATACTGAGTATTGGTTTTAACAAGCCCTAATCCACTCTTATCATTTGAGTGTCTGTATCTTCCTAGCATGTCATTCATCTTTCTTGTACTCTCAGTGAATGTCGATAAATCAGCTGAAAGATTATTGATCCTTTGTTTCAGCTGTCTGATCTCCTTAGATCAATCTATAGCTATCTTTTTCTTCATATGGTCTACTTGTTTCTTCAGGCAGACATTTTCTCTCTCTAACACTTGCGTATTCTTCAAGTTTTGTACAAACTTTTTCTTTAATGATCTATACTATTTAAGTATAGCATGAGAATCTTCTAATAATTCATAATATGCATCTTGTAATTCTTTAAAATTAGAGGTTACGTCCTCATCACTTTCTCTTTCAACTACCAAGAAAATGTTTGCTTGAATTGATGCCTCTGAATTAGTATCAGATTCGAACGAATCCAAATCTTCCTATGTTGCCATTATGCTCTTCTTGTTTTCTCTACTTTTTGGGGTTTTTTTTTCAACAATGGACATTTAGACTTGTAGTGTCTAGGTTTATTGCATTTTTAGAAGATGACAGATGTTTTTTCATTCTTGCCTTTATCTTTGCTTTTTTTTTTGAAAGAAAACTCTTTGTTTCCTCTTGTTTTCTTCTTCCACATGTGTCTGATCTTCCTTGAGATAAAAGATAATTCATCATTTTCTTTGCTTGAATCATGT
Organism: Erythroxylum brevipes; assembly: GCA_027479065.1. Lineage (NCBI taxonomy): Eukaryota > Viridiplantae > Streptophyta > Magnoliopsida > Malpighiales > Erythroxylaceae > Erythroxylum > Erythroxylum brevipes. The sequence goes on along the minus strand of JANIHY010000210.1, from coordinate 29,658,653 downwards.
TCAGATTCACTAGAGTCATCATCCTTGACTTCTTCGATCTTTAACGCTTTTGACGATGAACTTTTCTTTCTTTGAATCTTGTGATTCTTTTGTTCAGGTTTCAATGATATAGATTTATCCCGTCTGGGTTTATCTTCTGCATTGAGTTCCACTTCATGTATCTTCAAGGATCTAAGCAATTCATCAAGCTTTAATATGTTCAAGTCCTTAGCTTCTTGTACCATGGTGACTTTAGGTCTCCATATTTTTGGTAGGCTTCTGAGAATCTTTCGAACATGATCTTGATTATCATAGATTCTTCCAAGAGCTTTGAGTCCATTGATGATAGTTTGAAATCGTCCAAACATCTGATCGATAGACTCATCTTCCTTCATTTTGAACAATTCATACTGGTGTAGAAGAATGATTATCTTGGATTCCTTCACTTGATTGGTGCCTTTATGTGCGATGGATAGAGTATCCCACATCTTCTTTGCAGTGTCACATCCATGAACTTTATCGTATTCACTTCTACTTAGGGCACAACTTAGAAAAATTTTGGCTTTTGAATTTAGCTGGAATCTTGCTTTTTGATCAACTGACCATCTGGTACGTGGAATGACATTTCCTCCATCATCCATCGGTGTATACGGTCGATTCTCTATAATCTCCCAAAGATCAATATATGTAGATTCAATGAAAAGCTGCATCTTGTCTTTCCAATAGTGATAGTCTTCATCATTGAACGCAGGAGGTCTAGTGACAGAGGGGCCTTTAACTATATAAACGTGTGATTCTACCTTGGATTTTTATCCACACTTTGTAACGATGGTTCTTGGACATCGAGTTTTGATACCAATTGAAGTAAATCACACGTTAGTATAGACTTTATATTCAATGTACAAAACACACAAGAAGGGGGGGTTGAATTGTGTATCCTTTTACGTGAATACAATCCCCTTTCAAATTTCTTTGAAAAATTGCTTTCTCAAAAACTATTGAGTAAGAGTCACGATGTATTGCAATTAACTTCTATATACTTGTACAAAACAAAAGAAATTAAAAGTAGAGAGTTCAGAAGTTGGCACAACGATTTTATCCTGGTTCACCCCAAATCGTAGGCTACGTCCAGTTCTCAAAATCCTTTTTGAGATTTCATTATTCTTTTCAAACTGTTTAAGTATTTTTTTCACAGAGCCTCTTCAAGTCTCTTACACCAAGTATTGTTTTTCTCACTTAGCATCTTCAGGCTCTTAGCTTTTCTTCTTTCTTACAGAAAGATATTGCGAGCTTTGTTATAGTAATGATAACTCTAGTGTTTCGCACAATGAATAAAGTGTTTGCTAAAGATCAAAAACTTTTTTTAAAATCTCTAACTTTTTTAATCTTCGACTCCGACTTGTATTTATAACCTTCTTATTCAATTGCTTCTTGATAACTTCTTTTTTGTTCTTGCTTCTTGATTCTTGATTCTTGTAGAAACATTTATTTAGTTGAGTTCTGTAACTAACTCAAATTAGTTAACCATTCGACGTAGTATCGGTTCTTCGTCTTAGTTTTTCTTTCGTCTTAGTTTCGCTTCCTCTTTGTCTTACTTTCTTTCGTCTTACTTTTGCTTATGCTTCGTTTTACTTTCTTCCATCTCATTTTTGTTTCTGCTTCATCTTACTTTTATTTCAGCTTCTGTCTTACTTTCTTTATCTTATTTTTGCATGCACTTCGTCTTACTTTCTTCCGTCTTACTTTTGCTTCTACTTCGTCTAACTTTGTTCCATCTTCTGCTTCGTCTTACTTTCTTCTGTCTCACTTTTGCTTCCACTTCGTCTTACTTTTGCTTCCGCTTCGTCTTACTTTTGCTTCAGCTTCTGTTTTACTTTCTTTCGTCTTACTTTTGCTTCTACTTCGTCTTACTTTTGCTTCCGCTTCGTCTTATTTTTTCTTCCGCTTTGTCACACTTTTGCTTCTGCTTTATCTTACTTTTGCTTCAACTTAATCACTTTTTAATATTATTATTATTATTTTATTTTCATTAAAATTATTTAGACGTGAAGTCATTTTCATTTAACATTAAGAGCATCAACATCTTGGGGTGTCAGATTGATTGGGTGTTTGGACGTATGTTGCAGATTGGGTGTATTTTTAGGTGGGGACATTGACATGAATTGATGTAGGATTACAAAGTAGGCTCTGATACAAACATTTGATGGCGTGTGGTCGTTTTGGTGGTCGGAATTTGGCCGAAGGTGATGGGTGATGATAAGTGAAAGTTTGGTCTAGTTTTGAGTTTATCGGATTAGGAATTAACAGTGGCTGGATTTGTAATTTTTGGACAAACTACAAGTAATTTGGGGATGTTTATAAAGGAATAATTGTAGAGCAAGAAGTCAGATACAACTTTGGTGAAGGAAGTTTTGTATTTTGATGTGTGTGTGAAAAGTTATGGATGAGATGGTGAAATTGGTCAGGAATGATATTGTTTCTGGAAATGAAGAAGAAAATTGAAAAAAAACGTGGAAATTTTTGAAAAACTAACAAACCCTTGTTTTATTTTCGGTAAATAGATAACCCAAGAGCAAATTGACTCTAAATTTGAGAATAATACTCAATATTTTTCATTTATAAAATTCTCTCCTTCAAAAGGAAACAAAATATGAATTAAATAGGAAACTTAGCTAAAAGGAAGGTGGAGAATCACATGATTCAGTTTCTTACCTACTAATGGACTCTTAATGAAATGTTCATAACAAAAAAGCTTTCCATAATTTTTCAACATACATGTATTAATGTGGAAAATTAAATATAGGAATTAAAACACACTAAAAAAGAATTAAACATATTAAATAGGAAACTTATGAGCAACGGATTGTTCTTATTGAAAACATACCATAGGTTGAAATATTATACCTTCTCTTAGCCAACTCAAGTTATAGGACAACATGTGACTTGATTCTAGCTGAGAGTCTTCTCCCCTATGGGCTCCATTTGGGCTTTAAGATCATCAACTTGGACCAAGTCTTTAGAGTTCCCAAAAGGTTTCCATAACGCTTGGTATTGTAGGAGAATGTTGAGGCCAACTCCTTCTAACTCTTTATCTTCCTTGGCCGGTTCTTCTTCTTGGACTCTAAAGCTCATGTTGGACATATCTTCCAAGGCTTTGTTTGATAGTCCTCCATCATGTAAGTATAATAAAGTTAAAGGAATACCAGAGATAATAAAATCTTTACTCCCAGAAGATTACCCAAGTCCAGGGTCCTTGTGGACTCACAAATTCCTCCTCCTAAATACAATGGTGATAATATACTATTATTGTTGCGCATACTCGGTTAAATGTATGTGATCAATTATGTACCACAAACAGTTCCTACTTTGACCATAAATCCCATGCAATCCTACAAACTATTGAACAAACTCACCATTTGTCGAAAAAAAAAAAGTTATCTTCAAAGATCCTGAAAAAAAAGGTAGTAATCACTAATTAGTCTATAAAATAAACATTGAAAATAAAGGTATGCAAACACAAATACTAACAAACACACAAAACACGATAAAGGCTATAGTCAGGGACCTAGACTAACGCCATAAATCCATCTTATGTGAAACGGATTAGTTACTACAAGTTAGCATAAAACTTGCAAATTTTCTAAAATATATGTACATTTATATTGAAATTTGAAGGATAGTTATGAAAATTACCAGAATCATAATACAATTTTCTCAGAGCCTCTGGAGAACCACCAACGGAAACACTTTCATGAAGATTAACCCCGTCAACATCAAAAGCTATTCCAAAAGACGACCTGTCATTGACAGTGTAAGCAACTGTTAACGCGTAATGCAAGTAAACGAACGAAAGAACTAAACTGGAAGCTGACCTTTGGTGTGGATGATTTAAGTGGAGCTGTCGAGAAAACAATCACGAAGTTTGACATAAGAGAAGAAATAAAGCTCGAGCTTTGTTCCTCATTATCGAAACGATAACCACCGTCAGTGTTGACCAGAATCCCATCTTTCTCTCGTCGGCGTTTAGTTAGCTTCGTTACTCAGGCTTTTGTGGTTGTCTGTTACTCATAAGTTTGGGAAACAGATCAACCATTGCATTTATTCTATTCCTATTATATCCCATCTTATTCAGTTATTTACATAAGATCTAGAAAAATGAGTCCATCAAATAAAATGAAACAAATTAAAAATAGAGAAAATGGAACAGGTGATTTCACGCCCATAAGTTGAGTTCGCTCGTATCCGGGACAATTCTTATTTGAATGTGTGGGAAGATAATGAAATAGCAATCATCATTTGAGATATTTAACTAAAATCTGCAATTTGTTATGAATTATGAAGGAATCAAACTCTTGGCTTTTAGATTGGTTGTCAGAGCTATCTAATATTAATTAGTTGAAGGGTGGTGATGAATTCTTAGTCAGGCATAAGATCTTTTGGTTTACTAGAAAAGGTCTTTCTTCTGGTGAAGAAGAAGATAGTGTTTGCGAGAGTTTAAATCTTGACGGAATATCTTTTGATGGTGGGTTGGCTTGGAAGGCTTTGATATTTTTGAAAAGGTTTGTCTGAGCAATATTAATGGATAAGTAATCTTAAAAACTTTTTTGTATGCAGTAGCATCTAGATATAATACGTGTTATAGGTAGATCATATGGCTAAAAATGTTGGGTGATATAGATCATATACAGCTCAGGAGTGTTCTTTGACGATATCTGACTCAATTTTCTATAGCTATTTTGAATATTTTAGGATTTTTTTCTTTTTAGAAAACTTTGGGCCCCAATAGTGCTAGTCAATATATCTCCTCATATTACAATTGAGTTGGGTAGCTTGATTGGATAGTCATTGATGTAATTGTTACATTTGTAAAGATATGGCATCAATTTTTGAATTTAATCCTTACACCTGGTGGGATAGACCATCTATTGGTTTATACCTTACAATCAATGTCTTTGGTTGTAGTTTAGTGACAAAATTATTAATAAAGACATTCTTTATCTTTATGCATTAATTACATATGATGTTTTAATATTAAAGATAAAATCCATGGAATAATTAATATGTAATTGAAATTATAGTGAGATCATAACTGTGAAATTCAATTTATATTTACGTATTATTTCTAAATGTTTCTAGTTGTAGTTTCATCAAGACAAGATATTGTTGGAACGGTAAAACTAGTACATATTAGGTTTCTTTTTTATGAAGAAAGTAATTGATCTCATAAATTAAAGTATGAAGATACTTAAACTAATATGTGCGTGATTATTAGAGAATAAGTCACTGAACTGACTCGACTATGAGAATCCCAAATAAAATATTACTTATGTGTCTGTAGAATTTATCATAATAATGGTTGTATAATTGATCCTTAGACTTGAGATTACCAAGGTATCTCTTGTGTGAATTACTGTGTTTTGATACTACTTATAAATTGTTCTAAGATAATTCAGTCGGTAATACTTGGATGCAATATGAACACTTTGGAGATAGTTGAGTAAGTCAATATAGGATTCGTCACTCTAAAGTAATTAGAGAGAATGTTCCACTGTTCTTGATTAGTAGTAATTTATAGAATTCTCAGAGTGAACTGACATTTGAAAAAAGGTGTTTTCAAATATGAATTATAAATCAATTACTAATTAGTAAGAATAAACATGATTGGACCAAAAGAGTAGACACTGTATTCATACTTTGTTCAATTGAAATACTGAATGATGAAAGGATTAAATTATACATCATAATTATACATGAAAAAGTTAAGTCAAACCGCTTTGACATTCCTAATATTTGGGTGGTCATCGATAAACATCATTATATATTGAAATGAAAGCTTACTTAATTGATATAATGAATAGGATAAACTTGAAAGGGCAGTGCCATAAGAGAAGAAATTTGGATTGACTATACTTTTCCTAATCAAACTAGTACTTTCTACTTAGTGCATTAGACTTTTCTTCTTATTTGATCTCAGTATAGTGCTTTACTTTTAGTTCTTCAAATGATCAGTTTACCACTAACTTTGTTTGTGTGCTTAAACATAAATACCCTAATAGCGATCACATAAGTAAATCCTTTTTAGTACACAAGCTTTACCACAAAGCCCTTATTTAATTCCTTGGCTAAGATAAGACAGCTACAGAGAAGAATAATGTTATGGCAAACCTTATGTCTTTTTAAAGTATCTCCTACCTCAGCTTCATTTTGTACTGTCAATATGTTAGAGTATCTAACTAGCACTTTATTTTATAAGTTAGCTTATAATTTTTAAATCCCTTTTCATCTTTTTGTTAGAAAAGTAAGAAAAATTAGTTGATGTGCCGTTAGGATAAACATCACCGTAATATTTGAAATTGAGCTATTCTATTTATGTAATAAGAAATGAGTTTGTGCTCATTCTTATTGAGTTTTTACAAAAATATATGATTTTCTTTATAAGAATTTTGAGAATGAAAAATAGATTTTGTCATAGAGGATAAGTTGGCTCATTGATAATATTTGCATTACAAATAACACTAGGAAGGTTGATAACTTCTCCGATCCGAAGTTTCATCTTTTTATGCATTGTTTTTTACTACTTGATCTTTTAAGGAGGAGTACTGCTAGATAAAGAAGATGTTGATGCTTATAGTAAAAAGTCTTTATATATATGTTGACGGACTTAATTATTTTTTAAATAATTTAAGATTGATATTTGTCATTGGTTCCACCTGATTCTGGCGAGGCCGCATGTTGCCGTTTGGATCCATGGAGCTGACTGCTTCTCTCGAGAGCTCTGGCTTGAAGGTTCCTGCAAAATAAATAAGGCACGTCAGGGGTTGTTTCCCGATAAGCCCCTCCGACGCTCAAATCAGTCTTTTGTGTGGGTAGGATCGCTGTGAGCAGAGGAAGCTAGGGTTATGATCACGTACCTTTATTATGGCAGAATTATACCTTATATATGGAGCAAGTGCTAGGTTTAAGTCTTTACGTATGTATGGGAGACTTCCACCTGCGAATCGGCCACGGATGCGTGGGCTGGGCCTGAGCCTGACATAACTGATAGGTATGAGACTTATCCTTGAAAGATGGACCGGTCGGCCCATAGGTCGTTATGACTAGGTTTGGGCCCAGCACGACCGACCCGAACATAAGCTCCCCTACTCCTCGAGTCTGAGCAAAGAGAAGGGTCAAAGGAGTATGTAAGGGTCTTGTAGCTTGTCTGTAAGACAGTTCGTAATAGGCTCGATCGGTCAGGCATTAACGGGTAGTACATGATTGCTCATGCTAGGATCGATCGGTTGAGTGTCCTGATCGATCGGCATCGACGCTTATTGCGTGACAGCTCGTATCAAGAGAGTTCAGGCGAACATCTATGCTAAGCGCGTGAAGGTACTTTATTTAATTATTACTGACGGCGCGTGCCATCTGACAACTTTTCAGAATCTGAAACGAATCGTCTTTGTAACCATTGTGCAGCTTTCACGTACGTCCTTTCGACTGTTGCGCCGCTCCTGATTTAGAATAACCCTAATTCGCCTCGACTCAGATTCTACCACGTGTCTGAGCTTGGTTCGGATTTTCTCCACGCGTCGAGCTTCAATTGGGGCGCCCGTTCAACCGATCTTTTATAAGTACTCAGGGTCGATGAACTGCAGATTTTCTTTACGCCTGTTTCGTTCTCTAGCTTTCATCCTATTTTCTTGTGTGTTTTCTTGCCCACAGTCTCCGGAGTTTTCTTTCTACCGCCGTCCATTTTTCCAATCTCAAATTACCAAATAGGTACGTCCTTTTCTCTCGTTTCCTCCTGTAAAATTTTCTCAAAGGTTTCCTCTTAGTAAGCATGTCGTCGGTTAGTTCTAGAAGTATGGTAAGAGGTACTGAAGAAATCTCGACGAGAGAACGGAAGGATGGGTTGGTTGTGGAGGAGTCACCGAGAGATGAATCGACGATGACCGCGGCGAAGCTGAAATGGTTGGTTATCAGGAATAATATTCCTTTGTCCTAGGGGCCTAGGCAGGCCTTGGGGAATGAATGAATTCACATCAATTTGAGTGGGTATTTTGCTGTTTCTGATAGTTTCTTCTCGATTGGTGGTGCGAGGCTTCCATACACCACATTATTCATGAAGTGTGCATCGACTTCCAATTGATGCCGAGCCAGATTCCTCCGAATGGCTGGAGGTTCATTAACAGTCTGGCCTTGCTGTGCCATCAGTTTGGCTGTTTGCCTTCAGTTGGGATCTTGCGCCATTTTTTGAGGATGAATCAGAGTTCGAGCTTTGGGGCCGGGATCCCTCATTTGCAGTATAGGGATGCCCGATACCGCCCGACCGGAACGGCCTCAAAAATTACTTCTTGGAGGACGAAGTACTTTTTTGTGAAGCCCTCAGGAACTTCCCTCGAGTCTCTGCCGTAGAGGTATCCTTTAACCGAGCTGTGGAACGACACGGCGAGCCTATCTCTTACTAGAGAGGAGTGGGAAGTGGTCGGTCGCATAAAGGAGCTCGGTCGATACGACTTCGCTCGGCTAATTCTGGGATATCTCAGGGGGACCTCGGCCGATTCCTTTCTAATCGACCCCCCGCCACAAATTAGCGGGCTAGGAGAGGAAACCGTCCCGTCTGGTTGACCCCTCGTGGGTGAATTACTTGCTGTATTTTTAAGTATTGGTTTCTCTTTCTGACCTGTTTTATTGCTGTGCAGCCATGGCGAGGGTAGAAGATTTTGCCGGGTCCTCCCCTCCCCCTAAATCCAAAAAACAGGCCAAAGGGAAGAAAAAGAGGAAGGAGGCAGAGACCGGTGAAGGCGCCGCTCCGCCAGTGGAGCCAGGCCATTCTACAGTGTTGCTGGCCTCTCCGCCCACTGAAGACCGTCCTGTCGTGTCCGATCATGCCAACGAGTGTAGGCCGAGCAGGTTCGGAAGAGGAGGAGGAAGAGGAGGAAGAGCCACCTCTTAAGAGGAAGAGGATTGCTCGGCTTGCTGACCTACCGTCCGGCCCGTCGAGTCAAGGCAGGAAAGAGAAGGAAAGAGAAAACAAGGGGAAAGGGCGAGTGACTAACGTCGAACAATGGGAGCCTATGATCAGTTTGGCCAAAACTGCATCGATTGGGGACCTCGAGGTGTCCCTTCACATTGCTGAGATGATCACTCCCCCCGTAGACAAGGAGCTCATGGGCTCGCTGAACAATCAAGAATTAGTGCCCCGTCTCATCCGTAGCTGTGTAAGAAGTCTGGTGATGTCCACCGCGATGCATCAACGTATGGAGAGTCTCGACGGGATTAATCAATCACTGGACCGGGAAGTTCATGATCTCCTTGAGCAGGTGAAGGCTTTGAGGGGCGAGCTTTCGGAGACTAAGGAAGAGAGAGATGTCTTCCAGGCTCA
>JANIHY010000210.1:29545607-29571555 GCA_027479065.1 Erythroxylum brevipes | reverse complement strand
ACTTTTATTAAAATTTTACTGCCATTAAAAATAAAATTTTATCTTTAATAAAATTTTGCCTCCATTTAATTTTTTAAAAAAATATGTCCTAAGTATATTCAATTTCCTACCAATATAAGACAACTATCCAATGGCGAACAATGTTTGATAGCAAGTCATACAGGTGGCCCACCAATAGGACAAACTTAAAGAAGCTGCAACGGTCACCATAATGCCAAGAATCATGTCCCATTTAATCCTACTTTTCGCGGGTATTGACAAATGAGGGCGGTGGACCAATCGACGTTCCAAAGTAACGCAATAAGGCATGATTCAAACAATCATACATTGGTGATGGAAATATTAGGTCTTTATTCTTTTTTATTTGAAAAATGAAAATAGCTTGTTATATTAAGTTTAAGAAGCACTCAATTATTACGATATTGAATTAACTGTTAGCTAATTTTATCATTAATTAGCTCTTAATTATAAAAATATATATTTAAGTTATTTACACTTAGATTAATTCTCGCTCGAATTAAATAAGTCCTTTGCGAAAAGTAAAACTCTGACTCTAAATTTTAAATAACTATATATATATGAGAACAGTTCAAACTTATGACCTCACTCAAATAAAAAAAAACCCCGTATCAAGTTACATCCGCCTTAGATTGTTAGTAGAAGATTTAAGTTTCATTCTCACTATGCTATAAGAATAAAATATTTAAAAATGGTCGCACTCCAGGTCTGATTAGTCAAGGACCACCGATTCGTAGAGGTTGTCTTTTCGCGTGCCTATTTACTTGTCCGCCAAGTAGCTCCATTGCAAACGCCAGCCTTGGCACTTTGTCAAAAATTTTACCTTTCATTTCTGGTCCGGGAGAAGGAATCTAGCTCTTTTTGATAACTATTGACTATGACTATAGAGGTGTGCAAATTGGCTAAACAGAAGAAAAGGCGAACAAGTCCAACATAAAGCGATTGGTTGTGCGGTCTCAGTCACTTGTATAATAAAAGTAAACAAGCTTGCTCACACTCAAGATATGGTTACTCTGTATTATATAATCTCTATTCATCGTTTTATATTGAGATAAAAGATTTTGTCGTTTTAGTTGATTTTGTAATCCACCGGATTCCGGAGAAAGAAGTGTCGGCTGTCGTTTCTCCCCATTGGGTACATATTCCATACTCGCACCTGATCATCGTCCTCTTATGCACTTAAACTTCCCAATCTACCATCATTCCAACAACTCCACGTACACGTGCCCCGACATGGCATCCAATTTCTCATGGCCAATTCCGTCTTTTCATGCTGCGTCCCCCGAGGATAATTGATAGTAGTAGCTGCCAAGCGGTAGCTGTACTCCTGTGGAATGGAATGGACGACGTCGTTCAAGAAATTGAGCTTCATGGCTTAGTCTACCATGTCAACTTCAATGTGTTTCTTTTCTCGCGTTACTTAGGGACACTTGTACGTAGATCACTCGATTGAAGTAGGTAACTGCATAACAATGGCATTTAATATAGTCGGTTAGATTTCTTATCCTTGGATGTTACAGACGGACAGCGAAAGAGAGACTTCAGAAAAACAAAAGATTTACTCTTTCTACTGTTTCCCACTCTCTTCTTATTCCATTTTCATTGCAAAGTTTGCAACTTTCACTTGCTCGCTCTTCTTATTATTCTTTGTTTTCATTCATGTACGTTGTTTTTTCTGCTCTAAAGAGCATCTGGGTTTCTCTCCTTTTCTCTTACTAGCGGAAAGAAAGTAAAGCTTTTGCCCTTTTCCTGGCTGTGTGTGGGGTACATCATTTTTTTTTTTTACTTTAAATTCTTTTGGCACTCGAATTCTGGATTGCTTTCAAGATTGCTATAGTAAAAAGGTACTTTTCTCATGTTTTTCTTTTCAATAATTTAGAGCATTATTTTATACTTCTGTGGTTACACTTTCAATTTCCACTACTCTGCAATCTTCTTTTATCCTCATCTCTGTGGGTTGTTCAGGCTGTTGGGTAGTTGCATTATTGAGTATTGTTGAGTGTTATCTCTGGTTTCTTGTCACTTCAGTGAGTTTTCTGTGGGATTTGGGATCTGATTTCTGCTTATTAGATTTGGGTATTTGTGCTACTTTTTAGAACGTTCACTCATTCCTGAAACTGTTTTTTCTTTCGTCTTTTTAATGTTTTGCTAGAGAAAGAAAGTTCTAGAAAGAGAGAAGAAGATTCATGGCGGCAAAGGTGCAGGAGCCAACGCCACACCCATCTAAGGAGCAACTTCCAAATATCTCTTATTGCATTACTAGTCCTCCTCCATGGCGTGAGTATATTCAATATCAATAAGCATACTTTTATTTGCCTTTTCTGTACTTATGGACCTTTACTATTGGGTTTAGATTCTAATTCCTTAGTTGAGATTTTAAGGCAAGTATTCCTTGAATCTACCAGACCATGTTTTGGTTAAGCTTTTAGGATTTATTAATTGGTGTCCCTGCAACTTTGTTTTAGCATGAAAGCAACTTTTTGAGCTTTTATTCTCTTTTCTTCTAATTAGGCTCCTTTTTCAAAGGGCTAAATGATGTTTCCAGAACGCAAACCTCACTGTTTTGTCTATTGAAGATTGTGGTCGCTTTAAAGATTGAATAAGAAAGGAAAGTGTGAGGCAATTATTTTCTTGTTAATCGATGATTCCTTTCTGAAAGTTTTTAATGTCAATTAATGTTTTTTTGCAATTTATTCTTTATTCCTTTTTTTGCATAGGAATTTCTCTATGGAGGTACCGATTTGAAATTTTTTTTAAAAAGCACTTGATAATTCATTTATGTCCATGTGATTTTTTTTTTTGTTTTCATAAGAAATGTGACTCTTTTGTTAAGTACTTCCCATTTTCGATTATAATTAATTTCCCCTTTTGTGTGAATCTTTTCTTCTGTGATATGTTCAAGTTGCACTTGTGAGGATGGTTGACTATTTTGGTATATTCTTACTTTATGAACGTTATAAGAGGGTGCATACTTGCATCTTGTTGACCCTTGAGACATTTTAATGCAGCTGAGGCCATTCTACTTGGTTTCCAACATTACCTTGTGATGCTTGGGACGACTGTTCTTATTCCTACAGCTCTTGTGCCCCAAATGGGAGGTGGAAATGTAAGTCGTATTGGGATGGGAAGCTTGCTTGAAGTTGATAAGTCATTTTCAGCTAAAGATGATAATTTTCTCCAGAAGTGATCCATCTTCACTTGAGATTTATGCAGTATTTGTCATTCTTGTAGAAGGAGAAGGCCCAAGTGATACAGACACTATTGTTTGTTGCTGGTTTAAACACATTGCTGCAAACTCTGTTTGGAACTCGATTGCCAGCTGTGATTGGGGGCTCATATACCTTTGTGCCTACTACAATTTCAATTATACTGGCCGGTCGATTTAGTGATGGTCTAGATCCTATTCAGGTGTTTGCAATTTAGAGCTTTTTAGCTTCTGAAGTTTTTAGAACTGGTGATGCAACTTGTTCTTGAGTAAAAGTTGAAAACCAGGACATACTCAAGATAAAATATGTGTGCAAACTAGTGCATATCTGAAAAATACATTAACTGTTCTTATGATACTCGTCTCATCATCGCAATTATTCTTTAATGACATTTCCTTCTGACCCAGAAATTTAAGAGGACAATGCGTGCAATTCAAGGTGCCCTAATTGTTGCATCAACACTGCAGATTGTTCTAGGGTTTAGTGGACTTTGGCGTAATGTTACGAGGTTAGTACAGAATAGAACCAGTGATCTTCTAAACTTTTGATTGTATTTGGGGTTTAATGGTGCACTGGCCCCCTCAAAATTTAATTTTAAATTCTTGACTACGTCACTGGATGAAGTCATCGATCATTTGGATCATTTTCTAAGTGACTTGTGTTGAGATTCACAAATCACTGTTCTTGTCTAAACTATGTGAGTCAAATACATTGCTGAATCGAAGTGCAGTTGACTTGTGAAGTAGCTGATTTTAGTGCTTGGCTGATTGTAGGCTGGTTTACGCTGACTAAGTGCAAACATCTTTTTAATGCTAAAAAGTTAATGATTCACACATTTCAGGTTCTTAAGTCCACTGTCAGCTGTTCCTTTGGTTGCTCTCGTTGGTTTTGGGCTGTATGAGCTTGGTTTTCCTGGGGTAAGATTCCTTTTGTTGCATATGAGCAATTAGAAACTGTGTGGGCGCATACGTCTGAGATGCGCTAACCCTGTTCTTGGTTTTTGGTGGAGGGAGGGGGGGAATCATTACGTGCAGGCACTAGGAGATGGGGAAGATGTAAATTGAGCCTAGGGTGTTGTGCTGGGTGGGGGGAACATGCCATGGAACTCATTCCCTTCTTGCTAATATTTCTCTTATACATTTGGTTTTCATATTTCCATTTGATGTTTAGGTTGCCAAATGTGTGGAGATTGGGCTGCCGGAGCTCATCATATTAGTATTTATTTCACAGGTGCTTTATGCTCTTACTACTTGAAGGAAATTAATTTCTGCCTTCTGTCAGCTGTTCGGTGTTTGTGGTCTCTTTCAGTAATGTTATATTGAGATTGTACTCAGCCTGAGTTAGTTCCCATTACGCGTTTTGCAGTATATGCCCCATGTGTTAAAGGGAGGAAAGCATGTCTTTGATCGTTTTGCTGTCATATTCTCAGTGGTCATTGTATGGATTTATGCTCATCTCCTTACGGTAGGTGGGGCTTATAATGGTGCAGCACCGGCTACACAAGCAAGTTGTCGAACTGATCGTGCTGGACTCATAGATGCTGCTCCATGGTAGGTCTGAAGTTAAGGCAGGCAAACAACTTTCTTTTTTCTGGTTTATTTATATTATCACTATCTATGGGAATTGTATATGTTCTATTGGCTATTTGATTGGGTCTTTATTGAAAGTGATGTAAGTTATCCATTTTACTGTTATGACTTTGTTATGTTTAGAAAGTTTAGCCACAATGCGTTTACCAACTAAAACTAATTGCCACATGTTTCAATTTTGGTAGCGAAGGCTATCTGCAAAACTTAGGGTGTTTACTCTTCATATGGATATCCATATCTTGTTTCGTCTTCAGAGAATAAGACTATAAGTTAAAGATGTTCGTTGCATGATGATTCAAACTTCTATTGTTGATTTGATGTTTAACTTGGTATATGTGCTGCATATTTGAACTAATGGTCCCACGAATTAGCAGATCTAGAAACACGATATGAGATGAATATATATATATAGATAGATAGATGTGTCATATCCTGCTTCTATAACCGTAGCACATTTTTGCCAACCCATGTGAAACCTTAATGAAGCAAACAAATTAGCTGAACGTTCTAGTTTCCATCCCCAGGTTGGCTGTTCTGATACAGCCTTAGAATGGCTTGGATGCAGTGTAAGGCAATTCTGAAGAAATGACCAAATTCCTTGGACTCACTTTTTCTCTGCCTTATCCTGAGTTATGGTTTTGCAGGATAAGAGTGCCTTATCCCTTTCAATGGGGTCCACCTTCATTTGATGCTGGTGAAGCCTTTGCCATGATGATGGCATCCTTTGTTGCTCTTGTTGAGGTTGGCATTTTCCTTCACTTTGTTTCCTCTGCTTCATTTTCTCACAAATGTCGTCTTATAATTGAAGAATCACATCATATAGTAGTTGCCATCCTGGCTTTTATGGTCTTTTATTGGTGTTCAACTCCCCTTACTATTTCATGTCCATCCCATGCTAATAAGAAAAAGATTTTTTTTTTAATTTCTGCAGTTTTATGATGTATGTAACGATGAGGTTGACATATTTCTTGATACTAAAATCAATAGTCTCTTTGGTACTCTAATCAAGCTCTTATTTGCCAGCAAATCTAGTTGCTTGCTACTTCGTTTACCCTTTTAAAGGTTGTGTCCTTTACTAGGTTGTTTGCATTATATTTGTGTCTATCCATCTGTAGGTGCCTGCACACTCGTACATGTGCTGTAGTTTAAGCATGTGATGTCTGAATTGGGTTCTTACTTACATTGCTATCTTGTATGGGACTTGAGTCTTACACATTATGCTGCACAAATTTGCAGTCTACTGGTGCCTTTATTGCTGTGTCAAGATATGCAAGTGCAACACCAATGCCCCCTTCTGTTCTGAGTCGTGGTGTTGGTTGGCAGGTAACTAGAACTGATTGCATTATCTTTTTATTGTATGACTGTCATTTGTAGTTGGATTCTTGGGTTCCATATTGATTTCTTGAGGTAACTGCATGCTCTCACTTTGGCCCAGATAATTCTTTGTACTTCATATGCATATGCTGTCTTTTATTTAGTTAAGATAAATTAATATTATTTTCTGTATTAACATTCTTATTTCTTCTCAGGGAGTTGCTATATTGCTTTCTGGTTTGTTTGGAACTGTGAATGGATCCTCAGTGTCTGTGTAAGACTACCAGGAGAACTTTTGTCTGACATCAATACTAATTTAGAATCAGAACGTGGATAAGACTTTGTTATAACAGTAGTACTGACCATTTTATACAGAGAAAATGCTGGTCTTTTGGCCTTAACACGAGTTGGCAGCCGTAGGGTTGTGCAGATATCTGCGGGGTTCATGCTTTTCTTCTCCATTCTGGGTTAGTCATTAACTTTTGGGAACTTAAGAGCTACTCATTTTGATTCATATCTTTTAAATTGTATATGATTCAACTTTTTGGTATTCCTTAGGAAAATTTGGGGCAGTGTTTGCTTCAATTCCACCACCAATTATTGCCGCTTTGTATTGCCTCTTCTTCGGTTATGTGGGTATGTGCACCTTCACGTGATGTTTGTAGCTATGGAATTCTTATTTGTTGTGCTTGATTATGTTGATGGTTTGGTAATGGCATTGTTGATGTCTAGGTGCTGGAGGTCTGAGCTTTCTGCAGTTCTGCAACCTCAACAGTTTTCGAGTAAAGTTCATATTGGGCTACTCAATTTTCATTGGCTTGTCAGTACCACAATATTTCAACGAGTACACAGCCATTAGGGGCTATGGTCCAGTCCACACTGGAGCAAGATGGGTAGGCTATAATCACCTTTGGCCTCACTGGTATTTGCTTAGGGAAATTTTATACAGGAAGCTGATTTAATATTTTCCTTGGCAGTTCAACGATATGGTAAACGTTCCTTTCTCGTCTGAAGCATTTGTTGCTGGCTGTGTGGCTTATTTATTGGACAACACCCTGCACAAGAAAGACAGTGCTATTAGGAAAGATAGGGGTAAGCATTGGTGGGACAAGTTCCGGTCATTTAAGGGTGATACTAGGAGCGAAGAATTTTACTCCCTACCATTCAATCTGAACAAATACTTCCCATCAGTATGATTAATTGGCATGGAAAGATGAGCAAGACCTAATCTTGTTTAAAGAAAGTGCACCGGAAGCTCTTCAGGAGGTCAAATTGTAATGTTGTTACTGTTCAGTCTTTTGTGAAACTTTTCATCACACGCTATATAGCATTATAACATAGACTGTTCCCTTTATAGGGTGCTTAACTTTTTTGTTGAATTTGTTTTGCTGTAAATCCACCGGAAGACATGGACTTCAAGTAGCAATGAAGAGTTTTTGTTGCCTGTCACTTCCATCTTTGTTTCCATCGTATAGGGATTCAGACCTTTCAATTCCTGTGGTCTGCGAAACCTGATTCAAGAACTCTTTTCATAGATATAAATGTCTCCAATCAAATGGACGAAATCCTGATATGGTTACCTGAAAAAGCCACCATCTTCTGAGGTAACAACTCCCAACTCCCCAAGTTTGAGTGGAGTCATTCAAGCAACTGATGAAGTCGTAAAACATTTATCTGGTGACAGGACGACAGGTTCCCCAGGAATCACAGGTTTGAATATGGTGGCACGGTTGCCAACTTTCAAGTTTTCCAAGTTAAATATGAACACTTTTATGATTTTATCATGGACACTTGATATAACTTGAAACAATTCCGGACACTTAAAAGCATACCGAAATTGATTATAAAGAAATGGAATAGGGGCAGGGAAGAAAGAGCCTGCTCAGCTGGTGCTAATTCCTGAAAAGCTGACGTGAAAAGCAGATGCTTTGTAATGCAGTAAATCTTTCTCACTTTACAGGCAACATCATGCCCAGAGATTTCTTGGAAACAACTATCACTAACAAATCTTTCCTTGCACGAAGATCAAAGACTATTCTTTTCATCAGAGAATGTCTCATCAAGTATGAGCAGCTACCCACGTTGCTTAATACCATAAACAAATGTTTAGTTAGTAGACCTTTCTCTTTTGGTAGGAAACAGAGAGCATTGTTGAAGATCCTTCACTTTTCTTCCTATAACAAACACAAAAGTACAAAAGACATGTAGCTGAATGTTTTGTTCCTTTCATGCATTATTGGTGCAAATTGGAGAAGGAAACAAAATTACACCTCACTAAAACCCTAAGAACATTGTACGTCAGTATGTTTTTATATCAGATTATCAAGAATAGGAATCGCAATAGACAAAGTCTGAAAATGAAGTAAAGTCTGAAAATGAAGTCTTTTTAATTAAATTTGCATAATTGATTTCCAATTGGATTCAATTTAAATTTGGATCATAGATTTTAAATTTATTTTATCAGACAGTTTTGAACTTTTTCAAATTTAAATTTAAATTTAAATCAGTTAAATCGAATTTGATTTATTTAAAATTAAATTAATCTAACAATTAATTTTTTATTATCCCTCATCAAATGCAAACAAATACAAATGATGTAATCTCTATATGAATATTTATGGCCGTACAGATTCTACATCAGGAGAAGTTGTGATCTTTGGTATCTAGTATTTAATGTCAATGCTTTCCCACGATCTGAATGAGAAAACAGTATTATAATTACAAGTTGAGCAATGGTGTTACCTCACTCTTTCACATGGCTACTTCTACTTGACCCTTAAGATTAACTTTCCGCGATTTGATTTAATCAAACTGAGGTTGTGTTAGTAGCAAGTTTTAAGATTCTTGAAAGTGCATAAGGTAAGTCGAAACCTGAAACTATGACCAGAAAAGGAAGAGCGTTTTCCATAAGAACAGGGCAAGCTGTAGAAACTGGCAAAACTAAACGAAGCAACTTGTTTAAAGAGATTAACCTTGATGTTAAGTGAGGAAAAAAGGATAGGTAACTTTGTCAGTAAAGAGATCTTGTCTGTGTGTGTAATTAATGGCACTGCTCTGTTCCCAGTTAGAGCAACCGAGGCATGGAAAGCCATCATTTTTTTGCTCCCACATTAAAACACAAGCTCTGCTCCAATGATTCTGCTGTAAGCATGGAAGAACTCAGGAATGATTGTGTGGATACAAAAGTTCACTAAATCGTGATTTCCATTTCTGTTGGTACCACGTCCCACTGCCTTATGTTTGTGGTCGGGTCGACCGTGTTGGTCCCGGATTCAGTCAAAACGACCCATGGGTTGATCGGTTCATTTTTTAGAGATCAGTTCATTTTTTAGAGATCAGTTTTATGCCTAGGCCAAGCTCAAGTCCGGTCCTTGCCCCCCTTGGCTCATCCGCAGAAGGAAATCTCTCATGCAAACACGTAAAGGCCTAAACCTAACTGCAAAACCATATATAAGGTATAATTCTCCCATGATTGAGGTACGCAATCATAACCTAGTTCTTTCTCTGCATTCATCCACCTCACCTTCACCAAAAGACTGACTTGAGCGTCGGAGGGGCTAATCGGGACACAACCCCCGACAAGCCTTCTTTGTTTTGCAAGTATTTTCAAGTCGAATTCACCACAGAAAACAGTCGATCACATGGAACATAACGGCAATGTTCCGTCCTGTCAGAATCCGGCAGAACCAGTTATAATTATAATTTTAAAAAAATAATTAAAATTGTATATTTTAACTGTAATATAATAATTAACTATTTTATACTTTTTAAAAAATTTTAAAACTATTTCAGAAATTTAAATTCGTCGGTATTCGTAATATTGCCCACAAAGCAGCAAAGCAAAATGGCGGGTTCAAGGTTCCTCTTCTGCAACGGCGTTCTTTCTCATTCAACGGACACTCCTTCGGTGACTACATTCCTCGAATCCCGCCCAGGTACTGTGCTCTAATTCATTCAATTAATGTAAAAAGAACAAGAAAGCACGTAAACCAAATTACGATCTCAGGTGCTTACACGACCACGCGCACTCACGACAATAACAACCGTCTCTTGTTCTGGGAGCGTCATCTACTGAGGCTCACGAATTCCGCCAGAATTTTGTTCGATTCCAATCCAAAGCTTCTATTTAGATCTGGCAACTCCTTCGCTCCGCGAATGATTACTCCGCCGATGTGGGACTCGGGGATTAGGGCTCTGGTGAATGACTCCGTGAGTAAGGTGTTGCCAGTTGCTTTGAAGGAGAGAAGCCAAGGGGAGGAGTTGGCAGTTACGACACTTGTGACTGGAGACATGGAGAGGTTACGCGAGGTGAGTGTTTTCGAGGCGTTTGATGTGCAAGTGCATGTCGGGACTTATGTTCCTCCGGTGTTTGGTGTTGTCGGGAATGGAGCGCGGTTGGCAGTGGTTGGCCGCGGAAGGGAGATTGCGGAAGCGAAGTATTCTGATTGGGTTAGGTCAGTTTTAGTATGAGTCTTCTTGTTGTTGCTATCGTATGCGTTGTGATTTGTGATATTATAATTTCTTTGATGTTTTTAGGCAGGCTTAGGAAACCTTTGGAGAAATGGAGGCCTCCTTCTGTCACTGAACTCTTGTTGTCCAATGATGGGGATCGACTACTTGAAGGTACTGTCACCAACTTATTCGTTGTATCTCGCAAGGTGAGTGATTACTGATCTGAGATGCTGGATTCTCAACTTTATTAACCTTTTATGCAGATTCAAAACCAGTTGATCATACTGCTATATATTTTTCTAGACATCTTTCATATGAATGGAAAATTTTGGTTCCTGCTTGCATCTGGCATAGTTTTAGCCAGCTTTCCAACTGTATGAGTTTTACTAGCTACATAGCTTTTGAGAGACCAGATGATATTAGTCAATGTTAGGCATAATGAAGCCATTTGGTGGACTAACCAACCTATTCTGGTTAGCTAGAATCTACTATTTTTCTTTCTTGTAGCTTTTGTTGTCTTGTTCATTCTTGACTTTGCCTTATGTGATGTTTTATTTTAGTTAAATCTTGTACTACTTTCAGGA
Organism: Erythroxylum brevipes; assembly: GCA_027479065.1. Lineage (NCBI taxonomy): Eukaryota > Viridiplantae > Streptophyta > Magnoliopsida > Malpighiales > Erythroxylaceae > Erythroxylum > Erythroxylum brevipes. Next base: position 29,560,392 of record JANIHY010000210.1, on the reverse strand, counting down.
TAACAATGGAGACAAATATAGTGATTGCAGCAAAAGTGTTGGTCCTTTTGAAGTACTGACTGCTCCAGTTAGTGATGGCGTGCTTCCGGGAATCATGCGACAATTAGTCATTGAGTAAGGTTTGCTTCTTATTGGTTCTCCCCAAATATGGAGCAGGTTGTAGTAATCGAGTTACAATTACTGTGGACTATACCACAAATGCATTCACAACCATGTTCTTTATTCAAATTGTTGTGTAAGGTTTTCAAGATTCTTGATACGTATATAATCAATTCTACTATCACTAATATAACTGGTTTGTTTTCTTGTTATACTGAGAGTGAAATCATCAATCACTAAATGCTTGGATACTTCTTATTGTACCGTTTTGTGAATAAGTTTACACCTCTTTGGTAGCGGGATTGTGTACTTAACCAAATCTGATGTTTGGAATCTTATACTATACAATGGCTTGGATTTTTATTTTTACTCAATTTAAGCAACTTTGAAAATGGCTGAACTATTGCATCCTATAACGTTGTTGTGGTTTATCTTTCCTCACTGTTGGTTCTTCATTTGTGATAGGGTGTGTTTGAATAATGGAATTCCTTTTCAAGAAGTTGCACCATCATGGTCAAAGCGTGAACTTTGGCAAGAAGCTTTTGTTACAAGTAAACTGTTATTATTTGTATTGTGTCATAGTATGTAATTTATGTTTTAACTATTCATCCTATTGATTCTAGCCTATTCTAGATCAGCTTGTGACATTGGGGACAAACATATTTTTTTTCTCTCAACTCACTGTGATTTTCTATACAAACATTTTTTTTCTCTCAACTCATCTATCTCAATCATCTAATTATTAAATTTCTTAGTTCAATCTTTGAACTTTACTAATCCCTATATGTTAGGCGATGTAGGCAAGTAGAAGATATATCAGTGTGTAGAACCCATATAACTTATAAAATCTGGCTGTTGGAATTTGAGTTTTAGGTTTGGGATTTCAACTTAAGATTGTTGGAATTACAGGTTGCTGTAGCTACAAATTTAGGGATTGATTGCCAGAAATGTAGGATAGAATTTTATGGTTTTGGTAGACGGAAATTCAAGTTAGAGTTGTTGGAATTTTAGTGAGATAAACAAGTAACGGAGGGTAAGGAACTAAGAATCACTTGTAGAGTCAAAAAATTACTCTTAGAAGAAAGCATCACACCTTCTAATTGAAGACTCAAGTTTATAGGAAAATATTGAAGATCTCTTATTGAAAGGTTAAGTACACACATATATTTTTTTTAAAAATTCTTGGAACCTTTATTCTAATAAAGAATTCTTAACTGAAAAACCCAAAATGTAATTGATTCATTATTCTAATTAAGATTTTTTATTCTTAAATAAACTTAAGCCCTAAGTAAATTAGGACAATATATCTAACTTATTGTTATTACTTATTTAATATGGAAACTTAGCATAAAGTACATTTCAACCTTTATTGTTTTTGTTGTCACCTCAACTCCTGCTTTGTATTCCCCCAAATTAAACTTGTGATTGAGTGATTTGAACTCTTTATTTCTTTTACAAACTCTAAATTTTTTCTCATCAAGTTTCCCTAGCTTGTCTGAAGTTGTCTTTGATGTAGAATGTGATAAATACTGATCATATAAGTCTTGATTCAAGTTTGAACTTCATATTCTAAAATCTATTTACTGTTAGAAATTTGTCTTCCTTTCCACTTATCTCCGATATCAACCAACTCTTGTATCTATAATTCGTTCATTAAGAATATCCTCTATTTATTATTTAATATGAGGAATGGTTGGAATGCTCAAAATAGTTGTAGTAGGAGATTGTGCACCATCATATCTATGATAAATAGTCAAGTCTGCGACATTAAAAATAAGACTAATTCTAATATCACTTGGTAATCCTAAAACATAAGTATCCACACTTATCTTCTTGAGGATCTTATAAGCTCCAACACTCCTTGAATATAGTCTCTTACATTTCCCCTTGAGAAACGCTTTGAATGAATCCTTACTATCACCATATTCCCTTCATTGAATTCTACAAACGATGATGTTCATCAACAGGTACCTTATAAATTGTTGGTTGTTATCTTTTGTCATATCTCATCAAGGATATACCTCATGTGTTATTCAAAACCTTCATATTCAACAATAACTCATGTGTTTATGGTAAAGGAACCAAAGAAATAGGATTTTCTTGGTTCAATTCTTGAAAATATCTCAAAATGCCTCTTACAGGTTCACCTATTTATAGAACGATACAAATTTTGTCATAGAAAGAATTAGGTCCTAATTATTCACATTATCCTTAACCAATTGTCTTGACAAGTCCCCCAAGCTTCTATTCATCACTTTTGTTTGTCCATCAGTTTGAGAATGGAAAAAACATGAAAATTGAAGCTTAGTGTTCAATAATTTTTATAGAGTTTTCCAAAAATAACTCATAAATTTTACATTGTCATTAGAGACAATGGTTAAAGGTAACAGTTTGTATTGTTCATAAAACACAGGCAACAGTGTGTATAGTCCTGCAAAAATTTATACTTACGTCTTACCATAGTTCATAAAACACAGGCAACAGTGTGTATAGTCCAGAATTTTGCTTCTTTCCTTTAACTAATTGACATGCTTGACATTGTCATATAACTTTGGACACATCCTGCTTTTAAGAGGGCCAGTAAAGGTGATTTTCAACTATTGCAATCATTTTATCCATTTCCAAAGTGACCTTTTGTCCCTCTGTAATCCCAAAATCAGAGTCTCCCTTATAGAAATATTGGGTAGGCAAAGTCAATTTCCTCTAAAAGGTTAGTCATCATGCATCACAAATGGGAAGTGATTGTCCCTTTGTCCACCTACAATTTTTGAATAAATTATCCCAAAATCTTCCTCTGGAACATACTCTCTTTTTAGTTTTTCAAACTTTACAACTTTTACTGTCATAGTGATAAGCAAAAGGCTTTTTTTATTCAATGCATGTTCATTCAAATCTACGTAATAACTATATTAGCTTGATTAGTTGTTTTCTCAACTCCAACAATATTCATCAGGTTTTAAATCCAAAAGCTCTAGCATCCTTAGTAGTTGCGAGTTGATTTTTTTCAGCTCCCTATCGTATTATTTTAGCCGTTTTCCTATTATTTCAGCCTACTTTCTTGTTGTTGCAGCCTAATGTTCTTGTGTTTGGTTTGTTGTTCAGGTGTTTCTGCCTCTTGTTTAAATGTTTCAACTTGTTTATTTGTTTTGCGTTTATGGTTTGCCAAAGAATCCACTTCCTTCTACTTTTCTTCAACTTTAACATTCTGATCATCTCCAATTGTCGAATTGTCAATGTCATCAAGTACTTAGACACATTCTAAATGTAGGCTAAAAGATTCTAATTGATCAGTTGACAGAGAAGTGCCAATGGTCTCACCACCTAGATTAAACACTTTTTTAAAGGCAATTGTTGTTAGATTTGAGGAATCAAAATCATTATATGATTTTTCAGTAAAGATTTTCCCTTGCATTGTATGTTGTTGATTAATATCAATCCCCTTTCCTCGCTTATTAGCAACTTTCCCATGTTTAGCATCAATTATAGGTTGTTGGTTTGTAGAATTATTTCTTGTGGGAGTTATTACATGTTAGTTACTTTTTGGAGCACCTTGTGATCAACGATTGTCAATATCTTTTTTTGCATAATTATTTCATCTCACTCTTAGTGTTCTTTTATAGGCCCTTTCACTATGTGTTGCTATTGTAAACCAAAGTTCTAGTACCAAATTGATGTAGAACGAGTACAAGAAATATCAAACTAGTGGTTAATACCCATTGAACTTATAAAATCTAGCTTCTGACATTTGAGTTTTAGATTTCAGATTTCAGTTTAGATTGTTGGAATTTCAATTTTGGTATACCTAGAAATTTAGGGTTTGGTTGTTGAAAATTTGTGCCAAAATTTTAGAGTTTTGGTTGCTAGAAATGCAAGTTAGAATTTCTAGAATTTTAGTGAGAAAAACAATTAATGAAGGGTAGGGAACTAGGAATTATTCTTAATGAAGGGTATGGAACTAGGAATGATTCTTAGAGTTTAAGAACCATTCTTAGAAGAAAAAAATGCATCTTTTAATTGAAAACTTGTTTGTAGAAAAATATTTAAAATCTATTATTGAAAAGTCGAGTACCCACACACACACACACGCGCGCACACACACACACACACACACACACACACACACACACACACATACATATATATATATCCCTTATTTTAGTGGTAAGGGATACCTAACTAAAGTATTCAAAATAAAATTAAATCCTATTCTAGTTAGGATTTTTTAATCTTAAATAAGTTTAAGTCCTAAGCAAATTAGGACAATATATCTAACTTATTATATTCCATGTCTAATAAAAAAACCTAGCATAAAGTGAATTTCAGCCCTTGTCTGTGCTACACCTTAATTCCTATTCTTTATTCTACTAAATTAAATCTTGTGCTGAGAGATTTATCCTCTCCTGTTTTTTTTATAAAGTCTAAGCTCTTTCATATCATTAGGATTTCTGTTAATATTCTTCGAGATCTTATGTGACATTTTATCTGGACTTACACAGTCATTTCCAGTCATATGTCCAGTTAGAATTCCATTGATGCTTGCAAATTTTCCGTTAAAGATTAGTGAGGTGTAGGGACTGAATTAAAAAAGTTTAATCGTTGGAGAATTAAATAAAAAAAAGGCGTTAAGTTGAAGGACAAATATATAGTCTCCCCATATTACATTTTAAACCTCTTGAGATTGTGTATCTTTCCTTGGTATTTTAGTTCTGCATCTTCCAATTGTTGATTATTAGGAAAATCTTGTTTATACGATTTCAAGATCATATGAAGTGGTATTTTTTGCAGGTAGCTTGAGATTAATCCAGCATGTAGAGAAAATTCAAGTCCCTAGTCGATGGGAGTTACTGGTGTTGAAATCCTCTGATGAGATTTTATGGGAAGAGAAGCAATTTCAGGTATAGGAACTTCCAATTATGGTTAATAATTTACTTCCAGAGGAAGCAACTATTCGTATTCCTCATCATAAATTTGTATGCATCATCACTAGGAGGAGCCAGGGATGATCACATCAATTATCCAGGTAAGGTCCATGTTCATTTTTATGCTATAATTTCAAAATTTGTTGCGGTTTTGTCGTGAGTTAGACCATTGCCAATTACGATAAACGATTAGCAAAGCCATATGGGACTATTTACACGGTTGCTTCTTTTGTAGTCGAGGAACTGTAATGGTAATGATTCTACTGATTCTTTTATATCTGTTTCATATAGAAAGGAATTTTGGAGAAGGCAAACAAGGAAGCGTACCAGTTGTAGAACTTTTAAGGCTGGTGAGGAAACAATGCCTATGCCTTACACTGCTGAGACATTTAAGGACCTTCCAAAGTTTTTTTTTTCGGAAATTAAATACATTTCATTGAACTAATAATGTACATTACAATGATGCTTCAATTCTAGGTTATTACAAAATTTTCGGAATAGTCTTGCTCTAAGTTCCTGCTTTCGTGTTTGAAGATTCCGCTGTGCCTTCCCTTCCAGATGTTACGTACCAATGTGCTCCAGCTTATCTTAGCAGACTTGTAATCTGCCTGATTCTGCATTTTGATTCTCATTAACCAGTTAACATTGCCCGCCCAGGATAGATCTGGGCTATTAATGTTTAGTATGGACTGGAGTTGTAACTTTAATATCTGAATTTCGTTTGTCTTTTGCTTACCTGTAGTCGTGGATTTACTAATAAGCAACGAGATTGAAACATGCTCCAAAACTGTAGTATTATTGTTCTTTTCGGATGAAAAGCTTATATACATTTCTGAAATGGTTATTTACCGTCTTGAGTATAAAATGTATTTTTAATTTTAATATTTTCACCAAAATATTAATTAGATTTTAATATTTCAGAACATTTAAAATAAAATTTAATATTTGTAAAATGTTTAATTTAAACTTTAAATAAACAATTGTAGGTCCAAAGGTACTAAAGTCTCTCCAACTCGGCTTTGCTTACGAGCTCTAATTTTGGTGTCTTCCCTGACACTTGGAAGTGCACAAGCAAAGCCTTGTTGAGTGATTTGTTACTCACAAATCGCCAGCAATGATTGCCAAAGGAACCAAAACTACTGTTGAATTTGCATGTCATGTTCACGGTTTCATTGGGACCTGCAAGATTATTCAACTATTTCTTGGAGCTTTTGTTTGGAGAGGAATAAATGTCCATTAACTTTTAATGGAAGTAGCTTCTCTTCATTTTGTGATACCTTTTCACGAGCTCCACGTTATTTGTCTCTCATCCATCTCAGCCGCATCTCTTCCCTACTTTTTTACTTAATCCTAATAGTAGGAGGATATGGATGGTGAGAATAAGAGTTAGTGCGAGATCCAAGAAATTATTAAACCACAATTATCTAAATATATCTCTAATCATAATATTAATTATCAAAATTCCCGTTAGTTCCAAAAGAAAGTTGTTCGTGAATCACAAAAGTATTTTATATATACATAACTACTTGTAACTGTCGCATTAAAAAATATATAGAATAAATTACTTTTTTAAAAAAATTGAATAATAATTGATTGAACTATAGCCAGGCTACATCAAACATTACAATGAGTTTACTAAGAAATAAATTACAATACTTAAGTCAAAATCAAATTATAAAGAGGAATGAAATTAAAACAAAATGCTACAAATGTCATCTAGTCTTCATTCTTGAAGAGAGAGCATGTTGATCAGATTTAGCTATCATAGTGGCTTGGATCCAATTAATAGTATCTTTAGCTAATTTGTATTTGTTAACTTTCTCATTTTTTCTAGATCCTCCTGTTTCTTTCCTTCCATATTGAGTAGATAGTAGTAGTGAAGGTGGTTTCGTATATTGGGGCATCTTGTAACCTTTGATTAGCAGTACAAATGATCTAGTTTAAGGTTGAGGGCCAATCATAATTAAGGGAGGCTTCAAATAGCAAGTGTAAGATTCTACTCTAGACTACTTTAGAGTATCTGGACTGGAAGAATAGATGATCTCAATCCTTTTCCGCCTCTTTACAAAGCATGCAAATCAAGTTAGAGGTACCAAACCATCTAGTTTTTGTACGATCCTATTCTTAATTATCAACCATGTAATAGCCCGTTTTTCATACTAATGGTTAGAACCTTAGAATATAGCACATGGCCATTTTATTGAGAATTCATGAATTGAATTTCATTCACATGCATATCATTAGCATACACACATGAATTATAAATTAGTACATATTGCAAAGATAACATATGCACTCAATTGACATATTCCGGGGCATGAAAAGTTTAAAATGATCATGATGTAAATTGTGTATTTTTTATGTCTTGAATTTTGGTTTGGTGGACTATAATTAGTAAACCTAGAATTTATTGTTACAATTCGAAAATTGATAAATTAAAATGTACATTTGATCTAGGAAAATTGTCAAGTGGTAAGACAATTTGACACATAAAAAATTAGATGACTAAGCTTATGAATTAGTGACATTTGGCATGAAAAATTAAGTGACAAATGGCATAGTCAATTAATTGACAAATGACAGCAATGGTTGTGTGACAAATGGACTAAGTAACTAAGTGACATAAGGCAGCATGTATACATGACAAATGGAGTACATGCCTAAGAACAAATCTTAATATAAGAAAATGACACCTCGCACTTAGTTGAATTAAGCAAATGCTAGAAAAGTTTATGCTTGAATTAAGCAAATGCTAGAAAAGTTTATGCTGAGTTCATTTCTCTTCTTTTTTCACTCTCTCCACCGAAACTTGCTCCCATCTCACATCTCTATATTTTGGCTTAAATCTTGCTAAATTGCTACACCAAATCCATCAGAAGATAGTCATAGAACTACAAAATTGTTGTTTTTGTTATGGTCTTTTATCCTAGCCGAAAACCAACCTATTTCTACCTTGAATTGGTGATGATCTTGCATGCATAAAGAGCAAAGTTGACTTGATCTTTGAGCTGGAATTTGAGCTAGACAAGTAAGTAAAAGATTGATCTTTATGACATGTTTTAATATAAAGATTATGATGATTGAATTGGGATGGATTATATAAGATGTTGATGATGAAGTGTGCTAGAAAATGATACATGAATTGGATACTATTTTGTTTTGTTCTTGATGTATAAAAATCGTAGGTTCTAGGTTGTTTTATGGATGAATTTGATTGAGATTTGAAGTATAAATGAAGGTGAATTCATGGTAAAGATAAAAGATAGGTGTTATTGAAGTGTTCTTGAATATGAAAAATTAGAGCCATAGGTGTGATTGCAAAAAGTGACTATTAATGTCATAAGTGAGCAGAATTTTGTAAGCCTTACTATAACCAATAAGGAAATTAAATTAACCTTAAATGAAGTAACCTTAAAGGACATGAAATCTGAAAATTTTGAAGTGATAGTGATATCTTTAAGCTTGTAAAATTCGTGAAGTATTGAAGGTAGTAAAGTTACACACATTAGTGATGTTGATGACAAATTCTGGAATTTTAATGTCAGCCTTGTGTACATGTCGAACCAGCTAAGATATTTCACTCTAAATTGGTATATTTGGACTTGATTAAGGCTAAGAATGAGCCTATATTGTTGCTTGATTAATTAGTTAAGGGCTTGATAAGTTTATGCTGTTAATTGATGTCATAACCTAAAGAATAGACTATTTTGATGAGGTTGAGTTCAAATACAAAAATTATAATTTATTAAAGGAATAAATGAGTTCTTTTAATGCAAACATGATCTTAATGGCATGAGGAATGTGTATAAGGTATGGATGAATGAGCATTGAACATGGGGTAATTATGAATGAGAATTAGGTAAATGTATGAATATATATTGCTGGAAAAAGTTTGATGAATGTATAAATCTCGCTTGTTGAAATTCCAGATTTAAAGTAACAATTGTGTGTGTGTTATGAGAGGCTTTTTGATCATGAAAATGTTCAAGGATAAGTGTAATGTATGGTTGATGAATTTGGAGTAAATCAAGCAAACTTAAAGGTACAAACTTGATTTCAAAATGGTAGTATACAAAATATAATGTTTGAATGGTCTTAGGGTGTATAAGCTCAAATTGAATAGTCAAGATCTAAGTATAAGAATATATACCCCGAAAGTCAATGGAACATGAATTAAAACATGAAACATATACAAGTGTATGATTGTATATTCATTTGAATAAATAACTGAGTGATTTGTGAATTATGTGTGTATTGCATGACGATAGACGCGCAAGGCGATCGTCAACATCCAGATATTGCCAGACCAACAAGGCAATAGCTTTTCTGGAGCATACTGTGAGTTAACCTAGATGTTTCTCACTATGATTGATTTATTGTTGGTTAAATTTTAGTTATTGAATTGTTATTTATATGATTGTTATAATTCTGGGCATTTTTGGTTCGAGGAGTTTGATATTATGAGACAATATATAGAAGTGTTTTTTAATTGAATCAATTGTTGATTTTATGATTATCCATGAAATGGTTATTTGATTCAAATTGAATATGAATTCTGGATAATCAATTACATTGATGAAAACAGATTTTGTGTGAGATGATTCACTTCATTGAATTTGACATTCATGATCAGTTAAAGAAGTTATAACCAGAGTGTCCAATAAGAGAAAAGAGCTTTAAGCTCAGAATGATGAAAGGGGCCTCAGGCTCAGATAACATGGACTCGGAATCCACAACAAATTCGGGCTAGAAATGAGCTTAGTATTCACAATGGATACAGGATAGTAAATTGGGTTGAAAGGGCGCTCGGTCATAATAAAGAAAAATAAGAATAGTCACATATGCATTTGCATATACAACTTTACATGTATCATACAAATGATTGAGATGAATTATTGAATTGTTTTGAAATAGTGATATGCAATGTTTGTGTACATGTTGTAGTTATTGAAATATGATAAAATGTATGTGTTATTCAATACTGGATGATGTGATATGCTTGTTGAAATAGGTTACAATTTATCTTGGTGTTTTGACTTGAGTGAACACATCAATGATGGTTCACTCCCTAATTTCGCAAACTCATCAAAATCGCAACGTTGTTTTTCAGGTTCAAAGGAGTTTTAACTACTAACATGATATAGTAGAAGTCCAATAATTGCATTTTAGGGATGAGAATGGCTTAAAGGTCTGATCAATTGAATCTGAGGAGTCTAGTTAGAATGTTTTAATTTAGCATCCCATTTCATGATAAACATTTTGTATGGAGTATTAAACTCTTAAATGTTATGCAATGTATATACATGGATTATGAGTTGTAATGATACTATGTAAGTTTATTTTTGGTGAATGAAATTTTTTTATTATTCACCCCCACTCCTAGCCAACACTTCATTTATTTTCTTTATTCCATGGCTCCCTCAAACAATATGGAAGCTAGGTTTAAAAGGTATATGGGACAGGTGTCTTTCAAAATAGAAGAGGACAAATGTGTTGGTGCTATCCTTCAGTTGTTGTCCAATGTCCCAGCCATTACTTCCACCTTTTCTGTTCAAAAGCTACTTACAAAACAAAATAATGAGGCAGCTAGGTTTTTAATGAGATAAAAATGGACAAGTGTAATGTGATGCATGTGGTGTTATAGTTATTCCATGTTTTTATTTTCCTTTTCAATCCTTTGCCATCAAAATTACCACCTATTAATCATATAATCCAAAAGCTAAGTTAAATGGAATGGACAACTGTCTATTTAATGCAATGGATAGGTTAAAAGTTATGTAACATTTTAATTGTTATAGCCCTCTCTTGGTAACATGAGGTGTATCAAATTTGCTATCCATGTTATAGCCATCAGACCTTTTTCTTTATAATCAAAACTAGGTTTTAAAGTTACAACTAGGTCATTCATAAAATTCATGTCACAAAATTGGTAGCAAGAGGTGTCCTCTTATCTTCTAATTCATGTAATATTTTAAATAAAATGTTACACATGCATGCAGTTCATTTAATTATTTATGTCTTACGTGCTTGCAATTCATGCTACAGCCATGAGACAATGCTCACAATTGTAACATTTTAATTGCTCAATCGTGATCCACATTACCTCACTCTCCATTTTCATGCTCTAACTTGTCTCCTCTTCTTGTAATCTTATTCTTCTTCTTTCTCCGTGAAGACAATAGAGTATGAATATCGAGAAGATGACTTAATAAGTATGCTTTTGGATCACTTTAGTTCCTTCACTTCTGAAATGTACCTAAAATCAAATACGAGCTAAAGTGAGTTTCTTAAACATTTCTAAGGCATTAATCACTAAGTGTAATAAATCAAATGAATCAACATTTAAGTATATATCAAGTTCCCCCACACTTATCTTTTGACTGTCCTCGAGAAAATCGTCAAAATAAAAATCCCAAGCCAAAACTCTTACCCATTTTTCATATTTTCTAAGAATAGATAATTATAAGTAAAGATGAATGACTTTCAAAACCTATAGCAATAACTTAACATTCAAAGCTTCTGGTCATGATTAATCAACTTTTATCACTCTTAGAAACTGAGTAATATAGAGGTAGACTTGGACAAACTGTGATTAAATATGATATTTCCACAGGTACACTCAAGCACCACTTATGATCACAACAATCCATAACTTTGCATATCATTTCATTTCTTCACCAGTAAAAATCAAATGCATAATCATGAATCAAAGGAGTTTTCTAGGTTTGTAATATGGGAAAGGGTAACGTGAGATGTATTTTAGGTAATGTAGAATAAAAACCATGAAGCTACTGAAGAAAAAGTAACACTCAATGAGATATCAATTGCACAAGTTAACATTCATTCAAAATTGGGTATCGTCAGTTATGAAGAATGTAACAATTATGTTTCACAACTCAATTCTGCTCTCACACCATAAACCAAATGAGCATAACATAAAGAGTGCTCCATCCAAAACAACATCCACCTCTTATGCAATATATTCAAACCACCCATTCAATATAACTTAAGAAGGACAAACCATTAATTAACAACTTTTCAAAGTGATTGTATTTTCTCCCTGATACTTTTATTCAAACTCACATTTTTTCTCTTTTTTTTTCTTTTTTTCAAATATAATAGTGATAGAAGCTATGTCAACATAGGTATTCATAACATGGCATTTTTAACAAATATAACCAACCCATATGTATGCACACCCCTATACTTAAGCTTTTGTATAATCACAGTCATCAAGAATTGCAAATGCTCCACTAGTTTTAAGGCATAGTTTCGGCATTTGGTTAGGTTCATGTAGTATGATTTATATAAAAGGAAAGGCTAATAAAGCTCAAAGCAGGTTAGCAAAGGAAAATTCCATAAACACATAAGCTATTTAGCTAATGCAGCTCGTAAACAATAAGGAATGCCTAATCATTTTCATGAAAAATGCATACGATAAAAAATGTGGTCTTTAACAAAAAATCAAATTAAAGTAAGGATATACATGTCACGAAGCATAATTATGGACTACAATTAAAGGCTTTGCTATAGTATGATAATAATTGTCATTAAAAGATAATAATTGCATGATTTTTCTTGCCTAAAAGTGATATGATGGAGATCATATGTGTTTCTAATTCATGCATATGAGTATTTGATACTGAATTTAGATTCAACATTATTGTAATGTACAATGCATGGTTAGAAATAGATTGTTAAGTAAAAGTAGTTGATCCAAGTTTATGCAAATAGTTTGTATATGTATTGGATCAAAGGAGACTTATGCTTAACATAAATGTCAAGAATTAAAAAAAAAAGATAACCGAGACAATCCATTTATGCCATGTTGGTTAAATCAATAAAACGAGAATCATAAAGTTACATACAAAGATATGTGTATCTTTTTTATTATGAATCATATGGAACTTATGAAAATTGTAAAGTTGAAGAATAACCAAATCAACCTTTGGTGAAAGGATGATGATGGTATTAAATTGTTAAATCTTATATATGTGATGTATACGATGGAATAACAGTTCATAAAAGGATAATATTATATTTCATTACATTGCTAATGACTTTATGTGATATAGTCATATGTATTAAATGAAATGTTGATTTAAAATTTTAAAAAGTTCAAATTATTTAAATCTAAGTAAAAATAAAGCATTGAGAATGCTAAAGCACTTCAATGAGATCATTGTGGTAAGTTCTAAATTTTTTGATTATCTATAGGGAATGAGATTCTCTAGTGAGTAGCTTCACAACAAAATTCCATAAGGGTATGGATTTATGAAAGGAGTTACATACAATATGAGATATTGTAGGATGCAATATTGTTTCTTCTATAGTGATGCCTAGTACAATAACTTCCCTTTTATATTTCCAATTGAATCAATTAGCTAGATTTCATATTAGATGACGCTAAGTCTTTGAAAGAGTCAAAGTTAATGATTCTAGAAAGTGATGCTTGGTTGAAGCATATATTATCCATTTAGTTCAGAACTAAATTGGATAATAAAAGTTTATGAGATATCCAAAAGATTGGATATAATCTTATAGACCTATTGAACAAATTGTTTGATTCAATGTATACTTATAAGAAAACAGTTCTTAAGATAAGTAATGGGAGTAAGAAGGAATTTAAATGGCTCAAATCTCAGGACTATAATTCTAATTGGAACTAATGCCTTTAATGATACATTTGATGTATAGTTGAAAGGTTACGAGATATTGAAAGATTCACTTTCATGATAAATTCAAAATGTTTGTTTTTGAAATGATTGTGAATTTATCACTTTTATAAAAAGCTTAGTGGGAGTATTGTTGTCCTCTTTAGTGGGAGTATGTGGATACATATTGCTCACAGAGAATAACAATTCTAACTTTCAGTTGTTGAATATATAATTGTCCAAGAACAACTCTTGTTGGATATGAAAAGATAACAACTTAATTTTGAGAATCAGATCTATGGAGATAGATTGGACGTTGTTAGCTTATTCTAAGTCTCATAGATAATTTACTAAATATGTTTAGTATTAAGATATCAGATACTTATAAAGTATTGAAGATATTCATTACTCTATGAGTGAGTTAATATTAGGATTCAAGATGATAAGGATATAAGTTTAGAAGTAAATCCTAATTAAGGTTTGTTTACTTAGAATAATATCATTTAGGATTGGAAAGGTTCCAATGTAGCAATGGTTGTTAATTGAGCCATAACACATTTTTTCATTTAGTGGAAATGATTAATTAGATCAATAAGTTCTTCAGTGAATTTGATAAAGTTTCTTTGCATTGTTGAAGACAGTAATGTACTGCAGAGCATAAGAGTTATTGGGCATGCATAAGGAGCTAATGTCTCATCAAAGATCCAAGAATGTGCTTAGGAAAAATTTCTTAATTATGATGATAATTGAGATGTGAATTGTAATATTTAATCAAGTGCTCACTATAGAGAATCTTGTAGAATTTTCTCATTAAGCCACTACCCCTGTAGTAAAATAATCGTCATATGATGATATGGTATAAGATACTTAAACGATTGGCTTAGTGTAAGTGGGAGATTGTTAGTTTATGCCCTACAATCAATCGCTTTGGTTGTAGTTTAGTGACAAATTATTTAAAGGCATTCTTTATCTTGTATATGTTTAGAAGTATATGATAAAGTCCATGGGATAATTGTACATTACAAATGAAATTATAATGAGATTCATATTGCATTTATGTATTATTCCTAAAATGTTCCTAGTCATTGTTCTATTAAGATTGGACATTAATAG
>JANIHY010000210.1:29479260-29491344 GCA_027479065.1 Erythroxylum brevipes | reverse complement strand
CAATTCCAAGGTTCAATGATGCATATGAATCGAATAATGTACGTACTATACGTGTTATGACGTTTCCGACACAATTCCGAATTTCCCGATCTCAAATTCTTACTCTCAAATTCGAAAAAAAAGAAAAAGAAAAAGGGGAAAACTCAATCACAAAAAAATTGGTCGAATCACAAACTCCTATCGCCTCCGTCTCTCCCCCAACTCCCTCTTCTCCATCGTCAGATCTCACGCCTCCCTAACTCTCAATTAAACTATTCCACCAATCCTCTCTCTCTCTCTCTCACTCGCTGGCGCCAAATACAAAACCGCCACTCCATCTCTCTTCTTTTACAGGTATTTGCCTCTCCATCTCTCTCTCTCTCTCTCTAAATCCACTTCTTTTCACTACACTTTACATGCTCCTCATTCACTCTCGTCTGCTTTTTCTTTTTATCTATATAAGCGCTTTAACTTTCATGTGTTTTTGGCTAATGTTCCGTAGTATGTGTTATGTATGTTGTGTAGTCTTGGCTCTAACTGGATCCAAATATTGTAGAAAAGTCTGGTTCTCGAATTTCTGCGTTATTATGGAAACTTTATATATCTGTGCATTCATTTTGACATGCAGGTCCCTTTCAGGTTTAGTATTGATTCATATGACAATGTCTCTATCAGGGGCTGCTTTAGGGGTTTAGTCTGATCTGAGTCAACAGCGAAGTTTCTTTTGGAAATGATTACAGTTTCAGTGCCCGCTTTCTTTCTGGGAAATAATTTGTAAATGTACACGTACTTGTTGGTATGCATTTACGAGTGTACCGAGGTAGCTGTTTTCCTTGTTTGTAAGTGAGGTTTAATTGCTGTATTATGGATACTTATTTATCTATGATTTTTGTGAAATGCCAGCTTGATTGTCTAAGAAAATAAAAATGTGCCTATCTAACAGGATTCCCTTTTTTTGCGATTTCAAATTAGTAGGAAGTACCTCCTCATCCACTAAGGTCGACTTCTTGGTGGATGCATTGGGGAATAGAATTATCAGTTACTCTTGACCCAAATATGTTTTCCTTTGCATACCACAAAAAAATAACAATCAGCATCTTATATGTATATATAATTTTCCTTATACACTGGGTGCCTGGATGTTGTGTTTTTTGCAGTATGGCAGACAACCCGACAAGTCCAGCAGGAGGGAGCCATGAGAGTGGTGGTGAGCAGAGCCCACACTCGGGTGTGAGGGAGCAAGACAGGTACCTACCAATTGCTAACATAAGCAGGATCATGAAGAAGGCATTGCCAGCTAATGGCAAGATTGCTAAAGACGCTAAGGATACTGTCCAAGAATGTGTCTCTGAATTTATCAGCTTTATCACCAGCGAGTAAGGCATCAAAACCACTAGTCTTGTTCCCTTTTGTGTTTTTAAGGCTGACAATTTCTTTGGTAAATTGTGGTTTAAGCAGTGGAGTTTTGTCCAATTCTGATTGCTGAATTTTGGGCTTTTGTTTAATAAGGTTATGAATGTGCCTTTTTTCTTTGGTAAGAATATGATTTTGTTTCTTTTGGATAGTTTTGGCTTTTCCTAAATGAGTTTGGTTCTCTTGTTGCTTTGATATTCTTGCAATGAAGTCTTCTTCTGGCTTTGCATTGATTTATTACAAAAAGTTTTGGAATCTACACTAGTTTTTGGGTTATGAGAGTTCTGAAATGTTATTTTGTTTTCCAGAATTAAGGCTTATTCTCTCTCTTTTTCTTGTTTGTGTCTTTGTGCTTGGAGGTAGAGATCTATTGGTGTTATGCAATTGGTGATGTTGGAAATTTACTGTTTTGGATTCAGGCTTTGTTCTTGTGATATGTGTTTCATCAATTCTTTCCTCTTTTCTTCCTTTAAGGGCAAGTAATAAGTGTCAAAAGGAGAAGAGGAAGACAATCAATGGGGACGATCTATTGTGGGCAATGGCAACATTAGGTTTTGAGGACTATATTGAGCCACTTAAGGTTTACCTAGCCAGGTATAGGGAGGTAAATGGCTTGTCACTAGTGGAACAACTTTTCTTCTGTTTTTTCATCACTTACACTGCTGCTTGTTGATATTTATGGGTCAATTCAAATTTGACTTAGTGTGTAGGTTGAGTTTGTACATGAACTCTCTCTTTCTAATTCCTTCTTTATGTCTCTGATTTGCTGCTGGCACACTCTGATAATATACATCGGATAACGACGATTTCACAGTTGGAGGTAATCAAACTTTTAACGCTAACCAAAATATAATTTCTTCTTGGTGAAGCAGTTACGGAACATGCTCTTTTAACTAATGAATTAATTGGTAAAACAATCTTTGGCAGGGTGATACCAAGGGATCTGCTCGTGGTGGGGATGGATCTTCTAAAAGAGATGCAATTAGAGGCATGCCTCTTCAAAACTCACAGGCAAGTTCATAGACCATTTGCTTCTGAAATTTCTTTGGAAATAAATATTGTGAAGCTGGGTTATCCTTGTCTCTTAAAGCCATATCAATGATTGTTTAATCTATCCTTTTCTTCTTGCGGTCATTTTGGACAAATATGGCAGTTTACTCTTCAAGGATCGTTGAACTATATAACTCCACAGGTGATGCTGTCTTTTTCCTCTTTGAATTTTATCCAGCAAATTTTGAGCAAAATGAAAGAATGGAATAGCAATTTGTCAAAATGGAAAGCTGATTTAACTAGTAGCTACAATTGTACTTACGTATTTTGCATCCTCTGAATAACCATATTTCTTGTGTGAAGGAATATAAGCTTTAGAGAACAACCAGCTTTAAGAGAAGAATTGATCAAAAGTTCCAGGGATGACAATTGAAAAGGCTGTTGATCTTGAGAACATATCTGTCTTAGTCAACTTGTATTAGTTATTTATTGTTAAGCTTCAAGTGTATGTAGTTGTCAGATGCATTGTCACTGGGAATAAGAGCATTGAGATTACTCCTTCCCAATGGCAGTAGTACTACTGTTCCGTTGCCTATCAAAGTAGTGGCTAGTGAGTTAGAGTTTGATTTTGTTGGAGGTCTTTAAACGCTTAAACTTTTGCGATTTGATTTGCTTTGTCTGTTCTGGGATTACTTTGTGCTTTTATGGACCGCTGTTACCTGCAACTGAAGGCCAATAGAAGATGTTTAATATGACGAGCCTCATTTAGAATCTAGGAATAAATAGTAGGCTTATGGAGCCCTACAGGCTCTAAGTTCTCTAGTTCTAAAGACACTTTCTTTATCAAGTTTTTTTGTATCTTTGTGAGTTTTCTTTTATACTTTTTAATACTATTCTTATATAAATTTGAAAGGGTGTTTTTTTCTTAACTTCATTCGGGATATTAGGCATATGTATGTATTATATGTTGAGACAAGAGATGAGAATGGGTTTCGAGGATTAGTGGGGGGAGGTCAGATGTAGCAACAATTATGTTATTGTGTTTTTATAACAGTCTACTAGAAATATATCAAATTTAGTTGCCCTTACTTCTGCTGCTGCTGTAATGGAGAATACTTATTAAAACATCTAATTTATTGGCAGAAAATTACTCTTCTAACTCGTTTCTTGGATTCTTGGCTTGACTGTAAGCTTATTCTTTTCTCATCATAGTGTGGAAGTGTTCGGATTCTGCTGAAAAAACTGTGTCAAATTTAGTTTCGCTTTATGATGATTGAATTGTGCTTGCATATTTTTCCAATACGGAGGCAAAACTGTTACTGTTGCCTATGATTGATGCGAAAATTGGTACCTTGAGGTGTATGATAATTGTTAAGGGTGGTGTTGACAGCCACAAAGCAGTGGATTTTTGCACTTATATTGGAATTACTTTAAGTATACGTATGTATTTATTTAATTTTCTTAAAGAACTTGTGATTGTAATACGTGACGGGTTTCCTGTTATTTACAGCAACAGGGACAGCATATGATAATTCCTTCCATGCAAGGCAACGAATAGGGGAGTTATCGCTACCTTCTTACTGATTTAGTGGATTCTGGAGGGGAAAACTTTTTAGTTTCAACACCATAGCATCCTTTGTATTGTTTTAACTTAATGAAACCAAAGTGTGATATATTTTTGAGGCTTTGGTTTGGTGATCGTGGGGGTGGTTCGTTTGTTGGTGCCCTCATCATCAGAAGTGATCCAATAACAAGCTAAAGTACCGTAAATTTCGGTTGTTTATTATTACATGATTTAAGCAAGGGCCGTTAAGAATTGGAAGATGTTACACGACATAAATTCCTATCTTTGTTCGACACACACAATGTTCTAGGTACATGCTTGATTATCAATCTGTTATTTACGGCGGAATAGTGACGATCATACACCTAATTCTTCTTAATTATTGCTCATTGTATCTACTTTTAGATCCTTGTAGCCTCGGGTCTGTGAGTTTCATCGTGTCGTGTTTGAACTGGCCGCAATTCGTTCCCCTGTTATACTATAGTCAAAAGCATGTAGTTGATTTCGGAGTTTGAGTTGGATCACTGGTTGGTGCCATCCATACTTAGCTGCTCTTGCACAAACAAGAATTTAAGTGGATAGCCAGTGAGATTGTTGTCAGAAACGTTGGGTGGCTTCTGAATATTTAGTAAGCAAGTCGTGATATATATATTTAAATATATAGGCACACATACATATCTATATGTATGAAAGTATGTAGTAGAGGTAGCCACGTTACATGCACATGTAATGATAATGACACCATCGATAGGAGGGGAAAGGTGAAATGAAGTGGTGATTACAATCATACTGAGGGAATGGAATACCTATGTAGCTGTGATGGCAAAATCATACTGAGGGAATGGAACACCCGTGTGTTGTGTAGTAGTGATGACAATCATAGTAATGGAATGGAACACCTATGTTTTTGTCGAGCGTAATCTCAATGGCAGGTGTTAAAGGACTTATGGAACATACAGCTAATTCCACTGGAACAAAGAACCGCGTGGACATGTTTTGTAATATTATCCAATCCCACGACGTGACCGTCACTTGTTGCCTGCACCTGTACTTGCACAAGCAATCCAGCTCCAGCTCACTTCCACTTGCCCCTCCCCTCTCTTTCACTCTGTGTGTGTGTGTCTCTCTCCTACACAACAGTCACCGAGGCACGATCATCCAAGTACAATGGATTCGACACAACACAATTTGGTTCCAATGTAAACTATGTTGTCATATATATCAAAGCACAAGGTAGAGTGAGCCTGTGCAAGTTCAAGTCTAAAAGACTTTCACTTGAGGAGGTATATTAGTAAATATATAAAATCAATTAAGTTGACCTCACACGTCAATTTAAACTATTGTGGTGAAACGATCACTTAACAGATTGATGGAAATGAAAAAAGTCTCTCATATATCTTAACTTACCGAATAATGTTATTCATCTCCATACATTAATAATTAACTAACAGGGCAATTTTTAGAACTCCAAACACATCAAAGGTCCTAACAAATAGTTCAAAACAAAGATGAGTTTATTCCAACTCACACTCTGAGGAGGTCCAGCTCACATTACTGGCACCCCTTGTTAAGGAGCGCTGTTTTAAACAAATAATTTTTAACAACTTTACAAATAGAATCCACATCATCTGCTGGTCTTTTTTCTCTTCTTGGTCAAAGAAAGGGCCATTTTCTTCTTTCTGTTATACAACTGGCCACGTTATATATGTTATGTTCCAGATTCCACTGAGAGACAGAAGCACGGAGAGAGATTCTGTTTTACATATTGGCGATGCTCACGTGGCCTAAATGCTCCTTCAACCCCATTGAGGCATCATCAATTCAAACGGAACAGATTAGGGCCATCACTTAACATGGATACAATGTTACCATTTTGTCCTTCCAGTCTTCCCAATGTCAAGTACGAAACTTGGAGGCATTATGTGAAACGAAGGGAAAAAACAAAGGCCGGCATCCACATTCCACATACATGCATCGTTTCAGACAACGTCCTCAATTAACGCCTAAATTGTTCATGTGTAGCCCAAAAATTTGTCTATTTGTGCATCATTGACATAGCATAGGCATATCCATAGGTGATGTGAACATTTCGCACTCCCAACTCCTTCCTGACACGTAATCTATATTAGAACGTGGTGCCAGTCTACGGTCAGAGATGCATACCACTTATCTGGCTGTTAGATTTTTGACAACTTGTATATAATAATCTCAGCACAGAAGCCGTGCTTTCCGCTTACGTCGTCATCTACCAATCAAATTCGTATATGTAATTAGGAGACGAGCTACCTACGCATCCTTAAACTCAACATCATTTCACTGATAATTATTTCTTATTCCAAGGCTATTGAAACTTGGAGGAATTATTAGGTAAATACTTCTTGTCATCCCGTTTTAATATTAAATCGAACATACCTTCGGTAAATTGGACATACCCTGATAGTGTGGAGTAGTAGTAATAATTAAGTTATCTGATTTTCATAAATATAATTACGGATAATA
Source organism: Erythroxylum brevipes (assembly GCA_027479065.1). NCBI lineage: Eukaryota > Viridiplantae > Streptophyta > Magnoliopsida > Malpighiales > Erythroxylaceae > Erythroxylum > Erythroxylum brevipes. The sequence continues at coordinate 29,484,899 of JANIHY010000210.1, read as the reverse complement.
TTCTGTTTTAATGAGTTTAATTAGAAACAAGACAGACTCCATCAATAATGTGGATAGAGTGGTGGGGCCACGTGATCCAGACAGAGGGAGGGACGCATTGAGCTTGATGCACATCAGGGAACTTTTCTGACTTTGACCCGTATCAAGAACGCCCACAGAATAGACACTGATCTATGTTATACCAAAAACAATTGGCCTGCCCGTATAATATTTGGTGCAAAGATTTTTTTATCTAATTTTATAATGTATTATTATGTTTAGTGAATTTCAGCCATTTATTTATGCGGGATCTATATTTATTTATGTGAAACTCACGCGAAAAATGCATAAATAAATGGATGAGATTGACTGAACACAATAAGTCATCATAAAATCAAATAGAAGATCTGAACTCCTAATATTTTATTATACAAATTTTGTTCCAAAACTGAAAACTGACTGTTTTCAATATAAGCGAAAAAGATAGTATAATTTCGTTCTTCAGCTCTCATTAATTATTTTGTTGACATGCATTCCTTGATAAAATAGTCACACATACGAGACATATTCATTGTGTAAGCTAAATAACATCCATCCAAAAATAAATTAAAATTTTGTTATACTATTGTATTGTTTGTCTTAATACTGTTTTAGTTGTCCAAGAATCATTTCTCTTTTGGGCAGGATACGATTTGTTTTTACCATATATATAGACGTCTCTTCATTTTGGAGCATCGTCAAATACTCGTTATTACAAGCAGACGGAGAGGAACTATATGATCCGAGATGCTACGTTTTGAATTAAGAAATAGCTAATATATACCTCATTGGATTTGGAATCATCGATTTAGGGCAGTGAATATACTTTCTGGGATGTCAATAGATTATCCCCATGTTTCATATATTAAAAACAGAAACGTTTAGAGTTTGAATCAAAGGGCATCATTTTTGTTAAATTAAATATCAATACGATTATAGTTTATAATGCTGGATATGATATACTCACAAGTTGCTATATCCTAATACCAAATTAGTAAATGTGGCCATATATAGGGCTTAATGGGTGCCTAGAATAGTACTGTATGGTTCCGCTAAAACACAATTAAGGAAAATAGTAAAAATCGATGCATTAACTATCATACCAAATTGAAGCAATTGTGAATATTTATGATTTTATATCTGTCAAACATTAAATGATTAATACATATTGTTTTAATTTTTATGAGTATTTTAATTCCTCATTGATGCTCAATTACAGACTGGCCATACACTGGTTACTTTCCATTTCAAGCAACGCTGCCATCTACGCGCTTAATTTGGAGCGTGTAGGGTACTACTATTTCTATTTGTCGTGCTTTTTGAGGTCCCTTGATAAGAAAGTCCACCTGTAATGTCTGTCTCTTTGTGTTTTTTTTTTCAGTCGTCACCTTGTGCCGTACCTTTTCTCTCCTCTTATATTCTCTTCGCTTCCTCTTCTCTCTCTCTCTCTGTTCAATTCATTCCCATTCCAAAACCACATCACAAGCTCCGGCCACCTTCTTCTAGCTCAAAACAATTACCGTACCCAACAGCATATACGTACATATATATCTATATATATACACGACGATGAACAACAATATTGGGCAATTCGGGGACACAACACTGACTAAAGTGTTTGTTGGAGGATTGGCATGGGAGACCCCCAAGGAGGCCATGAGAGAGCACTTCGACAAGTACGGTGAGATCTTGGAGGCTGTCATTATCTCCGATAAAGTCACCGGCAGATCCAAAGGTTATGGCTTTGTGAGTCTCTTCCTTATGTCTATATATGCCTTCTCATTACATATAAATCTTTTCTTCGTTTGATTATGTTTTTTATGGAATAGGTGACGTTTAAGGATGTTGAAGCAGCGAAGAAGGCTTGCGAAGATGCGACGCCGATCATCAATGGCCGTCGGGCCAACTGCAATCTGGCGTCACTCGGTGCTCGCCGTCCGAGGTCTGTGACCGCCACTCCTCCTCATCCTCCTCCTCCCCAACAAGGTAATCTAGTATATACCATCTTTGTTCTAAACTCTAATAGCACCGTTTTTAATACGTTTCCATTTTTATACAATGTTATGCAACCCTACAATACACTAGCAGTACGTAGCTCGAGAATCTCTCTCTCTCTTACAAGTAGCGTATCACATCATTTGCACCGCTTTTTACGTGTCTTTGCAATAAAGGAAACTCGATATAAAAGGAGCATCTCTTTGTAAGATGGGTAAGGTCAACTTTAATGTAATCTAAAATCTTAATCGGGGAAGTGATCATGCCTGAAACTTCATAGTAATTACTTTTTGAACTATTGTGTGCTGGTCAGTTATGAGAATCATCTCCGGTGGAAAATAGTAGTTCTTTTTCTTTAGATATGATATTCGTTAACGGGAATAGTGTGGTCTAAATAAATGTGGTTGGTTCATGAAGCATCAACCGTCGGACCAAGCTCAGCCCCGGCCAATCATGTGCAGTGGTACTATCCGGCGGGATCGCCGGCGCAGCCATTTCACCACCAGCACCATCACGCTGTTCCTGTTTATGGGTATCCCTATATCTCTTGGATTATCGATTTATTCCCCCCTTTGATCTAAAACAGTAAGAGGTTGATTGTTTTGTTTCGTCTAGGTACTCTCCGGCCTACATTGCCACTGACGTTAGTTACAACCATGTAAGTTGTTATACGATACAATCTAAATAAAGATTCATTGGGTCCTTCAGTTAAGCTAGATAATGTTTAGGACTTGCTAATTAGCTTGTTAATAAGAACATGAAATAGAATTGACGTAAAGTTGATACGTGGTGGTGGACAGAAGCTAAGTTATACTGGGGGGTCCTACTTGAACGGACATTTCTCTCGGGTGTATCCAGGGCAACAGATTGTGGGTGCCAGTTCATTGATGCCAATGTACCCAGTTTATCACTTCCATCAATCACAGACAATGGGCCTACCTGCCCACATCTTCCCATCATCCACAACAACAGCGGGCTATGTCCCAACTGTCCCACCGATCATGTCCAAACCTTCATCAATGGCTCCCAATTCAGGTGCTTGAGCTCTTCGTAACATGAACCTACACACACGTACATTATATGAGTATAGCTTGTGTGTGTACTTGTAAGTCCACATGGTAACGTGCGCAATCTGGTCAAAGTGAGAACAGAGAATCATTGTGTCACGTGACTTCGTGATCGAGTTCAGGTCCAAATGCTTTGTTGGTCAAGTGCATTACACAATCTTATTTACGCTCTTTCTTTGATGCCAGTTGGCGGCTATTTCAAACTTCCAACAACAGAAATGAAATGGCTGTTGTTCTATTGTTTCTTGTTGTCATTACTACCTTGTTATTCACTGAAACATTGTTTTTATATCAATTGGTCGTAGTCAGTTCATTTGTTTAGAATTATAAACTGATATTACATAGACAGTTTGCTTGGCTGTTGAATAGGTACAGTTGGGACAGCAGGAGAAAGCTTTAAAAAGGTTGATTAAGAAGAGGCACTTAGTTGGCAATAACACAAATAAGTGAAGGGGTAGAGGGACGGCAGCTGCTGCAGAACAACATTATTATCTGATCTGTTGTGGCTCTTCTTTCCAATTTTCTTATTTTTTTAAAATTATTTATCATTAAGATATCCTAGATGTCTGATAAGATTCTTTCATTCTCTCTTTTTCTTTTCTTATCTCTAACATCTCAGCTTCAGCTGTGAACTACTAGCAAGGAAAAACCAAAAAGCATTGTAACAGAAGTCATGTAATATTTACCCATATCTTATGGGTTGCTTTTTATGGCTTCCATGAAAGTTTGCTCCATTAAAGCCTGCATCTTCTAATAATGCTCCTCTTTCTCTTTCTCTCGATTTTTATCAAATAGAAGTCTCCTTTTAGCTATATATATGCTTGGCTGTGTCGCATTTAATCTGTGTAAATATCCTGCAACAAAAGTAAAAATCTCCAAGACGAATAGTGACTTTATGTGTTAAACCTTTTCCTTGTATTTTACCATTTCAGCCGTAAAACATTTATCATGGACGCCAACCATCAGAGTTTATCCACTTGCAGTGGAAATGTATTAAAGTAGTGCTTAAAGGCAATTACATTTAACACTTTTATACAAATATTATTTTGATTAATAAAATGAAAAACAACTTTTTTGTTAATTTGATGTTCCCTTATTTATAAATTTTTGTCGATCTTAAATCGAATTAATGAAGTCCAAGATACACAATATAGCATAAAGGAAATCATAATGAAATCATAATAATGAGATTATATCATGTATAATTATGTTAGTATCTAAATTATCTCTAATTATAGGATTAATAAGATAGGACAGTATTAATTTGGATAGACTAGCACATGTTATACTCATTAATTTGATCAAGCAATGAATCTTACAAACTGTAAGCATGAAATATTTAGAGTTAACATGTGGATAGTTACTAAGAATTGTAAGTATATCGGATGACCCACTATGAGATTATCATGTGGATGATCTATCAAATGTTAATGATTAATCTCATCATAGCAATGATGCAAATATCCTTATACTTGTGGTACTCAATGATATCTTAGATACTGATCTTATGCTTTTACATCATTTCTTGTTGCCTCAAGACGAGATTGCTTATAGAGTGGTGATTGAGTACAACTATTAATATTCGAAGGTAATTGGGTAGTCAATGAAGGATTCACTACTCTTGAAAGAAGGAGATGATGCCCACGGCCTTTTATCGAGGTTATTACTCAAGAGTCTCTAGTTAGAGTAGTTATGTGTCATGAAGGGAGTCTTTAATGACACATAGAGTAATGAGATCCTAGGACAAGAACTAACATCACTTGAACTAGATATGACATAATCAGTCAAGTGGGAGTTGACACATAGCCAATACTCCGAACCAAGTAGGGTATAGTATAGTGAAATGATGAATTGCACAGTAATTATCTACGGAAAGGTTCGTAAGTTGGATAATTAACTATCAAAGAGTTCGTATATTAATCTACTTATATTCCGGTAAATTGGCATCATGAAACCCTTTATGATTTGATTGAATTAAGAGTTAATTTAAGTGACATAAAATCATCCATAATTTGCTTGGATTAAGAGTTAATTCAAGTGTCCAAAATAACCGGAAACTTAAGGGTCACACGTATAAAAGATCGGACGTAAAACAAAGTATGTATGGCTATTTTTAAGTAGGCCACAATCGTGGCTCATAGGCCATGATCATGACCGAAGGCCTGATAGATGTTCATAAGTGAGTTCTTCACTTATGTACATAAGAGCTAACTAGTCACAAACACACTTAAGTGAGAGAATATGATGTCTAAAAGAGTTCTAGTGTAACATCCTATTACCTATGATAAGGCTAAAACAGTAAATGTGAGAGATTACTGAGAGATTAGAAAACACATTCCATATTCATACATTACATGATATGCACATATACATGAATAGTGAATCTTTGCGCATAAAAATAATTGTACATGTATTCATTGACAATTTTCAGGTACAATTGTTTATAAATGTGAGTTCTATTGAAAATTTTGGTTTTATGTGTTGAAAATTTATTTGGAGAGTGTATTTTAATTGTTTTATATGACTTAATTCTTTGTAAAAGAATTGATGACATGTGAG
>JANIHY010000210.1:29298633-29317851 GCA_027479065.1 Erythroxylum brevipes | reverse complement strand
ATAGACCAGTCTATCAGTCTCCTAACAAAACCAAAAAGGAAACTGATACAAACATCTATCCTAGGTCATCCTTAAAACGCTAACCCAGCTGACCGACCTGTGTGCCATCGTCTCTTGCCAGCAGCTCGCACGGCAGGAAAAGTATATCTTCGGAGCTAGAAGTCTACTCTATCAGTCCTGAAAATATGATGCAATTTTGGGTGAGTTTGCATTAATTATAATACAATTGAATTTGTTTAAAATAATATAAATAAATTTAATGAATTTGTTTCAAACTATATAAATTAAATTTAATTGAATCTTTTTAACGTAATTGAATGAATTGAATTTGAAGGTTTACAATGGGCTGTCATTGTTAAACGAAGAATCCATTTTTCGGTCTATAAATGGCGTAAAATATACAGATACGCATATTGACAACACATGCCCAACATATTTCGGAGCCATGGGAAGAGGAAAGGAAGATTTTTTGAAGGAGTTCGGTGAAGATTATGGATACCCAAATGGCCCCAAGACTATTGATGAAATCAGAGCAGACGAATTCAAGCGTTTAGACCAAAATAGTAAGACACCCTTTCCCTTTTATCTCATTTCTGGCGCATATGTCTGCTTTTTTACTTTTGGTTTCTTTCAATCGGAGATTTCACTCCTTGGTAGTTAAGTGAATAAACTGCAATTCAATTGAGTGGTTTCATTCCTTTTATTTTGATTTTCCTTACCTTTGGCTTGCTTTCTGATTTCCTCTTTTTTTTTTTTGTGGCCGTTGGAATTGGGAAAAACTGTAGCGGTTGTATACCTGGACCATGCTGGAGCAACATTATATTCGGAGTTGCAGATGGAATCAATTTTTAAAGATCTTAACAGCAATGTCTATGGAAACCCCCGTATCCTTTTATTATTTTTCTTTATTGGTGCGTGAGGGTTGTGGGTGGGGAATTATATACTTTTTTTCCTTTCACTCGGATATCCCAAGTTCAAGCCTCATTGGCCTTGTTTAAAGTAGGATTTCTAATTTGTTTTAATTGTTCGCACTCTGGGGTAATATTTGGTCCGTTCTTTGGACTCACTTGTCAGCCCTGGCTTTTAGGTTGTATAATCTTTTTTATTTCGTTTAAATGAAGTCAAATGTATACATTAATATATATGTGTATATGGATGTGTATAAACATATGAATGCTTGTGAGCTTTCTCATGATAACATATTATTATGTGCTGATTTCTTTACTATAAAGTTTAGATAGTCAAACCGATTCTAGTTTAGCAACTCTTGCAGCTGTAAGGAAAGCACGCCAACAGGTACTCTACATTGTCTTTGTGCCCTTTTAGCACCTCTCCAACTCCACATTTGTGGGGGGATCTTATTTTGTTTTAATATCATAACTATGTATGAAAGGCAATGGCAAATATTAGTATTATATCTTAGAACATTGGAACCGTAAAACCATATTGAGAAAAAAAGTTATAAAAAAGAAAAACTTAAGAATAAAAAAGAAAAACTTAAGAACCTAAAACAAGTATCAAACATGATAGTGGAGAACATGACGAGCTTCATGTTGTATTTGATATTAAATTGGTACAAAAATTTCAATTGCATGTGCTATATTCTACTTCATGGTCTCTCATCTTTAAATAAACATCTATCTTTTGTGCCTTGACTTTGTAGAAAATTTGGTGGTTAATTTTTTAACCATTTTTGTGCTATTGAGGACAAGAATTTCTTCTAGTTACTTATCATCTAGTTAAGATTATTTGTCTTAATAGTTTCCTTATGGACCAATAGCAGAGTGATCCTCTTCAAATAACTATCTTTTCTTTGTTATTAAAAGTACTTTTTATTTTCTAATATCTAGAGATAAGCTAATTTGCACTAAATGAGTGCAATATGGTCAAAGGAGGAAAATGATAAATAGAATATGGTTTGTAGAACTAAAAATATTAAAATAAATGATAATCCACAAATCTACTATACAAAATATAAGTTTTGTGACTCATGCAATATGTCAAAACTTGATTGATGCCTTCCCTTGGTGCTTGAATATGTTCTCTTTAGGTTTGAGGAAGAGGAGAAAAAAAAAAAAAAACAATGTAGCACCGCTAGTGGTTTAAATCTAAAATTCACTGTTCCGCACATACACAAACTTAGTACACTTGTCTTATACTCAACGGTAACAAATATCCTTCTTATAGTTGTTGTAATGACCGTATCAAATAGCTAATGAAAATGATATGTTTTCTTCCTCTCTCATCATGTTGATTCTTTGAACTTACTATCTCTAAACTTTTGTCAAACACTTATGAATCATTCACCTCCTTCTTCATTCTATTTTTGCTTAACATCGTGGTATTAGTGCAGACGAACCTCAACAGATTTCCATGGTAGAAAACACTAGAGACTTGGTGTTGCGGTGGAAAATATGCAGATTCTCCTTGAGGCTTAAATGAGAAATGAAAAGTGTTGATGTAGAATCAAACTCGAAGAGATGGGCAGGAAATAGAAATAGGTGATTTAAAAATAATGTTCCATCAGTTTATGTAGATATTTGGAAGGAACATGATAGCACCACAGATCCTGATAGCACTATGGGTCCTAAACCCTTAGTGACTTATTCTAGGAGAAAGAGGGAGAAGGGACTGAACATGGGCCTCAAACCCATGTTGACATATTCTAGGAGAATCAAGAGGGGTGAGTCAGCTAACTGTTAGAGGGGAATTCGTTAGAGGAGAAGAGAGAGTACTATGTAAGGGAGGGGGGTAGTTCAGAGGGACATCTTTTGGCTGATAGCTTAGTGCTTGTAGTAATTCCGACGAGGGCTACAGCTAAGAATCAATAAGAAGTTCTAAATTAGTATCCATTTGCTTATCAATGTCCTGCCATGGTTCATGAAACATGAACAGTGGTTTGTATGATCCAGAATTTTGTTTCTTTCCTTTAGCTAATTGTCATGTTCGACATTGTTGTATGACGTTAGACATGTCCTGCTTTAAAGAAGGCCTATAAAAGTGATCTTCAACCATTGTGATGGTTTTATCTCTTCCAAAGTGTCTTGTTGCCACCCTCCATGTAATTACCAAATCACTACCCCCTTATAGAAGTATTAGGTAGACAAAGTCGATTTCCTTTGAAAAGATAGTCATTGTGGATCACGAAAGAAAAGTGTGGTCTTTGTCCAGCTGCAATTTCTGAAGAGGTTATTCCAAAATCTCGATCTGAAAGATATTTTATTTTTATTTTGTTGAACCTCACAACTTTTATTGCCAAAGTGTTAAGCAAATGACTCTTTCTATTCAATGTATCAGCTACCGTATTCTCAACCCTTGTTCAATGTTTAATAATAAAGTTAAATTTCTCAAGAAATTTACTCCATAAGACGTTCCTTTTGTTCAAGTTCTTCTGGGACTGGAAGTGCTTAAGAGATTCATAATCTGAATAGCATAAATTGTTTGTATGAGAGATAGTGACGCCAATTGTAAAGAGCACATACTACTGCATAAAATTCTTTGTCATAGGTCCATATTGTTGTTTCTCTTCCCTTAACTTCTCACAGAAGGAAGCAATGGCGTGTCCCTTTTGGCTGAGTATGTCTTCAATTCTCACATGCGATGATGCATCACAAGCAATTTTAAATACCTTTGAAAATTTTGAAAGCTGCAAAACAGCAACAACTCAGTAAAAACCCTGCTGAATGTGGGGTTTGAGGAGGTCTAGTAGTATGCAAATTTACGCCTAACTTGTAGATATTCAATCATGTTTTTCTTGATTTCTTCAAATGATTTAGTTTCTGCCTATGACCATATAAAATGTCTTTTCTTCATACAATTAGTAATGGGTGCTATTATGGTGCTGAAATTACAAATAAATCGCTTATAGAATGCTGTTAGACCATGAAAACTTCGTGTCTCATGCACATCATTTGGAACAGACCAATCAAAGATGGCTTAATCTTCTTTGGATCCATCTCCACTTCACAGTAGGTTATAATAAAACCTAAAATTGCAACACTTGAATGTATAAAAGAACACTTTTTAAAGTTGATATAAAGTTTCTTGACTCAATACTCTCAAGATGTGTAGATGTAATTGGTGGTCTTCTTTAGACTTGCTGTAGATTAATATATCATCAAAATATACCACCAAAATTTTGCCCATAAATGGTCGAAACACTTGATTTATCACTTTCATAAAAATACTAGGTGCATTAGAGTTCAAATGGCATCACCAACCATTCATAAAGTCCCTCTTTAGTCTTAAAAGCTGTTTTTCATTCATCTCTAAGTCTAATTCTAATTTGATTGTACCCGCTTTGTAGGTCTATCTCGGTAAAGATAGTAGCTTCATTCAATATATCTAACATGTCATCAAGGCAAAGTATTAGAAATCTATACCTTATTGTGATTTTATTTATCGCCCAACTGTCCATACACATTCGCCAACTTCCACCCATTTTAGGAGTCAATAGTGTTGGAACTGCACACGGACTAAGACTTTCTTGAATAAATCTTTTTTTTTTCAGCAGTTCCTCAACTTGTTTCTTCAACTTTTCATTCTCAATAGGATGCAAGCGATAGGTTGGAAGATTTGATAGATTAGATCTAGGTACCAACTCAATAGCATGCTGAATATCTCGTAAAGGAGGTAATTCTCTTGATAATTCATCCGGTGAAAGGTCTGAAAAATCAACTATCAATTCTCCCACTTTTTTGGGTTAGGTAAGGGGTGTTTTAGGTGTTGTTTCTTCCTCTTTAACACTTTGTTCATCTCCCATTGTCAAACTCTCCATGTCATCAAGTACTTGAGCCCCTTCTACATGTACTTTCAAATATCTAATTGATCAATTGATGAAGAGCTGCCAACAGTGTCACCACTTAGAATAACACTTTCTTTGAGGTAGTGCCTATTAAACTTAAGGAATCAAAATTAATACATGATTTTTTAGCAGAGATTTTCCCTTACTCTAAGTGTTGTTTATCAATATCAGTCCCTTCATCTTGCTTATTACCATGTGCTCCATGTTCACCATTGAGTATAGGTTGTTGGTTCTCATAACTTTTTCTCATGGGAGTTTTGACTTTTAGGGAGTGTATGTCAAAGTTGGCTAGCTTTTCCAAAATTTTTTGAACATTTTTTTCTTATGGGAGTTATTACATATAAGTTGGTTTTTGGATGTGAACAAGGATCATCAATGCCCTTTTTTTTTGCAATATTAAAAAGTATTTCATCTTACTTTAGGTCATTGAATATTTTTCTATATGCCCTTCCATTACATGTTGCCATTGTGAACCAAAACTTTGATACCAAAAAGATGTAGGACAAATGGAAGAAGGATTAATTGTTGAGATACTAAACAACCTTAAATAGATTATACTAAGATATAGATAGGCTGTAAGTAGATAAGATAAAATAAGTTTGAAATCCCTTAATTTAGGGGATTATATTAGATAGCTTTAGATAACTTTCCAGATATAAATTCCTACTTTTGTAATGTCCTATATATGGCTGTATTCTTCCTATTCAATATTGGAAAATTCTTTTCCACATGGTATCAGAGCTGTAGGGCTTCTTTTTATGGGATTTGTCCTTTGAGCAGCCTTCATTACTGCACTACTGAAACCCTATTTTTTTGGTTCTTCTCTTGTGTGTTCTAGCCTTCATCGTTGCATTCCTCCTTACCTCTCTTGTGTGATTCGCATTAGGATAGCCTTAATTGCTGTAGTATCTTCTTCTTCACGGCAGTATCTTCTTAATCATGTCAACCTCTCAAACCTCTGTCTCCACTAGACCTAACCCTCCAGAAGAATTCGGCACCATTCAGAAAATTGGAGATTTACAAAATATTTGGGCTTCCTATAGGCTTAATGGGAAGAACTATCTCAAATGGTCTCAATTTGTCCGTAAATACCTCAAGGGCAATGGGAGACTTAGTCATCTTCTTAGAACAGGACCGACTAAGGATAACCCAATGTTTGAAGCCTGGGATGAGGTGGATTTCATGATAATCTCCTGGCTATGGGATTCTATGGATCCCATGATCAGTGACACATGCATGTTTTTTGTCACTGCAAAGGAGATTTGGGACTACATTTGTCGCACATACTCGAAGGCTCGTGATGCTGCTCAAATGTACAAGATCAAGATCAAAACTGTAGCTGCTAAGCAAGGAGATAAATCTGTCAGAATATGCAAACTTGTTGCAGAATTTGTGGCAAGAACTCGATCAATATCAAGTTTTTGAGATGAAATGCCCTGAGGACGCTGTCATCTTGAAGAACTTCATTGAAAAAGTCTGTGTATGATTTATTTGGCTGGATTGAATGTTGAATTTGATCAAGTCAGGATCCAAATCTTTGGAAAAGAGGACACTCCGTCTCTAGAAGAGACAGTCTCATTGATTCGAGTAGAAGAAAGTCGAAGGAGTGTTATGCTTGAACCACAAACCATGGATGGGTCAGCCTTATTAGCAAAAACTGATCATTAGGACAAAGGAAAAAGTGATTTATCTAAGCATTTTGGTAGATAAAACCAAGGGAAGGAGAATAAGGACAATCTCTGGTGCACCGACTGTAAGAAACCAAGGCACACAAAGGAAACATCTTGGAAATACACAGTAAACCACCAAGTTGAGAATGGGGAAATCGTGGGGGACAGTAGAGGTCCCAAGCACATATGGTAGATTAACCCAAAGTTGAGGAAAATTCAGGAACAATGGAATTAAACAATGAAGAAATTGAGAAGCTAAGAAGCTTGTTGGGTACTATTGAAAAACCTACTAAGACTTGTTCTTTGGCTCTTTTAGATAAACCTTTACTCCCTATTTGCATGAATGCCTAAGAAAATCTTCATATCAATTCCTGGATAATAGACTCGGGTGCCACAAACCGTATGACACCCACATCTCAACTCTTTCACACTTATACCCTATGCCCAATTAACAAAAAGATTGTAGTGGCCAATGACTCTCTAGTTACTATTGCAGGTTTTGGAGATATACACATCACACCTACCCTTATTCTAAAAAGGGTTCTCCATATTCCAAAACTGTCAGCTAGCCTACTTTCTATTCAAAAGCTTACCCATGATATTAAATGTTATGCTACTTTCTTTCCTTCTCACTATGTTTTTCAGGATTAGGTCTTAGGAAGGATTGAACTTGCTAGGGAAACGGGTGGCCTCTACTTGAATTGCCTTAAAGAGTTAGGAGCAACCTATCTTTGTAATTTCTTAGTTCCTCAAACAAAGATACCATTTGGCTGTATCATCTACGCTTAGGTCATCCATCTTTTAAAGTTTTAAAGGTCATGTTTCCTCATTTGTTTCAAGGATTAGATATTTTTGAATTTCATTGTGATGTTTGTGAATTTGTAAAACATACTCGGGTATCTTTTCCTATTAGCAATAAAGGAAGCTCTTGTCCTTTTCATTTGATTCATAGTGACATATGAGGTCCCTCTACTATACTTAATGTCTTTGGGGCTCATTGGTTTGTATCCTTAATTGATGATTGCACTCGGGTAATATGGCTCTTTCTTCTTAAACAAAAATCTGATGTTAGCCTTGTTATACCTAATTTTCACTCTATGATTCAAAACTAATTTGGGGTTAAAATAAAAAGCTTTAGGACAGACAATGCCAGAGACTATTTCAACTAGACTTTGTCACCTTTCTTTCAATCACTAGATATTATCCATGATTCATCATATGTTTACACACCTCAACAAAACGGGGTAGTAGAAAGGAAAAATGGGCTCTTACTCAACACCAACCGAGCCTTACTCTTTCAAGGGAATGTCCCTAAATCCTATTAGGGAGAGGCAGTTCTTATAGCCACATACATGATAAATAAACTTCCATCAAGTGTGTTAGACAACAAAAGCCCCATAGAAATTCTTAATAGCTTCTACCCACATTTTAGAACCTCAAATGGCCTCACACCTAGGGTATTTGGATGCATCACCTTTGTTGATGTTCATAACCAACATAGAGACAAACTAGACCCCTGAGCCATCAAATGTGTCTTCCTCGATTACTCACCTACTCAAAAGGGATACGAGTGTTAAAATCCGTCATCTAGGAAATTTTATATGTCCACAAATGTCACCTTCACAAAAAATACACCTTTTTTTCTCCAAGTCCTCTCTTCAGCGGGAGATTTCAATGATGGAAGATAGCACTTATGAGTCCTTCAAACCACTTAAAACCCTTGACCTTCCTCCTACTCCAGCTCGTATTGTTGAAACAATCGAGCCCTCTGAACCAATTATATCTGAGTTCCCCAATTCTACCACTGAACCTATGTCATCACATGTCCCAACCAGCGTTAGGTATATTCAAGGAGAAAGGCCATTCCAGGGCTGACATAGGTCCAAGAATCCAAGTCAAACTCTGGAAATGTAATCACAGTAAGGTCTGACTCACCTTTACACACAATTTTTTAAACCTATTGCTGTTAGGAAAGGAACTAGAGAATGCACTAAATGACCACTTTATCCTCTATCTCACTGTGTTTCTCTTAAGAGCCTGTCACCAACTTACTAAAACTTCATAGTGAGTTTAAATACCATCACTATCCCTAACACCGCTTCTGAGGCATTGACAAAAAGGGAATGGAGGGATGCTATGAGTGAGGAGATGAATGCATTGGAAAAGAATAGAACATGGGAGATTGTTGATAAACCGAAAGGGAAAAACATTATTGATTGTAAGTGTATTTTCAAACCCAAAAATAAGGCTGATGGATCTCTTGAGAGATATAAAGCTGGATTGGTGGCCAAAGGGTACACGCAAACCTATGGTATTGATTATCAAGAGACTTTTGCCCCAGTTGCAAATATGAACATTGTGAGAATTTTGTTATCATTGGTTGCCCACTTTAGTTGGCAACTACTACAATATGATGTCAAGAATGCATTTCTCCATGGAGACTTAGATGAAGAAATCTATATGAACATCCCACCAAAATTTGAGAGAGACACGGGTAATAAAGTTTGCAAGTTGAGGAAGGCCCTTTACGGGTTAAAACAATCTTTTAGAGCTTGGTTTGAGAGATTTGCAAAAGTCATGAGGGAGTCTAGGTATAAACAAAAGACAAGGTGATCACACTCTTTTCATTAAGCATTTGACTGCAGGGGGAGTTACTGCACCTCTAGTCTATGTGGATGACATCATAGTGACTGCAAATGATGAGAAAGAGAAGCATGAATTGAAGTAGAGACTAGTAAAAGAGTTTGAGATAAAAGAACTTTGGAAACTAAGGTACTTCCTCAGTATTGAGGTCACATATTCCACACAAGGGATTTTTATATCTCAACCGAAGTATGTGACTGATTTGTTGGTAGAAAAAGGGAAGATTGGATGTAAGCTAGTCTCTACACCAATGGATCCAAATCACAAGTTGGGAGAAGCTAAAGAAGAACTAGTTGTTGATAAAAGGATGTATCAAAGACTAGTTGGTAAACTTATATATCTTGCTCCACCTCGACCAAACATAGCATACTCGATAAGCATGATCAGCCAATTCATGCATGATCCACGAGAGCCTCATCTTCAAGCTGCTTATAGGGTGCTACATTACTTGAAAGGCAGTCCAGGAAAAGGAATTTTGTTCAAGAAAAACAATAGTCTAGCTCTAGAAGCTTACACGATGTTGACTATACAAGTGGATAGAAGATCAACTACAGGGTACTGTACATTTATTGGAGGAAATTTGGTAACGTGGAGGAGTAAGAAGTAGAATGTGGTGGCAGGGTCATCTGTAGAATCAGAATTTAGGGCTATTGCTCAAGGATAGTGTGAACTACTCTGGCTGAAGATTATTCTAGATGATTTGAAAGTCAAATGGGATGGCCTTATGAAACTCTATTGTGACAATAAGTCAGCTATCAATATTGCGCATAATCTTATGCAACACAATAGGACAAAGCATATTGAGATTGATAGACATTTCATTAAAGAAAAATTGGAAGAAGGGTTAGTGTGTATATCCTATGTTCCATCAAACGTCAAGTAGTTGATGTTTTAACAAAGAAGTTGAACAGTTCAAGTTTTCATGATCTTGTATACAAGTTGGGAATGGAAGACATCTATTCCTCTGTTGGAGGGGGAGTGTTGAGATACTAAACAACTATAAATAGATTATACTAAGATATAGATAAACTGTAAATAGATAAGATAGAATAAGTTTGAAATTCCTACTTGTAATGTCCTATATATGGCTGTATACTTCCTATTCAATATATGAGAATATAGGAAAATTCTTTCTCACATTAACTAATAACTAAAAATCACAAGATTAGGATATATGGTTGATATTAGTTTGCTAGAATATCAAATTTCAAGGCTGAGTTTCGGCTAGGAATACTGAAATTTTAGTTTGGTGTAGTTGGGTTTTTAGGGTTTGATGTTGGAAATTCGGGCTTAGAATTTTAGGTTTTAATATAGCTGGATTTTAGGTTTAAGATGGTTGAAATTTATTGAGGAACCCAAAGAATGGAGGGTAGAAATCAACGAATCAATCCTAAGGTCTAAGAATCACTCTTAGAAGAAAAAAATCACACTTTCTAAAAAACTCAAGTTTGTAGAAAAATTTCAGATTGCTTCTTATTGAAATACTGAATATACACATATTTATAAAGTTCTTAGAACTCTTATTCTAGTACGAAAGGGTTCCTAATAAATTTAAATCTATTCTAATAAAAATTCTATCAATTTAAGTCCTAAACAATTAGGATAACATATCTAAAATAAAATAACATATTTAACTTACTATTATTTCCTATCTAATAAGGAATCCTAACATAATTTAAATTTCAGTTCTTATATTTAATGTCAGCTCAATTCCCAATCCTTATTCCATCAAATTTAAGGTTCATGGTTGACTAATTTTCTCTCTTTTAGACTTTTAAGTTGCATCAGTGTGATTGTTGATCTGTGTTAAGCCTTGTGGTTTTGTGATTATGTTCTTAACTTGAAAACTTAACTTAGGGTTTTCATTTTCCAATCCTCTATTCAAATGTGAAGCTTCAATATGTTTGGCTTCCTGGGTTCTTTTGATGCAAACGGTTTACTTTCATTAGCTGGTGTGGATATTTGGTTTAGATTCTTGTGCAAGAGTTGTGAAGTGTGTTCATATTGCGTTGAAGGTTTTGTTTGGAGCTAGGAAGTGGGGGAAGAAAAGTAATATAAGAAGTTGGAGATTAAACAACTTATGGTGAAATATGAGCAAAGAAATTAGAAAAAGGTTGTACACGGAAGCAATTATAAGAAAGCATTGCCTGGGTAATAATGATTAGGGAGGAAGAAAGTTCTATCTATGTTTAGTATGACTGTTTCTGGGTGCGCCAATTTTACTTCTGCCTTTCGACCTTGTTTGTGGGGTTCCAAGAAAATCTTTTGGTTTAATTATTTGTTTGATTGTTAGGTGGTCTGCAGAGTTTGGATCATATAGATATGGATCACCAGAGCTTCATACTATGCTAGCTGACTACATGTATTCTGAATCTCCTGAGTTGGTAGGTTTGACATTAAGTCTTTTGTTTGTTATATTGTTACTTCTTTCTTACCATGGACCGGTGATTCATTTAATGCTTTTATCTTGATCCAGTTCCTTATAGTTGTCCTTATATTTTTTTGATTAAAAGGGTTAATCAAATTGTTTTGAACTGTGAATATGTTGTTGTTGTCATTCTTTGATTCCCGAGGGGAAGTTACATCAGTTGATGCCATGTCCTTTGCAATCTACCAATTTATTGTCTTCTTGAATTTATTGGAGATTTTGCTGAACTATTTTTTGATTGCTTAAATTGCTTATAATATGGATCCGTATTCTGAATGCTGATGTACCAAAGTAAGCCTCTTGCTACTCTCTTTCATTATATTTTATCGTTGTTGGAAAACATAGCTAAGCCTGTTTCATAAACACACTTGCACTTTATTCTAAATCAGATAGCTTACTTCTGAAAAGTCAATAGTGGTACTGGATAACATTCTGGGTTTCTTAGGTACATACTTTGGACTGTGGTATTCTGTGTCCAACATTCTGTTTCAGGAAACTTTGACAGTGAACTTGAGTTTCACTGGATTGTGGAGATGGAATTGCTTCTGTTACAATTTTTGTTTCCTTTTTTTTTAATGCTTTTCATTTGCTTTACAAAAGTTCCATCTTTGATCTCTTTGGATAATTGTGATTATCTATTCAGTAAGAATATAATGTGTTAGAACCCATTGACTTTTCAGATGTATGCTATCTGATTTATAATAAAGTGCATGTGTGACAGTGAATTTCGAGTTTCACTGGATTGTGGTGATGGAATTGCTTCTGTTACAATTTTTGTTTCTTTTTTCTTTGAATGCTTTTGTCAATGCTGTGGAATTTTTTTCATTTGTTTTTACAAAAGTTCCATCTTTGATCACTTTGGATAATTGTGATTATCTATTCAGTAAGAATATAATGTGTTAGAGACCATTGAGCACTTCTTCGGCTTGTCTGATCTTTTTTTTTTTTTTTTGTGAGCATGGTCAAGAATATTGACAGTTTCTTTGCAGGATATGACTAGAATATCATATCATTTTGTTAAAGGAAACAATCCAAAGAAGTTTGCTTTTACTTTGGTCAATTTCACTGGAAAGGTTAGTCTTCTTGAGCGTTGTGTATAGCTGTTTGAATAATATATTTTCATGATCTCTCATTTTAACTATTTTTGCTTCTTCTAATCAATGCCATTGTGAAAGGCATGTATAAAATAACAAAACTCTTGTTGATCTACCCCATCCATTGCAATGTATTCACTGAGCCTGGATAACAGTAGGTATAACTTTTCTTTGGATGATATGTTAACAACTGACGTGTGACTATGCAGTGTTATCCTGGTGAAGATGATCTGGCTATTGCACGGGCAGTTCTACTGTAAGGCTGCTTAATGAATTGGACATATGCCACTTCTGTGGGCATACTAATCCAGAGATTCATGTTTATATGGAAGTTCTAATTACAATGTCTTTCCTCACCTGTTCAGGTATTTGGCTATGGGAAATATGAGAGATGCTAATTATCTGATGGAAGAGATAAAGAAACAGGTGGTATCTCAGAAGCCTGATTTTCTCCATTCAGACTTGACAAAATTCATTTCTTATCTTTTGCAAACGTAAGTTGCACATTATCCTCTCATGCTATATGGAGATGTATTACCATGATAAAGCATTGATGGGTTATAAATATACTAAAAGCATGTTAAGGGTCACTACTGGATTCGGAAGGGGATGTTTTCCCCAGTGAGAACTGACCCTATATTTTGTGTTTTGGGTGGAGCCCTCCCCATCTTGACCCTCAGCAGATCAACTCACTTCAGATGGGAAAAAAAACAGAGTTCTTCTGAAATATATATTTAGCTTCTCATTTTTACAATAGAGAGCCTTCAGTTCTTTATCCTGCATCTACCTTTTTGAGTTCCATTTTTGGATTCTTTGCTTAACCTTGAATCTTATTGAAGGCAACTTTCTTATTGCTATAGATTATTTTTGAAATCTGTAACATTAACAAGCCAATTTTAATCATTTTTTCCTTCTGATTTATTTGTAAAAGTTAGGTTCTCATCTTGAAAATTTAAGATATCTATAATAAGTCTAATATATTTCTCTTCCAGGTTGCAGCGAGATGCTTTACCTCTTTTTAATATGCTGAGACAGAGTTATAAGTCTAGTATAGACCGAGAACCTGCATTTAATGAGGTGAAGAATTATGCATATTTCTTACTGATTTTGCAGATAGCTTATAATCTATTGCGTCAAAACATTTATTTGCTGTTTCTATTTACAAAAAGATGTTAATTGTCAAAAGACTATCCTGATTGATATTGCTTTAAATTTCTAATCTCTTTATTATTCAGCTGCTAGATGACATCGCCGAAGTGTTCTATGGGGTTCAACGTAGAAATCCCCTGCAAGGGATGTTTGGAGATATTTTAAAGGTGATTTGACTTTAGTTTGATGTTTGTGCATCTTCTAGACAGGAACTTGAGTAGTCCATCTTTCACTCGCCCTTTACAATAATAGCTTATTAGAACATTCGGGAAATGAGAGACGCCATTAGAAGAAAGGAACGACTCTCTGTTAGGCACTTTGCTCCATTTCTGGTTTCCTTATAGAACAGTTTATAACTGCGATGCTAATAGATTTCTTGCTGTCTGGTACGTCGGAGTATGGGACCTGATATTGAAGTGTGTCAATTTCTTAGCTTTGTTATATTCGTAATTCGGTTGTTTTGTGAGCTAATGGGAAAAGGTTTGTAGGCTGAACAGAAAGTCTTGTAGTTTCCTAAGGTAAAAATTTCTTAGCTGGAGTGATGGTTTTGCAGATGATGGGCTGACAGAAACATGAAGACAAATCAATATCTTGGCACTGGTGGATTAATACTACCGTTTTGCTTTACATGGAGTGGCCAACTTCACAAAGATTTTTCAAAATCTTGTAGTAATAGTAACATCTTTTATGTTTACATATTTTTTAACTGTTTCGCCATGTTATTCTGGTTTTTGTAGTCGAACTTTTCCTTATCTTTGTTGAAATACTGTGGATAAACGTAATTTACATGAAATACTTCATTTCCAATGTTTCCTGAGCCTTGTGGATTGCCAACTTTGACTGGTTTTGAGATTTGGTATAGCAACTTACGGAAACCAAACTCTCTACTTCAAGAATTCTTGTGCATGACAATAAAATGAGTGGACAAGCAAAGGGATGCCGTCGAATGCAAATTCTTATTGTAGATTTGATTAAAACGTTGACAGTAAGATCTGAAAGATTTTCAAGTACAGATACAGTTTGCTGAGGCTGAAACGAGTTGAACTTAGGGCCGCTATGATTGGTCTATTGAAAAGATCACTCCGTTGTGCTTCTTGAAGTTGTGTGTTGTATGGTCCACCGCCTGAGTAATGCGTTTGGAAAAGGAAAACAGAAGACGAATCAAGTTCTTAAGTGACGTAGAACAAGTGGATGTGAATTTAGGTTAAAGGATGAACTACTGACATTGGTGTTGCTCAATTCAAGGTTGTAAAAGTCCATCGCCTTTGCCGTGAACAAAGGCCCTGCGTGCCATGTTCCACGTTCAAGTTTCACGAACTTTGGGCCGGAGATCCTGAAAACGCGCACCTCCTCAACAGCAGGGGGAACGTAGAAATGGCCGCAACGAGACTTGATAACATCACTTCCACCTCCAGGATTTGCATGCACAATGGATGCTTTGGCTACTCCCAAGTACCAAACGTGTCCTCCAATAGATCCAAGGCACTGGGTCACGCTTGCGTGATGAGTAATGTTGAAAAATTCCAGTGCTCGATCTTCAAGTCGCATGATGTAGAACCTACAGGACCCAAAAAAAAAAAAGAAGAAGAAAGAAACCAATCTACTGTAATGCTATGAACTCAGCAGGAATACAAGAATTTAACTATCTACCTGGGAATTCCATGGCTAAGGTTTAGGAGAGCATCTCGCGGACCGAATTCCTCACCATCTTGTGATGGCTCTATCACTTGTCCGAATTCTTTGAAGCTCTCTGGTGTTGCTTCTATGGGTTCCAGCTTCAGTATTTTTGTCTCTGACATTCTATTTCGTCTCATCAGACAATCGCTTCCCTATTCCATTAGTTGATATAATATATCTGGTTGATTGCCCAAACATAGAAACGACGTCGCTAGCTACATCCATCCATCCATCCATCAAACGACCTCGTAGAGTTCCTCTAGTTGGTTCAAGTCCAACTCTATTTTCTTTAATAAAATTCGGTTTCATCGTCGTCGTCGTCATCGTCAGCTTCCAAACATGAAACAATCCCTTCCGCTTCCAGTTCCAGACCCTAAATCTCTAGCAGAATCACAAGTCCTAAAATCTCTAACCTCTCTACTTACCTCCGAATTCACATCCCAATCTCTGAACTCGTACATCCCACACTTCACTGCAAACCCCAAGCTACTCGTGTCCTTGTTCTCATCCCACACTCTGTTTCACAAACCCACTGTTCTCCTCTCTCTCTTCAAATGGGCAAACACGCATCTCTGTCACTCCGTCTCCCACTCTCCCCTCACTCTCCTCTCTCTGTTACCTTCTCTCATAGCCCACCACAAGTTCGTCGACGCCAAGTCCCTGCTAACCACCTTTATCGCTGGCGACAAACAAAACGCCCTCCACCGTCACATCCTCCACCCTGATCGTTCGGTTCGAATCTCAAATGCCCTTCTTGATTTGTCCATAGCTGCTTACGTGGCCTCTGGTAAGCCACACCATGCCGCCCAACTGTTTAACAAAATGAAGAAGCTTCATTTCAAGCCCAATTTGCTCACTTGCAATACTCTTCTCAATGCTTTGGTCAGGTACCCTTCTAAACATTCCCTTACAGTGGCTAAAGCGGTGTATAGGGATGCCAATAAACTTGGTGTTCAGGTCAATACCAACACCTTTAATATTTTGATTCGTGGGTGTTGCTTAGAGTCCAATTTTGAGGAGGCTAAAGAGCTTTTCAGTAAGATGGGAGAAAAGGGTTGTGACCCGGATAATGTTTCGTATAATACGATGTTGGATGCTTTTTGCAAGAAGGGAATGCTGAATGAGGCTAGGGAATTGCTGTTGGATATGAAGGAAAAAAAGTTGGTACCTAATAGGTTAACATATAATATTTTGATTTCTGGATATTGTAAGTTGGGGTGGTTAAAGGATGCTGCAAAAGTGATTGAATTGATGACGCAAAGTGATGTTTTGCCTGATGTTTGGACATATAATATGTTGCTTGATGGTTTTTGTAAAGATGGTAGGCTTGAGGAGGCATTTAGGTTGAAAGATGAGATGGAGAATTTGAAGTTGCTGCCTGACGTGGTTAGTTACAATACATTGATTAATGGGTGTTTTGAGTTTGGCAGTAGCTCAGAGTCATTTAGATTGATTGAAGAAATGAATGAGAAGGGAGTTAAGCTTAATGCGTGCACTTACAATACAATGCTCAAGTGGTTTGTCAAACAGGGAAACATGCATGAAGCGAGTAGAACCATAGAAAAGATGGAAGAAAATGGGTTTTCACCAGATAAAGTTACTTATAACACCTTGATAAATG
Source organism: Erythroxylum brevipes (assembly GCA_027479065.1). Lineage (NCBI taxonomy): Eukaryota > Viridiplantae > Streptophyta > Magnoliopsida > Malpighiales > Erythroxylaceae > Erythroxylum > Erythroxylum brevipes. Next base: position 29,300,765 of record JANIHY010000210.1, on the reverse strand, counting down.
GGTATTGCAAAGTAGGGAAGCTGAGTGATGCATTCAAAATGATGAATGAAATGGTGGGGAAAAGTTTGAAGATGGATAACGTAACACTTAATGTACTCCTCCATACTCTTTGTAGGGAAAGGAAACTTGACGAAGCATATCATTTGCTCAATAGCGCCAGTAGACGTGGCTACTTTGTTGACGATGTCAGTTATGGAACTTTGATCAATGGATATTTTGAGGATGATAAATCGAGTCAAGCTTTGGATCTTTGGAGCGAGATGAAGGAAAAAAAGATAATTCCAACTGTCGTCAATTATAATATCATTATTCAGGGGCTATGCCAACTAGGGAAAACTGATGAAGCTATCGAGAAACTGAATGAGCTTTTGGGGAATGGTTTGGTCCCAAATGATATTACATACAATACAATAATTCATGGATACTGTTGGGAGAGGCAAGTTGAGAAAGCTTTCCAGTTCCACAATAAAATGGTGGAGAATTTATTCAAGCCAGATGTATTTACCTGTAATATACTTCTTCGTGGCCTTTGTAAGGAAGGCATGCTCGACAAGGGTCTTACACTCTTTAACAAATGGGTTTTGAAGGGGAAAGCTGATTCAGCTACATACAACACAATGATATCAGGCCTTTGTAGACAAGGGAGATTTAAGGAAGCATTTGACCTTTATGCAGAAATGGAAGAAAAAAAACTTGGGCCCGATGTTTATACATATAATGCCATTCTTGGAGCCCTTACTGATGCTGGTAGACTGAAGGATGCAGAGGAATTTTTGGCAAAAATTGTGGAAACAGGAAAGTTACATGACCAGTCCTTACAGTTTGACAAGGGGCAGGATGTTGAAGCCCCTGGGACTCCTCAGGATTCTGATCCAGGTTCTGTTGCATATTCACAACAGATCAATGAGCTATGCATTCAGGGGAAATACAAGGATGCCATGGAAATATTTCAAGAATCCGCAAAGAAGGGTATTGCTTTACAGAAGTCTAGCTACATTATATTAATGGATGGTCTTATTAGGAGACGAAAGAGCATATCAAAAACCGTCCAATAGTACTGAATTTTTTCAGGATTTTATTAATATATAAAATTGGAGAATTTGTTATAATTATTTTTTTGCCAGTGTATCGCAAGAACTTGAGGTACTGCTTTCAATGCTATAGATTGTCTTACAGTGGCTAAACATGTGAATAAAGTTGGAAGCTGTATATCATTAAAAGAATGCATAACTTGTGTATAAATGTGTTATGCCCTGATTTAAAATTTCCCAGTTTTTTATTTTATCTTCCCTATTCATTGTAAAGAAAAGCTCGCTCCCTGGTATTTGATATGCTAAATGATGGTGAGAAAGTAACTCTACGTAAAACCATGTTGGTTTCAATAATTTTCCTTTGCACCCCTTCGTAAAGATATGGGAGTAGCACAAAAATATGAAAAAGTTGAAACTCATTTTTCTCTCATCTTTCAATATTTCCCTATGAAGATGATGTCTTGGTAAGTTAGAAGGGAAATTTACTGTATTTATCTGTCATTGACATACTCTCACACAAACACATTAATTTATATTAGAATATAACTTGAAACATTAAGAGCATATTCTAAATAAACACAATATTTCCCTTGGGAGATGATGTCTTGGTAAGTTAGAAGGGAATTCACTATATTTATCTGTCATTGACACACTGTCATACAAACACATTAATTTATATTAGAATATAACTTGAAACGCTAAGAACATATTTTAAATAAACAAAAATACGAAGAAATTAAAATTTTATCAATTAAATGCTCTAAAGATGTGAAATAAAGGATACACCATTTGAAAGTTTTTTTAAAAATGAATTACTTTTGTTAATACATATTCAGGTTAATTAAAATATTTAAATAATTAATTAGTAAATTAACTATTATTTATCCTAATTAAGATAATTAATAGGTTATAAAATATAATCCCTAATTTCATTCTCTATGCTTCCTATATGCAACAAAGTTATGAATACCGTACCGAGTTCGGTATCGGATTGAGTTCTATAACGGAACTGTACCGGTACCGGTCGGTACCGGATACCATTTCGAGTAATTTTATAAATTTATGAAATAGTTCCTAAAATTTTTAAAAATTGCAAAATAG